>JAVKLA010000058.1:8027819-8079453 GCA_034782735.1 Sagittarius serpentarius
CCCTCCCAGCTTCCCTGTGCCCCTCCAGCCTTCTTGCTGGCTGGGCAGGAGAAGCTGAAAAGTCCTTGACTTAGTCTCAACACGACTGAGCAACAACTGAAAACATCAGGGTGTTATCAGCATTCTCCTCATACTAAACCCAAAACACAGCCCTGTACCAGCTACTAGGAAGGCAATTAACTCTATCCCAGCCGAAACCAGGACACCCCATTAAAGGCACCCTTCCCTCCGGCTCCCTTGCTTCCCCCATCCCTGCAGCAGCCAGTGCAGCTCCAGGGCAAGGAGTTATCCCCGCTGCCCCAGCCCCACATGGGGCATGTCCCCAGCACGTCCCCTTCATGTGCCCTCAGACTGCCTGGTGCGAGGCCCTGAGCCAGCCCTGTTAGTCCCCGAGAGCCCTCCAGCCTCGGGAAAAGTCCAGGTTGGGGGTCCCAGCCTGCTCCCCCCCCGCAGCTACCAGCCGAGGGCCATCGGTGGGGTGGCCATGCCGAGGGGGACGGTACAGTCGCTCGGATGCCCTTATTCCCCAGGCTCAGCTTTGAGGTGCAGCAGTTTTTCAGACACGCTGAGCTCTCACGTCTCTGGCCGAGGCTCGCCAGAGCCCTGGGCAGGCTCAGCCTCTGACAGCCCCGGTCCACGGGGACCCTTGCTTAGTCTTGGAAAGCAAATTCACCTGCTTCCTCCAATCTTTCTCTAACCCTTCACTTGAATCTCATCTACTCACTGTTTTTTCTGCTGTAAAAACGGCATCCGACAGAGCAGTAGAGCGGAATACAAAAAGAAGTCGGGGGCACATTTACAGTTTCCAGGTATGCCCGGGGCCAAGGGGGCCGGAGAGAGGCTGGCCTGGCCCGAGTAACACCAACACATGAGGAAAGTGTATGTGTGCTTATCAGTAAAGTTTATTGGTAAAATTGCTTTTATTCAGCACCTTGAAGGAACACAGTTAACACTTGTTAATGTCTCAGCCTGATGAAGCTGTGGTTTTTTTATTACAGTCTCCCTGTACGTGCGTGCGTGCGTGTGTGTGTCTATATATGTCAAAGCATTCAGAAGCTGCAGTTCGGCCGTATCCTCTGTCTCCAGCAGCGGTAAGGGGAGAGCAAGAGTGAGGAGGACATAGTCTCTGACACGCAATTTGGGGTATTCCTGCTGAACAGGACACAGCAGGAACCGACAACAGGGTCAGCCCTGGGTAACTGATTCAGCGAGGTGGCTGTGAAGGATCGACCCTTGACTGCCAGCCTCCTTACGTGAGTCTTCAAGGCTTTGCTCTGCAGGGTGGAGGCATGAGAGGGGTTTGCCTCCTCCTAAGAACACAACCATGTGCTAACCCACATACTCCCCCCACCTCAAAAAAAGCCCGGAGTGGGGGATATCAGCCAATCTTCTGATTTTGGTCCCACCACTTTGCACTTGATGGAATTACAGGAAGCGAAAACCTGGGTCCCGGGGAGGAAGGTTATCCAGTGAGTTACATAAACGGACTATATAAACATAAACATGTACAAAAGCCCAGTCATCTTACAAATAAATAAACAGCTGCATTGTTTCAGTTACATGCTAGCAGCAATCTAATCTCTCATAGCCATGGAACAAACCTTACAACAAAGCAAGCTCACCCACTACAGACACTTTGCCCTGGCGTATAAACGACACACAATGCGGCACCTCCCCAGCGCTCTGGGGCACGGCCGTACTCATCGCCAAGTCCTCTAGGACAGTTTGAAGCATTTAATGCTTCTCAGCAAGGATGCCCCGTGGTGCAGAAAGCCTTCTGCTGCCAGAGAGGCTCCCCCGTCCTCCTGCCCTCGGCCGGCAGAGAGGAGAGGTTCACTCCTTGCTCTTGCCACCCCTGCACTGCAGCTGGCCCCCCTGGGGGGGGCAGGTGCAAATCTGGGCCCCCCGGGTGGCGACGGTGCCGGCGGGCACCGCCATCTCCTCCTCGTCGTAGCAGACGCAGCGGGGGCAGCCGTCGGCCACGGGGCTGCCCACGGCCTGGCAGGTGGGGGGCAGGCGGGGGCACAGCGGGGCGCAGGTGATCTCCCCGCCGGGGCGGCAGGTGCACAGCTTGCGGGCAAAGTCGATGTAGAAGGAGCGGCCGACGGGGACGTGGCCGCTGGCGAAGCCTTGCATCTCGCAGTCGCTCTCCAGGTAGGGGGGGCAGGCACAGGGTGGGGGGCAGGGGGGGCAGCAGCTCCCGGCGGTGGTCGAACCCTCCGCGTCCCTTTCGGGGCACGGGGCGCAGGTGCTGGGGTCACACGCGGGTTTCGGGGCCGCACTGCAGAGCAGGAGGCAGGCGAGTGACAGGCGAAGGGCGCCGGTGAGAGCCATGCTTCTGGGGAGAGACAGGGGGAGATAGGCGCAGGTGTCACACCAGGCATGGGCACACCGAACCCCCAAGGTCTGCACCCCCCGCCCCCAAGGTTTAAAGAGCGTAAGATGCAGCCGCCTTTCCCCGACACGCCTGTTAGCCGTAGTTTTGCTTATCATCTGCAGCTTGCTGGGACCAGGGCCTGTTTGCTCTGAAACAAAAAGTCTTGTGCCCAAAAGCTCATCCTGGCTTGACCGAGGTGTCCTCCGCCCACCAGGCGTTCAGATGGCTGCAGCGTGGGCACTGGGTTAGCAAAGTCCACCTTGCAGCGTGCACTGAGCTTTGGCACAGTTGCCCTGGCCAGCAAATGGCACTTGTTCGCCCCTATATTGATGCTTCTAATTTACGTTTCCGAGACTAGTAGTTCCTGGGAGGCATTCAGGCACGGACACAGGAAGGGCTCAAAGAAGCACTGTCTGCTTTGGTGGCTCATCCTGCGGCTACTACTGAGTTGGGACCCTGCTTCTCCAGGGGCTAGCTCTGGGTGTCAGCTCCCAGCCCCTCAGGCTGTGCCCCTCGCCACCTGGCAGCTCGCTGCCTGCCTTTTCCAGCTGCCTCACTCCCTCACGGGAAGCCAGGAGGGTCACCTCGTCCTTGTTTCAACTTGTGAAGCCTTTGCTTCATAAGGAAGATGTTTCCGATGGCGAGCACTCCTGTGTGACTCTGCCGCCTTCGGTTTTTCAGCCAGCCCGTTTTGAAGCAGAGAGCCATTTGTGGGCATGAAATTCCCTCCCTCGGCCTCTTCCCTCCTCCTCCTCCTCCTCCTCCTCCTCCTCCTCCTCCTCCTCCTCCTCCTCCTCCTCCGCTTACACCTCCCAGGATGCAGAGCACCCCTGGCAGCTCATGCTGACTCCCTTCTCTGTTTTAAGGCTGGGGACTCTTTTTTCAGACTGCCACCTTTTCAAGACCCAGCATTTCCTTGAGCACAGCCGGTGCTTTTGGATCCCTTCCCCCTGCCTGCGTGACGTTACATGCATTAAATACCCTTGCTTCCCTCATGCACTGGGTCCTTCCAGGTCGGGTCTCCTCTCTGGTTGCCCTAATGCCACCTTTGATGACAATTATATCATTGCCTTCATGCTGTGCATTTGATAGCCCCAATTTCCTACTCCTGCAGACATGCAACTACTTGCAATTACTTCTTAACATTTCTTTAAATAAAAGTATCTCCAAATTGCATAACTATAAAGAAAAAACTTGAAAGCATGAACTCCATCCGTCTTCAATTTGAAAAAAGAAAGACTTCAAAGCTTTCCTGTTTTTAAAGCAAACTCTTGCTTATTTAAGTTACTGTTAACTGCTTCGACCTTGCTGTAAGCTACTACTCTGCCCCTTCGTTTCATTCACACATTTTAATCTACCGTCTACTTTATCATCATTCCCAGCGGACTGATCGCTGTGCCGAGCAGCCCGGAGCCCAGACCCGCTCCCTGCGGAAAGGCTGCCGCTCAGCAAGGATGTCCCTTCCGCAGCCCCGTGCCAAGAGCTCCCTCCCGGCTGCCCCGGCTTCGGCCGCCCCGTTCCTCTGGGCTTCACACACAGGCGGAGCAGGGCACCACTGTCAGACACCACTAAGTCAAAGGTTTGGCACACCCGACCCTCTGTCCAACCCCGGCAGTCCCATTGAATGCCAAAAACCTCTGACCCCCACCTAGCAATGAAATCAGGCTTCCTCAACAGAGCCGATTTCCAGCAAAACCACGACATGGAGTTCAGCAGCTGCAGTGGCAAACAGCCTCCTGCTCGCGCCAGGCCACTTTTCCTAGTAAAAAGTTCATCTTCCCCCTTAGTTTTGGAAAGCCAGGCTGCAGGCTGGCCGAGGCGCTCCCCTCCTGCCCCGAGCCAAGTCCCTGCGGGTCCCGGCCGCGGCCGTGCCGCCAGGCACCACGCGGTGCTGGTTACCTGCAGGGAGGCCGGCCATGCAGGATGGGCGCTGGGGTGCGGAGCGGGACCTTGAGAGGCGTCTCCGGTCTTCACCCCGCAGCCCGCCCGGGCCCTCTATTTATGTGCCACCGGTGGTGGCCCCACCATGAAACACTGGTGGGGGGAGGCGGAGAAGCCTCTGTAACACAAAAGGTGGCTGGGCAGGGCCAGCAAGATGCTTATCTTGCTAGTGGTGTTGGTTTAGTCCCTCTGACCGCAGACTAATCCGGCATCTCCCAGCCGGCTGCAGGTCTGTCATCTCTCCCCACGCCCCCAATTTGCAGACTTCGGCCAGGGTTTCTGAAGAGTCAGCATCTGCCTGAGCTTTGCAGGCTGACGGGGGCACAGATGCCGGTGTCCGGAGGGGAAGCAAAATGTTTTAAAAGCTCTAGTGAGGCAGCACGGGTGGAGGGCAGCCAGCTCTGGGGCGAGGCACCCCACAATGCTCCCCCTCAGGAGCCAGAGGTAGGCATGGACCTTCTTGGGGCACACGTGTTATCCTTGTCTCCGTGCAGCGGCCCGAGGCAGGGCAGCCCTCCTGTGCCGCGTGCTTGACACTCACCATTTAAACCACTTCAGAGCCTGCGTGGCTGTTTTCCTCTGGATTAAGCTGCAGGGAGCCAAGGCCACGTAGCTCAGCGGAGGAGAGTTTCACGCGCAGGCATAACCCATGTGCCCTGACTGGCATGGGCAGCCCAGCTCCCCCTGGGCCGTTTACTCCCTGGTGTGAAAACGTCTTAGCCTGATGTACTAATGAGCTGTTCGGAAATGTGCCCTCCCAGCCTTGCAGAGCAATGGGGTGAAGAGCAGAGACATCTCGCAGCAGATGGGACTGTGGAGCGCAGCAAGAGTTTTGGGAGCACACGCTCCCACACCCCCCCACCCCCCCACCCCTCAGAGCAGGAGGCGTTGGGAGAAGAGCGCGGGCTGGTGCTGCAGGACCAGGGTCCATCTCCCGCGCCGGAGCAGGACGGGGTGCTGCCCGGCCCTTGCCCTCCTCGTGCTGCCCTCTCACGGCTCCTTAAGCCTGAAAATCCCCATTCCTCCGGTAGATACGTGGGACCCCCACGCCCCGCAGAGCCCGAGAGCACTGAGCTGCGCTGAGGTGGGCGGCCGCCTCTCACTGCGTACATAAAATACTGACAGGACCTCGGTGACGAGGGAAGGGAAACGAACTCGAAAGACTAGTTATCCGGACGGGGTTGCCAGTGTCGGAGGGCCGCCCTGGGGATGCGGGGAGAAGGGTCGGCGGGTGGCGGGTGAAACACTCGGCTCTTGGTGCCGCTGCTGCCACCGACGCTGTGTGTGGGCACATGCTTACAGGTCCTGCGGGGATTTCTGCAGACAAGGCAAATGAAACCTCCTCCCCTGCTTCCTGAGGCCTTTTCCACCCCAGAGGCGCAGCGGGCAGGATAGCACCAGCCAGATCCTCTCACCACCCCTTATGCCCAAGCCAGCACCCCGGGGTGCCGGCGGGGCAGTGCTCCGCCCTGGGCACGTGCTGCAGGGCGCGTTTGCATCCTCAGGGTCACAGTCTGTGGCAAACTACAGCAGACGCAATGCCGACATCCCTGGCCAGGGCAATGCCACCATCAGATGTGTCTGCTGGGGGCAGCCCCGGGGGACAGGGGACAGGGACCCTGGGAGAACCTCAGTGAGGCTGGCTCCAGCCCAGGCGGAGCAATCCCGAAATGTCTGGAGCTTGCACCTGACTTTGTAAGTTCCCACACTCACAGTTAACATACAGAAGCTGTTGTAAATATTCGTGGTTAATATTCAGCAGTTACTTCACCCTCTGCTGAAGTGCAGCTGCCTGCCCCATAGCCTGCCTGCAGCCGGCAGCCACCACCCCACAGCGCTGCTGCTGTTGCTGCTGCTGGGAGCACTGGGGCTCGGACAGAGCCATAGCGGCCGTGCAGACTGAGAGGAGCTTCAGGGCAGCCGAAGTGCGGGCAGTCGTTACATGCTGTTAGCCCGTCATCTGGTTGGTTTTTTTTCCAGAGCTGCCACGTTGTGCACACCCAGGTGAGCGCGCGGCCCCACACGCTGCACGCCCGGCGTGCCAAGCAGCAGCCTGCTCTGGAAGCATTCAGTTCAAATGCGTCATATTCATTTCTGTTCAAACGCACAGTAATGGAACAACTTTTGCATAAATGTGCGATTTCTGAGAGGGTAGCCCGTTAGCATGGCTTCTCCCACGCAGCCTTGGGCACTGCTAGAGCAAAAGGAGAGCTGTCTTAAGCTCTTGTTTGCATACACATGCAGCAGCAGCCTGGAGCTCTCATTGCCGCTGCAAAGCTCTTGGGTGCGACCCAGGCATCCTAAAGCTTCCCTAACTCCCTGGGAGAGACCTGCCCAGCATGCAGGGACTTCCATCCATGTGAGCTTAGAGGGGCTCTCTCTAGGGCAGGGTGGCAGCGGTCTCCAGGCGTGGGCAGGTCACCCCTTTGAAGGTGCCCATGTCTCTGGAGCAGCCCAAGGAGCTGTCTCACGCCTGACCTTACAACTCATGAGCTGCCGTTGGGACAAGAGCCGTCCCATTGGGGTACTCGCCTAGGAGGTGTGAGATCTGGGGGTTGGAAGGGAGGGTCCCAGCTCCCAGTGAAGGGGAGCTCACTGCAGGAGACGTGCCCCTGGCTGTCGGGTGGAGGCAAATCTCCGCTCCTTCTCTTGCAGCCATGTGCTGCTGCATGGGAGGACATACTGCAGTTAGGGGCATCAGGAAGGGTCTGGCATGTCCCAGGCTTCAAAGTGTCCACATTCAGACTCAGCTCTGGGCTTCATGGAGTTATGGGGCACTTTAAGACTTACTCGTGCGAGTTTGGAACACGTGTGGACTAATATCCTTCAGTTTCCAACAGAGTTACTGAAATAAATACAATACAATGAGGTTGAGCTAATCAGTTTTTACTTTTTCTGGACAAATACGGTTATTACTCAAGCAAAAACTCAAGCAGAATATCTGATGTAGCTTGTGTCACTCACTCAGAAAACAAAAGACAGTGGAGACACTCTTCCTAAATATAAATACTTCAACAATTTATAATTTAATAAAAGTCTAGTACAAACTGGATTAGATCGAAAGTATGGACTAGGTACTTAGCAGCAAGCCAAAATCAAAATTGGTTGTTGTCCCCTTGGAGCAGCTCCCCAAACTTACGGAAAGATTGCAAAGCTGTTCGTGTCTTTTGAGAGCAACTCCCCCAAACCATGTTTCAACGGCGCTTCAGTTTGGTCCCACAGCCCTCCTTTCACATTTGCTTTCATTTATGTTTTTTGCAGCCATGGCAAATGGCTCTTCTGACCTTCATTATCCATTCCCGGAACATAATACCCTGACAGCAAAATTAAGACCAACCTCTCCTTCGCCTCTGCCCCTTGATAACGAGTTCTCAGGATGCATATTCATGAGACAACTGTTACAGGACACAGGGCTGAAGCCGTATCCCCTCTGCCAGTTACTGTGTCATGAGAATGAATCTTTACTTCTTGAAGGCATTCGGTTCACCGTCCCCTCCCGCGGGACCACACTCAAGACACCCAGTGCCACCAGCACCCCCCAGAGGTGTGGAAGGTGCTTTCCAAAGGCCAGTTCCAAAGGCCAGAACAAAGCGATTGTTCCCCACCTGCTCAGCACCTCGTCCCCCCTGCCCGTCACAGCCCTCGGCTGTCCCTGCCCTTCCCTCCTGCCCGTGCCTGCCCACCTCCCCACCTTTGGCGTACCAGGGTGCCATCTCCCACCCGCTCCCCTCCTCATCGCTCCTCCAGGGATCTGCCTCTCCCGCTTACCCCCGGGGAGGGGAGGAAGGAGCTGCCTCCTTGGCCCCCAAACATAGCCGGGGATGAGAAGGATGGTCTCAGCGGGGGCGGGGGCCCTGCAGCCCTCCCTGCGAGGGGTGGAGAGGAGCAGGAGGGTGCAGCCACTATGTGGCTTGTCCCCAGCCATCAAGGGGGCTGGAGCTTCTCATGGTGGAGACAGGCTCCAGCCCTGGTGGGACCAGGACAACTTGCGGCAACGACAACAGCGGCAGTACGTAGGTAGCTACCGCTAGCAAACACACCAAACCCCACAGCTGCTAAAATCTGGGCAGTAGCAACCATCCCCTTCCCATCCCTCCCCCCGTGTTACCTCTCCAGCTCTGGGTAGCTCCGTGTAACCAAACATGGCTATTAAACACAATTTCTTTAGTTATCTTCTCTTTAGTCATATTCTGGGAGGCATTTAGTGGACAAATGGTTATTACATTACAATTTTCACCTAGTCATTTTGAGAAACTATCGGCTGGATTAGACCAGAAAGCACCCTCGGCCGGGTGGTCCAGGCTGAGGGGGGGCAGCTGGCCCGGCCGGAGGAGCGCAAGCGGGTGCAGCCAAGCTGCTGTGCTACTTCTTGTCGTTTCTGCTGACAAAGGTGAGGAGGTCCATCGCTGTCACCACACCAAACACCATCTGCTTCATGAAGGAACTGCCATTTCCATTGACTGTAAGCACAGAAAATGCCAGGTTAGTGGAAAAAAAAGGAAGACACCCCCACCACCACCCCCAGCTGTGCAGAGGCTGCTGTTGGTTTATTAAGAGAAAACCTTAACAGGGACAGCAGCTGTCTCTGCTCTGCCTCCACAGAAATGACTGAGGCAGCCTCAGCAGGGTTACTGGGATCACGTCAGGGAGGTTTTAGCTGCAGCTAATGCACTCCTTACCAGAGCAGGAAACTTAATTTCCCAGTTGTTTTTACCCAACCTCTGTTCCAGTCCTGCTTCTATTACCACAAAACTTTTCATGCCAAAGTAATGGGACTCTTTAAGAGCAGCGGTGAGACACTTTCTGCTCTGTTCGCATAAGGTCCTACACTACCATTAATAAAACAGGATTGCAACAATTGCTTTAACTATCTGAAAAATGTTTTCTTAAATAAAAATAAAACTAGTCACCAGAGTCCAAACACAAGATAAAACGCAAGCTCGGAAGGTGTGGGAAGAAAGTAATAAATAAGGGGGTAACTGTGATGGCATTAAAACAGCAGCTCTGGAAAAGAAAATGGGTGGTGTTTGAAAACCAGAGCAAGAGGCACTGTATACAGCTGGCTGATTTTTTTGGTGGGGACCATATAATTTATATCAAAATGTGATACAAATAAATTTTCATTTTTTTATGACAACATAGCTGAGAAAGGAAATTCTGCCTAGCATTATTTTTGGGGAGAGAATTGGAAATGTGCATCAAAGGCAGTTTTGAGTGGGAGACTTTTGCTTGCAATGTTTTGTGGAAACGTAGCTGGACTTGCAAGCCAGCTTCAGAGCTGATGGGGCTTCGGGGCAGGAGGCCATGAAGATACAAGCAGAGGGGTTTGGACGTTTGTGCACGGTGGGTTTTGGAGGCCCCGAGTTCAGCAGGCAGCCCTTTGCTGGCAGCCGATACAGTGCAATGTTGCATGCTGCTCACCGTAGGAATGCTTTGCATGTTCAATGTGTAATCCCATAAAATCAGTATAATTACACCCTTCAGCTCTAATTTAGAAGACCTAAACATGAGTCTTCTGACTGCTTTTTCACGTTGCTAACATTTTAAACAAAGCAGCTCCCTTGAGATAAGGCCAAATTTGTACTTCTAGAAGTTTTATGGCATAATTGTACCGGAAAGGTGTGTTAAGTCAGATGTGCAGAACAGCACCTACCACCGTACCTCTTTTGGTCAGGGGAGGAACAAGGTGTGATCCCAGCTGCCATCAGTGTGTCAGCAGCCCTTGTGCTGACGTGGTCCTACTGCACGTGACTCTACTGAGCCGGTTTGCTTCAGCGGGGCGGGGGGGGTGTGGTGTGCTGTACAGTGGTTTGAGGATAAACTGAAGCTGCTGGTACGGCTACTTTATTGGACTAGTCTAATGGTGCTCCCAAATTGGCAGAGCATCCCTATACCCAGCCACAGTCCAGGTAAGGCTCCTGCACAGATGCCTCAGGCTGCATGCATCGGTGTGCGTTGTGCCTCCTGACTCCCGACTCATGTGCCCCTGCCACAGGGCTTGCTCATGGTCCAACACGTTTGTTTTCAGCTTTCTCGACTTACCCTGGACCTCCAGGGTAGGTGTCTGATGGCACCCAGCACGCAAGGCCCCTTAGCATATCGATTTACCCAGCCCCCTCGGGGCACACAGGCATAAGGACATCTCTTGGCTGCGTTTCCAAGGGTGGCGAGTGGGAGCAGGGGTGTTCGGACAGCCTCTGGGCATACACAGCAGAAGGCTTTAAGCAGTGGGATGCAGACTGTGTGGTTTCTTCCCTTGCACTTACATGCCTGAATTCCACCTAAGCTTTACCTAATGTGCCCAAATGCTCCTTTCGACCTTACCCTTGGGATACTAAGTCTACAGAGATCCCTAACTTCCCCTTATTTCCTCTGTTGCCCACAACCAGCAAGGCAGTGATTTGAGTTCAAGGCCAAGAGACTAAATGAGTACTAGAGGCCTGAGCCTACAGCTGGGCAGCAAAGGCACTGCACCCCAAGCTGCTACCTACAGTCCACCTTGGCTGGGGACCAGATGACACCCCATAAAGAATACCTTCCCATCCCCAAAAGTGGGTTTCCATGGGAAACCATGAGATGAGGGGAGGAGATGGAGCTGATGGGTGCTTCAGTGTCACCCCCGCGTGGGGGGACAACACAGCTCCCACGGCCAGGCTCTGGGAAGTGCTCCTGCAGGACACACACCCAGTAGTGTGCCGGTCCCAGGCTCCTGTGGTTAAGGCTCACCCCCTCCTCCCCTCACCCCTGTGGTGTCAGGGAAGGAAATGGGTGAATAGTTGGCAGTTCCAGGGCTTTGCAGAGCCACGGGGCGGGAATCCTGCCTGCAAAGGCTCAGGGGCTGCAAGTGTGGAGCAGCTGCGCTGATACCTACCAAGCTCAGTTTGAGAATTTCCCTTTCCCCTCTCAAACATTCATGCAAAGCCCGTACAGTGCTTCTGCAGATACCTACACTGCATTTGCTCGTGTACAACGATAGCAAAATGGTCATTCTCCAGGATGCAGGAAAGCTTCCCGAGGCTGTCCTCCAGGCCAATCTAAAGAAGAGGACAAAAAGAGACATTTTACATTTCACTTCACGTTTAAAGGACAGTGGTGTAGAGCCTGACTCCTGCCTCTGACTGTAGCCATGAGTGGGCAGGGTGGCACCCAGCTGGACCAGGACCAGGTGCGCCTCACTCACCTGCACTGTTCTGGGGAGATGGGAGGGGATGCAGGCAACCTGTAAACCTGGCTTTGCCCTAGCTGAAATACAGCACTGTCTCCCCTCAGCCCAAAGGGTCTCCATGGACCAGCATGAGGTGATGGCTCCGGCTCCCCTAAAACACCGTCCTTTTACCTCACTCCATCTCTGGACCACTGATGGCCACCCGACCCAGGGATACCCCCTGCACAGCCACAGGACCTGCCCTGTGTCCTGTCAGAGGACCATGCCTGTGGCCCCAGCCCTGCTGAGCTGTGGCAATGCCTGGGCTCTGATTTCAGAAGGTGCTGATTCCCCAGCCGGATGAAATCTTCTGACAATGTAAGATTGGGGGTGGACACTCAAACGCTTTGCTCCTGGTGTGGAAGCTCGCACGTCTGAACGCCCCAGGCTCAGCAGCTTTTTTGCAGGTGCCTGTCCTTACCCTCACCTCCATGATGTCGCCGTCAACCTCCCCACCTCTCTCCACCTTCACCTCTCTGTCTTTCCATTGATCTCTTCTCCCAAGTCCTCTCACACCTCAGGGCGATGGTGCACCTCTCTCCCTCTCCCCGTCCCTGGACAGCAGCTGACACCAGCCACAGCCTTAGCGGTACCTTTGAGAACTGGTCGTAGATGACCTTCGTAACAGGGTCTGAGAACTGTGCGTTTCCAGCCAGCACGGAGGTGAGGGTGTTGCTGAGGGTCACCATTCCCAAAATAAGTCTGTAAGGGAACAGGAAGTTTTCCAAAAGGTCAGACCTGAGGTAGGGCACACATTTTACGTCGGGGCTGAACTGCTTCCCTTGAAGTCAGTGACTAAATTGCTGCTGCCATCAGCAGGAGGCATCAGCTTTCTCCTCATGTGAGCAGGACAAGAAGATCCTTGTCCTCACCAAACCGTTGGTTTAACAGTAGTTAAAGTCTGCTATTGCAGTCCAGGACTTAGCGGCTGGGAGAAGGAAAACTTGTGAGCTCTCCAGTTGCTTATTTGTGTGCATTTCCTGCCCAGCCCTCACTTCTCCTCTGGCCTCCCCTTGCCTGTGCACTGGTCCAAACTGCTGAGTCTGGTGGGCACTGGATTTGGCTTTGACTTTAACCAGCTCATTTACAGGGAGTTTTCTTGATGAACCATCACAAGGAGGCAGATGATATTTTAAAAATACGCATCACAGAATCCAAGGCAAGAGCCCGGTTGCTGGATCAGTAAATGAGACTTTCTCTTTAGCTTCATCATGGCTGCTTTTCCTATGTGAATGGCCATCTCTGTAACGAGTAAAAAATAGTTACCCTGATTCAGCAACAACAGGAGCTTGGTCGTATCCCTTCTCCTGGAGGATCTCAATTGCCTTTTGACAGCTGACTTCTGGGAGGAGAATGAGAGGGGCTGAGAGATTCAGTTTTTGCACCTTGATGTTCCACCACCTGTTGAAATACAAATGGCAGCACTAAGATGTTATTCTCTGCTGCGTGGCTGTGGGCCTTGCTCAGGGAGGCAAGCCCAGTAGAGATGAGACCAACCACGCAGAGATATTCTGCCTGCCTGCAAAGCTCGCCCCACTCCTGTCCCCAAAGCAGTAATGCTACGGGTCCACCATGGCCAGGTCTTGTTGAAGCCAAAGCAGTAATGCTACAGGCCCACCATGGCCAGGTCTTGTTGAAGCCGGGCTTTCCCCATGCCCAGTGTTCATACAGCTCCAGAGGCAGCAGTTGGCAAGGTGCTGAGCTGTCCTGAATCCAAGGAAGTTACTGAGGGCTTCACTTCAAGCTCATGAATGGGGAGGCCTACCAGTTTTACTTCTTTGGTTTGTATCCTTGGTCCTCAAAATGCAGCATTTGCACCTCCTCCAGGAGAGAGCCTGGCACAGGTGCTCGTGTGACTTACGAGGGACAAGCTACGCTTGTTTGCTGGGGACCCCAGGCAACTCCCAACTCATCTCAGCCCTTTGCCCTTGCAGAAAAGGCAGGGCAACGCTAAAGGCTGCAAGGGCCAAGAGCAATTCTAACCAGGCACAAGAGGCCTTGGAAATGTATTAATTTTTTAGGAAATATTTTGCAATGACCTTTGGTTATAGTAACCCAAAGGAGCAGGTGACATCAGTAATACCTGCTGTCTTTAAAGTGAGACTAGGTGCTTTCTAAACAACCAGCATTTGCCCAGCCGCATGTCAACTAGTGTCAGCAGTTTGTCTGTGATTCCCTGCCTTGAGGGGACTTTTTCCCCATGGTGTCCAAGAGACAGCTGAGTTGGTCATCTTTTCTGGCCCGCAGCTCTGGAAAGTGAAAATTTACTGTTCCCTGCCTGAAAAGACCTCCAGAGCTGTTTGAAAGGGTGCTTGCTGCAGGAGGGACCCATCTCCCCGCTGGCCCGATGTTCCTTTGAACATCAGCTGTGGCGTAGAGAGAGGAGGTTTTGAGCGGAGCTAGATGTCCACCTCAGCCGTTCTGCTCAGCGGGGTTCAGGTGGCCCGGACAAGGACTGCCACATGGGAGTGGATTAGCAACTTTGGGACAGAAACAGCTCCTTTATAGACTTTGGAGAAGTGGAATATCTAACCACTCAAAAGAGAGGAGCTGACATTACAGCCTCCCCAGAGGGATCTGGACTTAACTGTGTTTTTTATAATTACTAAAAGATAATACTTTCCTTTGAAGATAATCTTTTCCAGACTGAGAGAGCTGATTCCCTTAGCACAGTTTATAGCAGTGGAAGTTGTCTTACCAAGGCTTGTGGTCCTGGACGTCATTTAGGAAACCATTTTTTATCATCCACTTATCATTCAAAAATTTGGACCTAGAAATCACCAACAAAGAGCAAGTCTGTGAGCCTTCCAGAAGAAGTCGTGCTTTGTTTCATGCGCTAGACAACAGCACTGCCCCAGGGCTCCCATGATTTTTGCAGCTGGCTGCTCTTAGCCCCTTTTAAGGTCAACGGGAGCTGCGGGTGCTCAGTAACTCTTAGAAGCACGCCAGCTATTTGCCTTCCTAACTTTAGGCATGCAACTTCAAAAACTGTAGCTTGACTGATTCCTGCTCCGTGCAGTAAGTCAGTGACAAGAGGAAACAAAATCCAAGTGTCCCAACACCCAGCCCCTGGTACTTGCTGTGGTAGTATGCTATTTCTCCCTGTTGTTTTGTTTTTTTTTTTTTCCTGTGAGCTGCTCAAGGGAGACTCCCAGCTCTGGGCTCACTCCGGGTGCCATGCTGTCAGAGTTATTGGGGTGGTTCTTCAGCAAGCCACACCACCTGGGCTCAGCAGTGCTAAGGTCATGTTGCTGAAAGGCCCCATGGCCCCCGGTCCGGGCCGTACGCAGAGAGTGGGGGAGAAGGCTATGGGAGTTCCCAGCCCATTGCTGGAAAGCAGGTGAGGGAGCAAGAAACTCACATGTAGTTCCTGACGGAGTCGGGCAGGATGACGATGCAGCGCTGACCTTCCTTCAGGTCCTTGGCAGCCCGCACGGCGACGGACATGGCACTGCCCGAGCTGCCGCCTGGATGGGTACCAAGAAGAGAGAGACGAGCATTGGGGCTGCCCAGGGTGTAGGGCCACAGTCCCGGTGCGTGGGGCTGAGTGCTGCCCCAGCTAACGGCACAGAGGCACCCAGGCAAAGCAGTAGCAGAGGTGGCACCTCATATGCCAGGGCAGCTCAAGACGCTGGAGTGGGAGGACAACCGGCCCCACAGCCTTGTAGGCTTTAGGGCCAGGAAGAGGTAGGGACTGAAGGGACATGTTCATATGGTGGCTCTTGGCAATGAGCTTTTGAGGCAGCATAAGAGTCACCTTATGAATTTCATGAACCACTTCGTGTGGTGACTCCGCAGGCAGGCCAAGGGCTGAAAGGTTCAATACAGGGACATTCATACCACTGCTGCCACACAGCACCCTTCCCTTGGGTGGGGAGAAGACCATGCCAAATCTAGAGCTTCTGGCTGACATATTTAGCAATCAAAGATTGGCTTTAAATACATTGTAAAGACTGAAAAAACCATAAACATTTCATTCATGCTTGGAATACCAGGCCAATGTGATGGGAAGACTTAAACGCTCCCTGTGTCCGTGTGCACGCATGTGGTTTGCTGCACGTAGGAAAAGCAAGTCCCTGCTTTACAGAGGCAATTCTTCCACTGGTAGGTTGAGTACTGGAAGTCAAACACATTCCACTATCTGTGTGCCAATTACACACTGCATTCAAGGCAGCACGTATTTTACAGCAGGTTAATTAGCACTGGGTCACATTTTTCAAACAAATGAGGAAAGGCCCTGAAAAATGCAGTTCAGGGAACATGAAGCTATTCACAAATTATAGTTGAGTTCAGCAAGTGGTTTCTGTTGAAACACAGACTCTCTGCCTGCTAGGTTAAATCAACATTTGAGCGTTTCATCACGAATGGCCTGATCTTTTGCAAAACTGCCTGGATGTGAGTGCTCAGGACTTTTATCAGCTGTAACTACAAGCCCACATGGAAACCTGTAGCTATCTGCTCGGTGGCAGGGAAGGCTGAAAAAACGCTGATGCTGTGTAGAGGCTCTTAGGGTACAGGCAGGGTTTGTCTGAGGGCACCTGTTGATTTTGGAAAGCTGGTGGGATCACTTAGAGCTTGTTGGCAGAGGGAGAAATACTCAGCAAGAACATCTTACACTTTCTTTACTTTCAGACCTTCCTGGTCCAAACCTGGCACCTCTAGTGTGGCAACCATTCAACGACAGAGAGTACAGCCTCACAGAGTTGTTAGCGGAGCGACAGTTTTAGCCCACCTGTTCTGCCTCGAGTCCCATTAATCCTCTCTTCAGCCCATGTAACTCTACACCACACAGAGTTAGGTCTGAGATCCAGTTCCATGTGCAAAAGTGCTCCAGTAAGAGGAGAGTTATTGCTTCTATAATTATTGTGGCTGATGAGTCCAGACCATGGACTCACTGCCACACCTCTGAAGTCTACAGCGACTTACGCACCAGCTCGGGGTTTGGCCACTCAGCCCTGTTAACCTAGCAGACACAAAATGCAGAGAGCACCCACCCCACAGCGTTTTGGTCCTAAAAGGATAAGGTTCAGAAAGTTTGTTAAGAGAAGCAACTGTTGTCATTGGTGCTTACCACACAATAATCCCTCCTCTCTGATCAGCCTGCGAGACATGAGGAAGGAGTCTCTGTCATTGCATTTGTACCACTGATCAACCACCTGAAGAGAAAGCAAGAAGATTGGGTCTGGGCGGTGTTACTTCAGGCTGTCTCGACCCTCTGAGGCATGCCGTGGTGCTGATGCCTACAACACCTGGCAGCTTTGAGCTGCTTTCTACACTTGTTGAAAGCAAACGCATTTGCCAGGGCATCCTTGGTCCGGTGTGTGCGTCCTTGCTTGCAGGCACCCACTCTAGCCTTTCCAGCCAGCACCCTTTCCTTGGAGAGTTAGGGCTATCTGACAGGTCCAGAGTCAGGATGCGGAAGAGGGAGTTGTGTTCATGATGTCCCAGGCTCGGCTACGCTAATGGTCAAGATTTTGCCAGGGAAAAACAGATCCAACTGCAGAAAGAGGTTTGGGTTATTACAGGTCGCAGCTCTAAAGCCATGTGCTGACAGCAGAGATGTAGTTAACACAACATCTGAAAGCCGAGAGAATCTGGGGTCTGAGGCTGTTGGGGGACCTTTCTAAGAACGAGGCCAGGGGAACACATGCAGCTTGAATTAGGGCTTTAAAGCTCTGTGCCTGGTGGCAACTGATACACCGAGAAGAAACTTGACAAGAAGCGGTACAAGGTTCATGGTCTGTTGTCTTACGTGTCTTCCAGCCCACAAACGGTGCAAGGTTTCTGCTGTCTAAGTGAGGTGCCTGTGACAGCAAAGGCTCAGGAAACGCTAGCACGATGAAGAGCAGCCTCTGCACTGACCTCTTCTGTGTGATCGCAGTGAGAGAGGCACGCTCCGAACATGGGTGAGGCTGAGCTGAGGAGGCCGGCACTGTGGCATATTTCTCGTTTGCCCCTGTACTCGCCTTCTCCTTGTAGGTCAGTTATAATCAGACGTACTCAGAGACATGCTTTAGTGCCGGGGTCCCGATCCCCCTACAGCAGCTTGTTCTGCACTTGGAAGGCACACAAGTAGCCTTAGGGCTGGGCCACAGCCGGGTGCCGGAGCTGGCTACATGTGAACTTGGGAGTAGGCTGGATGCAATGCCAAAGATCAGACAGAGGCCTCTCATCACACGGCTACTTACTGATCTGTCAAGGACAGTAGGGATAAAGTCATGCCCAATGCCCTCCACTTCGATCGTTGTGGTGTTCGTCCTGTTCATCTCACTGGGCAGAGCGACGATGGAGCCGTCGGGATCTACGCCAATGACCTTTGAGGGAAGGAAGTTTTGTTAAACCACAAAGGGAGTTCAGAAATAGTCAAACACACAACTCAAAGGAAAAATTATCCACGCCCTTACTTATCAGCAAGTTTTCCTTCCTGTGATATTCATTAATGTTCCTGTCCACAGGCGGCATGGACGGCTTCCAGGATAAACGGGTACTCTTCCCTGCTGGCTTTTTAAATAGATCCTAGGTAGTGTTCAGCTGCTGCAGAAGTGACTGGTGGCTTAAAATGTTATCACTCTGAAGGTGTTTGTCATCACCCCTTTGGAAGAGCCCGCTACCTTTAAAGCTCAACCCTTCGGATAGTGTGAGTGCTCCTTAATCTGCTCCAGTGCAAAGCCAGCCAGCTAGCTCAAACCTGTGGAAACCCATGGCTACAGACATCCTTTCTGGATCTCGTCATGCTGGCTGACAGTGGCACCTCCCTGGTTGCTTATAGCTTTACAGCTTCAAGCAGTCCGTGAGGTGATCTCCTGCCCGGGTCCTCCAGTGGCTGGGTCCACACCATCTCAATGTGTCTCTGGTGGACCAGGGATCGCTCACACGCCGGCTACGCCGGAGAGGCAGTAACTGTCAAGCCTCCAGCTTGCCTTGAAGCACAAGCTCTGCAGAATGAGCGTCTATGGCTGGTGTCAAGCATAAAGCACAGCGGCTTTTGCAACGGCAGATGAGAATCGCTTGCACAGTCTGCACCACTCGCAGAGCCGCTAGAGCAGAGACTTTCAGCAGGCAGGTTAGCCAGAAGCAGTAATGCTGTCGGCTGGGTCAGCCACTTCTGTGGTGGGTGTCTGACAGTGTCCTGCAAAGGGCGGGGCACCAGGCAGGGTGGGGTTAGTGATGGGGCTATGGAGCCTTTGACTTCTAAGGCACTTGGAGGGATCTAGCTCAAGCTGAGCATAACATCAAATTGCTTCCAATGGAAGCCAAGCTCGCTGTGAAAAAACCAAATAGGTGGAGACAACAACTGCTACTTCACGTGGGCCGTGGGGTTAGGCTTGATCAAAAGGACAGACAGGAAAACCCGCGGCTCCCAGCAGGCAGCCCTGCCTCCCAGCTTACCTTGCACTCTGGGCACTTCTCCTTCAGCTTCCTGGCGACGCCGGTGATGGTGCCTCCTGTGCCCGACCCAATCACCACCATGTGCACCTTGCCTGCAGGTCAGGGAAGAGAGAGGCTTGCAGGGACTCAGCATGGCCTTCAGCACAGTCTCCCCTTTACTCAGGGACCTGCGCAGATGCAGAGTCCGTGCCCATGCCCCGTGCCCCGTGTCCTTCAGCTGCTAGAACCCCGTGTGCTGAAAGGACAGGCGGAGTTCGTGCTAGTGGCCGAAGCGCGGTCCTGTGGAGAAGCTCACATGAGCTTGCAGGACCTGAGCACAACTGATCCTGCCTCAGTGCAGAGGGCTGAAGGCGACCTCCAGATCTCCCACTGGTCTCCGTGATTTCTGCGTCTTTGGCATCTACTGGCTTAAGGGGGAGGGAATATCGCAGCCCTTCTAGCCCTTTCAAACCGCACCACGTCGCAGCAAAGCACGCACGTGAATAGTAGCACATATCAATAACAGGCACAGCTTTTCAGCTAGTGTTAGCATCCACAGTGGAGAGATGGCAGAGCTCTGCCTTGGCACCCGTGTTGGTCAGATGTAGCCCCACTGGCATCAGCGAAATTATACCAATTTAGGACTGGTAGGAGCAGAATCAGTCAGGCTTTCAGAGCCTTATGCTGCAGCTGCACTGGGAAAAGGGGACCTGTAATTCACTGCTGGCAGCCAGTAGGAGCAAACCTCAACATTGTAGTGGAGGCAAGACTGGGACTCTCTTGTTCGTGTTGCTGCCCAGCTGCTTTACTGTTACGATAACCGCTCTCCAGTTAAAACCCTTGAGTCCTGTCTACATGTTGCAGTGCTCCCAGTACTGGCAATAAATTTCACTTCTATCTGCACAGAGATGGGCTGGGATAGTCCTTTATTCCTCCACCCAGCTGTCACATCAAATGTCACTAGGCTGTGAAGTTTCATCTATTTTGATTTGCAAATGAGCGTGCTGGATCAGATGCAGCCTGCCATGCCCTGATGGATTTATATTCCTCAGTGAGGCCTCTTGGGCTATTTTGTGTTCCCAGCTGACAGGTCACAGAGATGCAGCCACCGAGAGACGGGTTCTTCCCCCTCGGGTACAGCCTGAATTTGTTAAGCCTCTGGTCTCCTCCCTCAGGCTTTTGAAATGGGAGGCCATAGCGGAGAAGCCCTGCAGGCTCAGGTGTATCTGGAGTGGATCATGAGAAGTTGCTACACGCTGCGTGTCAGTATTATTCAGGGTGCCTTCACCTACAGAGGCCCTTTTGGCCATTTCTAGACATTTAGGTCAATAAATGATGTAAAATAAACCTCTTGGAGAGGGCTATAGCCCTCTGCACACCCTCAGCACACAGAAACAACAGCGCAGACGGTACCTTCACACTGCTCCAGGATCTCCTCAGCTGTGGTGTCGTAATGAGCCAGGGGGTTGCTTGGATTTCGGTACTGTTTATTTCAACAGAGAACAGCATGAGTTACTGTGCAAAGCGTAGGTCAAATACCAAACTAGCAATAGCTCCTGACAAGCTTCACCCAAAGCATGCAACTGCCCCCTCCTCTCCCTGGCGAGGGGTGGACTGCAACCCGGCGGGGCCAGGTCACAGGTATTCCTCCTGGTTGTCACTTTGGGACAGATTTCCAAGGACGTGTGGGATTTGTCTGCGCTGGATGATTAAATGTGCCCGCAAACACTCGCTCTCTGGCACTTGGTGCCCGTTCCGTGCGGGGATGGTGCGGCTGTCCCATATGCTGCATTGCCAGGTTTTGCGGGATCTGGTGGTTTTGTTAAAGCCCTAGCTGCCAGAGGGAAAGGAGCTCCTCTGTATTTTAGCTGTTGCTTGGATAGAAGCATTTTAACCTTTTCCATTGCCTTGAAAAAGTTGAAAATGCAGCCTCACAATACTCCTGAAGAGCTCAGAAAACAAACAAAAAGATCTTCTCAAAAGCCCTATTAGAACACTTTTTCAAGTATCTTACGTATTTCTCTGATTTTGAGAGCTGCTTTGTCATTTAGGGGCATTTGTGGTTGGCAGTGCAGAAAGTTAAGTGGCTGGGAACTGCGGGCCAGAGTAGTTGCCCTACCTGTACAGAGGGATTTACCACAGGGGGTACACAGGTACAGCACTGAAATGTGTGCAGCCCCATGTTCACACCCGTAGACCAGGCTGCTTCTGAAAAGCACATTCAGATATTGAGCTCCCTTTTGCTTAAAAGGAAGGAGCTTCCCCAACTTTTCTGCGCTATAGGGGCTCCCTGCTTGCTACGGGGATGCCTTCCTGCAGTGGGGTCAGACCGAAGGGAGAAGAGCCTTCCTGTACAAGACCTAGTGCTGCAGGAATCGCTGGCATGAATCATCGGTGCTTGCCCTTTACAGCGTGAGGCGTCTTTTTGAGGCAGAACAGAGGCTGCTTGCCAGGCATAAAAAGTGATTATTTTTTTTTTCAGGTCAAAGTTAAATCTGAAGCAATCTGAGGAGTCTTTGAATTGTGCAACAAAACCCAGCCTCGCCCACATCCAGGCTTTGGCAGAAGTATTACAGGTTTGGAAGTGTCCCTTATTTTGTTTCTGCCACCCCCTGCTTTAGAGAGGAGCGATTAAGTTTCAAACGCCATAAAACGCTGACAAAATCTGCCTCTGTTGCCAGTTTGAACGAAGCCCCCCAACACAGGCACACTGGGAGGACAGGCTATAAACCGTGTTTGGAAAGAGAGTCAGTGGAGGAACAGCGTTTACCTGGTCCAGGATGTGAGAGTTTGGGATTTCACTTTTCAGCTTCCAGGCAACACGAATGTTAGACTCCGGGGCATCAAAGCGGGTGCACGGGGTCCTCACAATTTCAACACCCAGCGCCTTCAGAATATCGACCTTTGGGAGGCAAGAGAGTAGATGTAACGCAACTGATCCCGTGTAGCGATGGTAATCCGACCCTGCGGGCTCATGGCAGCGTCAGATGCCAGAGGAGCTTTGCATGTGGGAGACATTTAGCATTTGGAGATACAATGTCCGATTCTTGGTTATACTATCTCTGACATCCTCCTGGCACCCAGGGCCTCCTGCCTGAAGCTGGCACACAGATTCAGACCTGGCCTCGTGCCCTGTCCGACTCGGAGGGCAGGCTGGGGACACGGCAGAGGTAGGTAACACTGTGCTGCTCCTTCGTGCCTGGGGAAAGGGGCTGAGGGAACCAGGGTAGGGAGCAGGTCTCCTTTGTGCTGTGGTCTGAGCCCCTGCATGCAGGGAGGAGGTCTTAAAGCTGTCTTTGCCCCGAGTCTCTTCTCTCCCCTCACCAAGCACGGGGAAGGAACAACTAAAAATCAGCCCTAGGGTGTTAATCCACTGGGAGATGCGGCTGTAGGGGAGAGAGGGGCTCAAAAGAGACATGTGGGTGAGTGTCGGGGCGGCTGGAGATGAAGCCTATGGCAGCTGGAGGTGGCATCTGATCCAGACTGAGCTTAAGTGAGATTTAGGTTGAAATGAGGGTGGTGCTTTGGAGAAGGGCTCAGTTTTGAGCCAAGTCAGGGTCCAGGTCTGACTTCACTGGCATGAGTTCAGCTGAGCAGTTTGTGAGACTTTTGGCTCCCCAAGGCAGAGATTGCTGCCGTCTCTGGGACAGCACTTTTACCTGATCGTCAGCTCTTGTGCAAGTGACTTGACTTCCACCGTCTCAAAAAAGCAGCTCAGACAACCATAAGTGTCTCCAAGTTAAAGAAAACCATAGAGACACAGAGAGACCAAGTGACACGTCAGATGTCAGAGGGGAAGTTAGCAGGACAGGCAGCCAGGCTCCGGCACCTGCCTGCCTCTCCTCCGCTCCATCCAGCCCTTGCCCTCACAGACAGCAGATACCGCTCCATTTCTCTGCAGCCATGCACTGTGTTTGGCTAGTACGTGACCCCAGCCGCACTGGTGATGCTAGATAATCAGCCAGGCCATCACGGTGTGCTTTTTTTTCATCAAGAGGAAATCTTCTGAATAACTACAAAGCTATGTCAGTGTGCGCAGCGAGGCTTGTTACCCTTTAAAGGAGAGGGCACTCCATCTCTAGAAAGGGAGAGGCAGAGAAAGACAGGGAAGGAGATGTTCCCCAGCTGCGGGGTAATACCGTACAGAGCTCTGACCTTCTCCATGCTCATTTTCTCCGGCAAGACAATGATGCAGCGGTAACCTTTCACTGCAGCTACCAGTGCCAGCCCGATGCCTAGGTGGTGGGGAGGAAAGGGAATTGGTTGACAACAGCATTTGGCAAGGCCAACCGACCTGTGTTGCTTCCTACGTTCCGCTCTCCCACCAGCGAATGTAACCTAGAAATGTTCACCGACGAGCTACAGGTGAGGGCATCCTCCGCGAGCCTCTCGTGATGTGCCGGGAACACCAGGGAGCGTGGGAGGATGCGCCAACAGGCGAGCCAAGCTGCAGTATCCCTCTTGCTCGCAGGAGTCCATTACCGTGGCACAGAGTGAATGGCAAGGCTGGGGAGCGCTTTCTTCCCCTCATCGAGGCTCAGGCCTCTTCCTCTGTTCTCCGAAACACAGGAGAGAGGTGATTTTGCTTCAGGAGTGCCTTCCCCTCCCCCTCAAACGATTGCAGTTGCGGGGGGGGAGGGGGGGGCAGACGGACACCCAGGAAGCTGCACATGTCACCCCGTGGCAAGCAGGCAAAGGAGACCTCTGCTCCAATTTCACTGGGGGTGATGGATGGAGCCAGCTGCTTCCCAGCTAGAGGAGGAAGGTGAGGCTGGAGCAGCATGTCCGTGCGAGAGGCTGTAGGTCCCCTTGCCCCCATGTCTGAGGGGTGGCTGGGGAACGGCGGGGCTGGCTCTGAGGTGCCTGCAGCAACGGGCCAGTAAGGAGCAAAATTCCTGGAGTCGAGCCCCATTCTGCATGGCTAGTGAGGGGGAGGCGGGGAGCGCCGCGAGGGACACGGCCTCAACTCCGTCCAGAGCACCTCGACAGCCTCCGCTGTGCCTTTTTGCAGGAAAGCACGCTATGCACCCACACGTGTCCCTGCTGCGGTGGGGACGCTGGTGCGGGGAGCAGCAAAGGGACATGGAAACTTGCACTGATGGTCCTGTGCAGGCTGCAAAATGGGGGCGGGGGGGCTCCTCTGTTGTCCCCCCTCATCTTGTACCCCACCATAAGCTAGTGCCTGAGCAGGATGACAGTGACAAGGAAAAAAACCCAGATGATTTATCTTCCAGACCATAAGAGAAACCCTCTCTGGGAATCTCTTAATATTCAAGAGCTTCCCAGCCTGAAAGCACCCAGGGCTGCCCCAGCTCCTCCAGCTCCTGAGGCTGTTTGCCTTGCCACGAGGCAACCTGCTGGGCACGCCTGTGCAGGTGTGGGACCCTCGCAGGCCCTCAGGAATTTCAGCAACGAGGCACCTCAGCACCCCAGGACGCCCATGGCCACCAGGAGGGGAGCCAAGGGGAGGACAGAGCCAGAGCCATGGGGCCCAAGGCTGACCTTATAACTGCAAGTGCAAGAGCTCCTCGAATCCCTGTCCCTCCTGCAGCCCCTCAGAAATGCCTCCCTGCCCAGTACCCAGGCGGAGGGAGCATCCCTGCCCTTGCCACCTGTGTTTCCTGAAGTGGGTTCAATCAGCGTGTCTCCTGGTTTTATAATCCCAGCTCTCTCCGCGTCTTCCACCATCCTCAGGCTGATGCGGTCCTTCACACTGCCCCCCGCGTTGAAGTACTCACATTTTGCCACTGGAAATGAAAGGGGAGGCTCCGTCGGGGACAAGCTGCAGCTGGCAGCACCAGCTCCTTGCTCCCCCAGCCCTTGCTGCTTTCACCTGAGGACACCCATTCCTCCCCTGCGGGATGGTCCTTTGCTCAGGGGAGCGCATCCGCCACCTGCTCACAGGGTGCCACAGCTTGTCATGGGATTACCCACCAGCATACCTGCCCGTAGTCCATCTTTCCCCCATGTTTCATCTACCTGCAGAGCCCTGAAGGCAGCGGGCAGGCCTGCTAAGTCCAGGATGGGTTTAAATTCAACTGGACATACAGTGATTGCTAAGTGGAAGGTCCAACACTGGTACATCACACCTTGCTGCCCTGCCTTGAGGACTCTTTTCTGAGCAAGGCACTGTCAGGGTTAACAGCAAGATGTCACGGTCTTTCCTGGGGCATGGCAGTTATTAATAGGTATCTATAAAGTTGCCCTTCTGTCGGGGTGAACTGTAGTCCTGAATGGGGTGCCATAAAGAAAAACCAACAATAGAAAAAGCACTGTCAAGTATCAGCCAAAATTGTAGTTTCTTTGCTGAGCTACCAAAAAAAATCAACTAATGGAGACTTTCCAAGGCAAGTTCAACTGCAAGGCACACCCTGGTTCCTAATCAGGCCCTCCACACTGCTAATGCTCGGGGCAGGACTCTTCTTACCAAGGTTTTGATGAGCATCTACATCTGAGCTAATGGTACCAAGCTCTGTTTTAGGGACAACAGGGAGAAATGGGTACTTTGAGGGTATCATTCACTTCATCCTAGCAGAGACAGCTACTTGAGGCTGAGAAATCAACCTGATACTTGAGCAGCCAGAACGGGGAAAAAAATCTTTTGCTCGTCATTACATTTTACAATGCAAAGTGCCAAGAATTCAGCAACACAGAGATCCCTGGAGGCACAGAGATTACAAGGTAATCGCATCCAACCGTAGCTGCTTCCTTGACATGGCAGTGCTGCCAGCATTCGTATATTTGCTTGGTAAGAGGCTCTGTGCTGACCTGCAGCTCAGAGGGGACGATGCAGCTGCTCTGCCTGTCCTGCTCCCCTTCCCTTCCTGCGCCGGGGGAGGGAGACACCACCCCAGCAAACAGGGTCACCTCGGCTTCCCCGCCGCTGGTTGCACCAAATCCTCCCATGCCCCTAAGGCCCAGCAAGACATCCTCCCAGGGACAGACTGCTTCAGAGGTGGACCAGACGTTGCAGACCTGTCCTCCCGCCTCCGCCACCTCTGCTCCGCCGTCCCCCACTGTCCCCTGAGGTCTCATTCTGGGAAGTGAGAGGCGGTGCAACGTAGAGGTTGCAGGGTGGGCGCTCATCAAGTCTCTCCTTCTTACTCAGCTAGGAGACACTCATGAATCTTACTGCCTCTGAGACATCTGTCTTTCTGCCCAGTTTGGCTGAAATTAATTAATAGGGTTAAAAGTTATAGGAGAGAAGACTGAGAAGTCCATATGCACAGAGGCAGCCTAATCCTATCATCCTTATGTCTGTAGGGGACGAAGCTAAAACCAACCCTTACCTGAGACAGCATCAGCACTATGCTAACGTCCCCTGGGGGAGAGGGACTTGGGTCTGGACTTGCTGGAAAACCTGGCCCCACAGCCAGCGCCTTGGCCTGGGTTTTAGCACCAGGGCCTGGCACGCGTGCCGCTGACAAACCCAGCTCTCCGCAGCCCCTGCTGCTCTGCCCGGGGCCGCGTTTTGAGAAGGTCCCCCAGGGAAACTGTTGCTGCCCCTGGGACAGCGGTGCAGCAGATGGCGGTGGCTGGCCCAGCTCCAGCTGACCGGCGGAGATGACGCCATGGCAGAGCAGAGCCCCAGCGTGCCAGGGGCTGCGCTGGTGTGTGTCCCCTGCAGCCCCAGCTGCTCCCTCTGCCCGGGGTGGGGGGCTGCAGGAAGCGTGCCGCCGTGCCCTTTGCCCCGTCCCAGCCACCATGTTTCAGGAAGGCTCGGCCCACCTCTCCTGTGCACGCCATGTGCTAGCCCGGGTGCTGCAGCATCCCTGCCCGTTGCCGTGATGTCATCCACCCATCCCCAAATTCAGCCCAGCTCTGCTCTGAGCTTATGCTGCAGTTATTTGGGAGGAGAGATACCTCCGCTACCATTAGCCCCCTGCTCATGGCAGCTTGAAACCACCCTGTTTGGTCTGGCAAATGACTGTAGTGTAACCTAGTAAGTGGGAGTACCCAACACGTGCCGCATCTGGCCCTCCCCATCTGTGCTTGCTCTCCACAGAGCCTCTTCCGAAGCCCCCCTCCAACACCGCCCCTCACCCTCACCTCGTGGCATGGAAAAACCTGGTGGAAAGGGGACACTCACGGAGCTCACACTTGAGCCCATAGGACTTCCCAATCTTGTTGACTCGGACCATTGGGGTGCAGCCAATTTTCTTCAGGATGTTGGGCAAGATCTTTGTTTCTTCTGGCCTGAAATAATGCAGGAGAAAAAAAGAAATATGTCAAATCAAAGCAACTGTTGTTACACAACATGAACCAAGATAAAATCTGCGTGAGGCTTCAGCAACGTCAGCAGGCCAGCGAGAGACACCCCAACTCCAACAGAAAAGGTCCCCATCGACAATTAATGGCAACAGGAGCTAGTTACAGATTTCCATCACTCTTACAATAAGTTGTAAATCCCTTTGCATAAAAAAAAGGTAATTAATTTTCAGGGCTGTTCTGAAATGTCTTGTTCTGCAAGGCCCTAGGCCAGGCCTATAACTAAGTGAAGTGAGAAGAGCTGACAAGCCTGGGATTCTATGTAGCGGGTGAGAAAGCCAGAAGACCATGCACAATACAAGGCTCCTCCTCTTTCCTCCATCCTACCCAGCACCACCTCTGCTTTCTGCATTTTCAGCTATCTCTGGGCCAACTGTTTCTTGTGTGCCCAGGACTCCCAGACTTGCAAGGATGGCTCCAAGCCATCAGAAGGGCCCAAGCCACAGAGGACTCTGGAGATTTTTTTGCAAATAATTAAACTGAGCTCTTTGATCAGTGCAATCCAGCCTCCCAGTTTTCCTAGTGTCTGTCAGACTCCAGCCAAAGCCAAGAACCACGTCACAGCAATTGCGGCCAGAATGAAGAAGTCTTATTTGCCCAGCTCGCAACCGAACGCATCTTGCCATGCAGCCAGGGAACTCGTGTCCTTGAACTTTTTAAAAGACGGAGGGATAAAATTGACGAGGGCTGTGTTTATTGGGGTTTATTTATTGGCCCCAATTGATAGCCAGCACCTCTCTCTCTGAGTGGGGTGACAAATCCCCACTCCTTCTCTGCTCAGCTCTCCTTTGCACAGCTCTCCCCTACTATCATCCTTTGAACCTTGAACACAAGTTATCCATGTCTGCTATTGCAGCCAGGCAGATGGCTGTCTGCTGACAGAAAGTCCATATGTTGCAGGGGTGACATGCTGATTTAGTTAAAGACACACACAGCTCCCTCCAGTTTTTGCAAGAGTGATATAAACACTTCTTGCTTTGCAAGAGTACAGGGGTAATGGTTTAGTGCAGGTCTTTACTACCAAAAGGAGCCAGCCTCCTTACATCTCAGGCCCAGAAATGGTGGAGTATTACACGTGTGCTGTACCTCTCCCTCCATGGAAAGTGTTACTGCGCACATCGCAGTCTCTGTTGAGTGCTGGTAAACGTCAGGCAGTAACTCAATAAATGAGCTCCCCCCACAGCTACAGTCATTTTCCATCTGCTCTAAAAGCCGACGAAACACTCAGGGTTTTCTGCGGGGCTGAGCCATGGCATGAGGAGGCTCCAGCTCCTCATGCCATGGTGGCATTTAACTAGAGCCTGGCTTTCAAGAGAGTGACCTGCCTATTACGTTACACACCTAGATTGCAGGAAGTTGGCTCGAGAGACGAAAGCAAGGCCATTTATTTACCTTTGGCCAGTCATTTTGGTAAACGAGATGCTACCGTGCCCTTTGAACCCCAGCGAGGCATGATGTGGCATGGTGAGGTGCTGTGCAGCTCCGGGGTCTGCAGTGGTGGAGCCTGGCAAGGGGACAGGGAAGGGGAAGGCAACCTGTGCTGCCTTGCATGCCGGAGCGAGCCTTGCTGGGAGGGCGAAGGTGGGAACCAGAAACTGGATGGCTCTTTTGCACTGCCACCAGCTACCATCCCCTAAGAAGAATAGCCTTTCTCTCACTCTGGGGCAAATTTTCTGCCGTTCCTATCAAATTCCTTTCCTAATCACTACCATATTTTACTACAAAAATAATAGTGGCGTGGTCAGCTTCCTTCCCCAGCTGCATGAGCTCTGTGCGTGTGCCTGAAGGCAGCAGGTCTATGGGGACACAAGGATCTGTGGCAAACACCTTTGGTGCTCCGAAAGGATGTGGTGGGAACGCTGAAGTGCTGCAGCTGCTGGTATCAGTTCAGAATCACAGTAGACAAGGATGGTTTTTCTCCAGGATTTCTGCTTTTGCTCAGGGCATGTTATTCTGTAAGGTGTCCAGGGGAAAAACAGTCCTGACAAACCAAGTGATTCTTGCTGAGGTTATAGCAGGCCAGAATTGGCTCAAGGGATATCAGAATCTGTCTACATCTGTATCTTTGGGAAAACGTAAATAATTAATATTCTTAACTAAAATAGCACCTTGCCTTCTCTCTCCCTGCCCATCCTCTGCTTCTACCCCTAAAACTCAATCAGGTTTCACATGGGAATCTCAGAAAGTCCAGAGATTTTTGCTACATCGGTTGCCATCTGTGGTTTACCCAGAGCAGAGAAAAAAAACAAACCCCCACCATACACTTCTGTGAAGTAAAACAAACAGTGTGACATGTCCCAGTGTATTTTCTTCACTGCTATACAGCGGGTTATGTTTCAGTCCCTGCCCCAGGGATGCTGCATGGGCCCCCTCAGCCAGACCCGTCCCCAGGGAGGTGCCCAGTTCCCTGGGGCTGGGGCTGCCCTGGTGCCGCCCAGGCTGCCCACCTCCGGCTGAGGGGTGGGATGGGCCTTGGCACTGGCCCCCGCCTTGCTGCCCCATGGCACCCTGATGCTAAATTGCTAAAAACCAAGGATGTTATCCTGCTCAGCATAACTCAGAAAAAAACCCAACCCAGTTTGAAAAGAGCTGATCCCATCCTCAGGCGCTAGCTGTGGGGATTGCACTAGGTGAGTGCCTGGACACATATTTGCTGGATCAGCTCTGAGGCTCGGGAGCCCACTCCTCCCTCCTTCATCGGCCAGACCCAGAGGTTGTTCCGGGCTTCACACATGCTGGTGGCTGTGCTGCGGGCACGTCCTGCCTGGCAGGCGGTACGAAGCTCCCCCAGCCGGGTCCCGGCTGGCAGGCATCCACGCAGAGCAGTGCCGCACCTCCCACGGGCTCCAGCTCCTCACATGACGGAGCTGAATTCGTGTTTTACATCCTTGGCACAGCAGGGACGTGTCCGCAGTTCCCGTGACATTTATAGGACAGCCTTATCTTTAATAGCTTGTCCGGGTCTGGTTTGCCGGGCTGTTAAAGCACCTCTCTTCAAGTCTAGTCTGGGCACTTTGGCAGCCTTACCTCACCCTGCGAGGACAAGAACTGCTCATAGCAATCATTTTGCTTTGCACTGCGCTCTTGGGTTGCTTACACAGAGTGGGCAATCTCTGCACAGGCCATTTTCTACTTATTTAAAAGCTCAGGCCATGGTAATCTGTTTTTGTGAAGGTCTCTCAGCCATCGGTAAAGACATTGCTAGTACTTTGAAATCTTTTTGCACACAGCTTCGGGCTGTTTGAATGAACAAGGGCAGCCAAACTGCAGCCCTTCGACTGATTACTGCGTGGCTGTTACTGACTGTGCTGTACAACGGGATGGGTGCAACAGCTCTGAGGTGTGTGCATGCATTATGCTGCAGCCAGGAGAGCCATTACTGCATCTCCTCGAGCGCCTAGCGGTTGGGAGTGCCTTCACTTCTGCTGTGCAATAGCAGACCTCATGGAGTCCACTTTGCAGAATTGTACAAGTCCTGGGTTGAAATCTACCTCTGAAATACGTTCATCTTAATTTGTCTAAAATAAGATGCATCAAACTAGCAGATCCTTTCAAACATGTGCTGGAAAACACAGAGCTGAGTCTTGAGCCAGCCATACCTTTCTACAAGATTAAAGAGAGTGAGAAAGTTCTTCCTGGAGAGGAGATGTGAGGTGAATTTTACCTTCTGGAAAATAAACCAGCATTAACGTAACATACTGTCAAACTACTGACTTCTGGTCATGACCATCCTGGTGTAACAATAGTACTTCATCTTCACAGAAAGATAAGGAGCTGCCTGCACTCTGAAATAACCAGCGTGAAAGAATTACTTACAAGGGCATACAGGAGTGCGGAGACTTGGTGGCAGGCGTTGCAGCTGTCCACGTGCACTTACTGGGCAAGTTGGGAAGAATCCACGCGCTGTCAGCTTTGCTTTCCTGACTTCCCATGCAGCTGGTGTTCATGAGCAGGCACGTCTTGGTCAGCTCCTGTATTGTGGAAATAGAGACCCACGGTCACCTGGGAGGAAAAGCGGGCAGGCAGGCGCCTGAGCAGTAATTGTCGAAGGCAAGAAATTACATTTGGGTGTGAAGGCAGGGCGGCCAGCCTGCATGGGGCATCCCTGCCGGCATTTCAAAAACCTGGTTCTAACAGATGCACAAAGTTGCTCTTTCGGAGTGGTATACTAGACATGGTAAACCATCATCTGGCCACCATCTCCAGTAAATCTTCCCCTGCTCTACTGTACATTGAAGCATCCCCTCCACTAGAAAATTTAGTGCTCTGTATTTAATTATTTGGTCAAGAGCAGTATTTTTCACCCTAGCAGTGAAGAAACTGCAGGTAAGTCTACCCAGCAATAATTTTAGAATACTTGTACAGTGGTAGCGGGCCTCAAAGGGCCTGGGGACACCCCTACTCTGGCGTCTGAGTTTATTAAAAGTGAAAAAAGAGAATCGATAGAAACATAACATCAGGGAAGGGCACCAAAGGTGCTCAGGGGTACAGAGCAAGTTCCACAGTAAAACGGCTTAAACAGAGGATTCATCAGACTGGAAATGAGACAGGTGGCTGGTGGAGACAGCGGGCTGTAAATCCTGTGGGATCTGGAGAAGGTGACAGAGAAACATTTTTTGTTTCTCAGCACCATATAATACAGCAAAATGAAATTACCGTGAACAGAGGAGGTAAACAGAGGGAACATAGGAGCAGAGCAGGTAAAAGTGGAACCACAAAAGGGTTAAACAAGTTTGTGAAGGTCGAGTTCTTTAGTGGCTTTTAAACACACTGGCTCTAATGGTACCTGCGCTTTGTGAACATGGTAATTTGCTGTGCTGGTTTTTCTGTATTGCTGGTGCATATACAGAGAAAAGGAGTCTGGTTTTATAGTCTATTCTCAGCATTTGCTACTGACCAACAGCAGAAGCAAGGGTTACATGGAGGTTTGGTGTGACCCTCTCCGCAATTATCAGCCACCCTTTTGTGCTAAGGAAACCAGCCGCATGGAGAAGACACGTGATTTTGGTAACTGGAAGTTTCTTTTCTGGCTTGTCCACAGAATGAATTTGCCTTGATCCAGCCGTTGTTGAATAAAGGGACCTTGCAGCTCAGTAGGGTCATGGTTGTGTCTTACTTCGATTGACGGTGAAAACTGGCATTAACCTGCTTGTTGTAGCATAGCCTGCCCTATCTTCCTACACTGCTGTGGTGGTGCATTTTGCAATCAGAGCAAGCGTAATGCTCTCGTTAACTTTGCTGTAGAGGAAGCTGTCAAGGGCGCGATGTTGGACCTTCCTTCTACATTTAACTTCAGACTGAGAACAAAGACGTAATTTTGAAATTCGGTTGAACCGAACCAGTGACACAAAGAAATACCTCCTTTCTAAAGGCAGAGAAGGAGCAGGCCTGCTGCCACGTGGAGGGGAAGGGACGTGGGAAATTCGCTCTCGCTACTGCCCCGGGGAGGGAATTCAGGCTGCTGACAGGAGGATGCTGGAGCCAACATGCACAGCACAGACAGCGGAGGCCAACAGGTCTGCGGAGCGTCATCTTCATCCCAGGCCATAAAGCCACCGCTCTGCCCCTCCCGGACTCCCCGGCTGCCTGCAGTGCCTGCGAAGCCCAGCTGACTCACAGCTGCCAGGCAAGTAGCCAGCACGCTGTTATGGCTGGGGCCTGATTAGCTAATTAATGTGTGGCTTGGCATGTGAGCCCAAGGGCAGCCTTAATTACCATTTCTGCCATCCTCCTTCCGCTTGCTTCTCGTTTCACCCACTTGGCGGGAGCTTCTCTGAAGCAGCACGGCGGCACTACCTCGGGTCGGCACCGTGCTTTCCCGGTGGTTTCCCTGCTGGCCGGGAGGACGGGGAGGGGGGCTCCGGTTCACTCCCTGAGTGTTGGGCTGTCCCTGAAACACAGAAATACACCACCCCGTTATTCTAGCAATAGCAGAGGGCTGAAATGGCCCATGGCGTGCGGCCGAGCTTTCTTCTCAGCCAGAGGCCCTAAGGCATCTCCGAAGATGGAGGTCCACAACCTCGTGTCACCACCTGGCTCCACGACCCCAGCCTGAAGCAGGGCGGCAGGCAGGGGACACCAGGCCACCCCCACATCAGGCGCTGAGCCGCCTTTTCTCCGCCGGAGACACCGACCCCAGCCTTGCAAAGCAGCGAGAGACCATGAGGATGCAGGGCGGTCACGCCAAAACGGCTTGGGCCCTGCAGCCGACAAAAACTCTCTCAGCAAACTTTGCCCCCCAGTGCTCTTCCCCACCACCGCCAAACCTGTTGCTTCTTGGGAGGGCTTAAAGTTAAAAAAAAAGTTCATTTCCTTGCATGCCAGGATTTGTGTTGGCCTTGAGTGTATCTCCCCAAGAAAATCCTTGTTTACCCAATGAATTAACTGGGAAGGAGCAAAAGTCACTTGTGGGTAAAGAAGAGATAAGCCGCAGTGTATCAGAGGCAATTAGCATGCTTTCACAACTGAGGTCACTGGTTACCAACCAAAATGTTGGCAAACTAGATTTTACAAGTATTTTTTTTTTCTTTTCTTTTTTTTTTTTCCTGGTGATGCCCGTCTCGATCGTTTTGGAAAGAGAGGAGAGGCAGGGGCATGAAATGATGAGGGCTGCTTTTGCAGGTCTTTTCCCTCTTTGCCGGCGTATGGCTCCCTGCCCGGGGCGGGGGGCTGGCCCCAGAGGAGGGTGGCATCAGCTATGGGGCCCCGAGCAACCCCCCTCACCCCTTCAGCCCCAGCTGCATGGGCACACTGCCTGTGCCCCATCTTTCCCCATGGGGCAGCTTGGCGGAGCTGCAGGAGTGACATCGAGCTGCGGGGATTGCCGGAGAGGGCCTGGTGCTGCTGGCTGCCCTCCAAGCGGGGGTTCGCACCCCCTTTTTTGGGCAGCGGCCTCAGAGCCACTTCACGTTTCAGCTGAGCACACCGCGCATCCAGCTGCGGGGACGGCCGCCTGCCAAGCCCTGGGTGAGGGTGGGCGACCTCCCCGGGGGCTCAGGAGCACGGGAACGGCAGCAACCGAGAACCTTCCTCGCCACCACCCAGAAGTGCCACAGGCCCCCGCGTCACCCCTTCCGGGAGCAGCCAGCCTGGCCCTAAAGCCAAGGGTTGGAGGCAGCGTGCGCTGCTGAGGTGGCTGGTGCAGGAGGACTTCGTGGAAGGACGAGCATTACTGGCTTTCCGCCTTCTAAAATAGGGTTGTGTTCTGCTCATTGTGTTCAGTTCCCTTAACATCTGATAGAAAAAAACCAGCAAGAATGGGGCTTTCATTTATTTGCTGACCCAAAGTGGATACAGACGTATTTCCTAGATGCCCAGAGAACAAAGAAACAAGACCTGGCCCTTGACTAGGTCGACATCTACATTCGTCTCTGCTGGAGGATTTCTCATGTATCTCCTCAAGGCTGGTTAATTCCTGGCGTGGTGCTGCAGGACTGCATAGATGTCCTTGCAGTTACGAATCACGCTAAAATCTCTGCATCCCTGTGCTCAGGGTCTGGATTCATATTTAGATTAAGATATGTCTAAACCCACTGTGGTTCTGAACGCAACCTTAAAAATTGCCTGAAGTGTAGGAACCCCAATCCCGTTTATGCAAGATGGCAGATGACCTGAAATGGTACCAAAGGATGGGAAGAATCTGACTTTTCCCTGTCTTTCAGAGGCCTTGACACGACACCAGCGAGCTGCTCCCTTGCTGACGGTCTCAGCAGTCACATCCCATGAACATGCAGGCTGGGTGGGAAGTGTGGGCAGAAAGGGGCATGGGGCCAGTGGACAGTCTGACTGCAGCCAAGGACGACTGAGAGGAACAATGTCCAGTGCAAACCTGTCCCCACGCTGCCTCCAGTGCAGTTTTAAGTCACCTTATATCACAAAGCGAAGGTAATATCCTCTCTTGATTACCAAAACTCTTACCTATGTCTCAATACTCCTCCTAACCCCTGCCTGAAGCTTCAGCTATCATCTGATCAGCCGCCAAATACATCTGACCTATTGTAGGTGTCCTGCAGCAGCCCCGTTGCTCCCTTCTAAATAGAGAAGCTTGAGACAGCACAAGACTGGACAAAGGATAAATGGAAATATCCAGTGGTGCTGGGAGGCAAGCCAAGAGACCCGGCATGCTGACACACAATTCCTGCAGCTGCTGCCACTTACTGAAAATATATAACAAGCAGCATAGACTAAAGTTTATAGAGTCCTTTGCAGATAGGAGATTGCAATTATTAGGTTATCAGACTGCACTGACAACTTCAAAAGGTAGAAAATCAAGACAGTCATTAAGTAGACTGAGGGAAAATAACATGAGCTCAGCAGGGCAGAGAGAGTTACATGTGAACTTGCCCCATTCAAAGCAAAATGCCGTATTCTTCCTTTATTTTAAAGAAATGGTATTGCTGTCACTGAGCAAGTCAAATGCAGTATCAGTTTAACAGAATCACGGAGTGACCCAGGCTGGAAGGGACCTCGGAGGGTCCGCAGTCCAGCCTCCTGCTCAAAGCTCGGTCAGCGCTAAGTTCAGCCCAGGTTGCTCAGGGCTTTCTCCTCCTGGGTCTTGGAAACCTCCAAGGATGGAGACTGCACAAGCTCTCCAGACAACCCACTCCACCACCCAACTTGACCTTGTAGCAGAAAGCCAAAACCTCCTCGGTTTTCAGATTTATTCAGATCTTGCTGAAAGCACAGACACTGCTTGGATCGGAGTCACCCTTTGAACAGGCTGAGAAGCAGAGTCTACCATATTCCTCCTCTTTTCAAGCCTCTCCACCACAACAAAGTTACCTGGTTAGCAGGCATGGCTCCCATGCAGTCTGCCATTAGAAAAGCAGCGTGTTCGGTAGCAGATAAGCCATACTCACCACCTTCAGTGCATCGGCCGAGTGCCTTTGCTGCACTCCAGCGCTGAGCTTATATGTGCCCGGTGGCAGGGGACACCAATGAGCAGCAGCAAGCGCTCTGCGGAGGGACGCTGATTGGGTCCTGCCCCACACCTAATTATGCCCAGCACCTGATTGCTCTCCGAGAGTAAATGATTGGGGTATAAAAAAAGATAAGCAATTTATTGTTCGTTTTAATTCATACTTACCTTCAGAAGTGCTCTCAACCCATCCCCCAGCAATTTTGCGGTGGTTTTAGAATTTTGCTTCTGATTTCATTTCATGTCTCATACTTAGCCTGCTGCTTAAACCCAGCTCATCCGTGTCGGCATGTGCCTTGCTGAATCAGGCATAAGCAATGACAGAAATGACATATAGCTTTAGGTGCCGTCTGATATGGACTCTCTGTGTCCTCTGGGAACCTAGGGTTAGTCTCCACACCACCTCCAGCCCTAAACCTCTTTCCCATGCTAGCTCCCCCTCCTCATGCAACTGCTTTACTATTAAATCAGTTGAAAGCCGCAAACAGCTTCTGCTCCGCGGTGATTCCCGAACATCGGCTGGGCAATTAGGAAATTATCTGGGTGCAGATTTACTGGAAGAGGAACAGCCCAGAGAAATTTCAGTCCCTCCTTTCCCCGCTTCTACCCACAGCCGGGGCAGCACACGGAGCCACCAGGGCCGGGCTGGGGCCATGCTCCCCCAAAACAGAGTCACGAAGGAAACGTCACCACTATTCAGATGATCAGGAGAGAAAAAGGCTTATTGGAATGCTTATTTTGGAGTTAAACCTTTCAAAAACACAACTGTTGTAGGTATTAGCACAGGAATGACATTACCTTTGGTCTTTTTGCAATAAACGAACTCTCTGGAAAACATTGCCAGAGGTAATCCGTTGTAGAAAAATCTTGTGGGCTATCTGATGTGACGCAGAGCATGCAGGTCTCTCGTACCGAGGCTGCAAATAACCCTAACCCCGGCAAGAATTGTGTTTTCTGAGCATTGCAGTTACAGAATAACCCAGCCCCGCTTCCTGGCTACCTCCTGAAGCAGCGCCTGCTCAAAGTAAAGCCGCAGTAAAAAATAAAATTCTTCCCTTCACTGACCAAACTGTGAGAAATGAAGATCTTTTCAGCTGAAAAGGAAGCAGAGATATGGATGGGCGTTTGGAGGGACAGAAGACCAGTTTGAAATAAAATACTTGGTTTAACAAGTTTTTTTTTTTTAATGAAACGTTTCCTTCAGAAAAGATCTAAGTGACAGGTTTGGGGACCTTGAAAAAAATTTCCCCGTGCCCTTTTTTGGGGCAAGGTAAAAGCTGTTAGCTAGATTTGATCAAAACGCTCAAGGAATTTGCCCACCACCACCACCTCCCCCAGAACTGCTATGCGGCCTGACCCTGTCTGGCATCACCAGCCGCGCGGGCACGCACGCAGCGGGTTTTGCCCCCGGCAGGCGAGGACGGCAAGCGTTTTGACGCGGGTTTTCCTGCTTTGCCTGTGCCTGGGTTGAGGGCAGAGGAGGAGCTGGTCCGCGGGGGGCTGGCTGGGGTCTGCACTGGCACCCTTGGCGGGCTTCCACTCCACACAGGCCCACCAGGCACTTTGCAGCCGGCGCGCCTAATAAAATCGTGGCCCGTGGGTACCTAATCTTACCTTGCCGGTCTGCGGTGCTGGTGTTTGAGCGTTACTAAGTTGAAAAAGCACATGAGAGCACATCACACGGCTGTTTATCCCCCAGCAGGCCCACACCACCCTGTCCTTTATCTGAACAGTTACCTTGCAGCTTTTACCCGGCAGGATCCCGCCGACTCAACGGCAGCGTCCTCAGGCCGGGGAGCAACAACCGGGGAGAGCCGGCCAGCCGGCCCTAAAAAGAGAGGGAGGCGCAGGGAGCGACGGAGGCGGCCGAGAGCACCGGGACGGCTCCTGGCTCTCACACGCAGATGTAAGGGGAGAGGGCCTCTGCTTTTAAAGCATCATCAAAAAGACTCTTTGCAGAGGTAATTTCATAGCGCTCATCTCGGCGGGGTCAGAAGGGGTGCAGCGCTCAGGTTTTACTTCTGGGCGCTTGGAAGGAGAGGCCTTTCGTGACCACAGATCCACCCCTCTGTGTTTTTTTTCTCCTAGAGGAGACAATCCGGTTTTAAAATATTGCTGATTCTGCTGTACCAAGTGGGAAGAAATCCACGTTTTTCCCTCCCATATAATTTCATAACCAAAATGGCTTCATCAAAGCAGTTGAAGCTCCGTGGTAGGTCTTGATAGGATATCAGGAGAAGGGTTAGCGATGTTCTGGGAAGGCCCAGAAGATAATTCAGGGCAGAACAGGCTTTTGTTGGATCTTGCCTTATCTTTGGCTGTCAGAGAAAGCCATTTTGCTCTGAGGACATAGGGTCAAAACCACTACTGGTCAAGCTGAATGGGACCGTGAGTTAGAATTTCGATTGTAATACCCGCTACCTGAATTACTTGGGTAAACTGGGAAAAAAGGAGGATGTTACTTGCTGTTAAATATATTTTTTACCTGTTCAACACACTTGGTGTAAAAGCCTTATTTTAGTGCAAAACTATTCCAGCTGAAACATGACATGTGCCATCTGTCCAAAATACGGATTTTTATAAAGCCCTCCTCCCCATAAGTCTTACCAAAACCAGGTAAAGAATTTAATTGCCTGTGGCAAGACCCCACTGATGCTTCTGAGCAGCACTGCATTTTGTGACTAGCCTCATCTCAGCAGCGATCTGTATGACGGAGCGAGCTACTCGGTGTAGGGCGCACTAGCCCGAGCCTCTCACAGTCCAAGACAGAAATGGGTTAGAAAAGATACATTTTTGTTACTGTGTTGAAGAAGCCATTCCCACCCATTTGAGGAGAGGTCAGCGTGTTTGTACCACCCACAGATGTTTTCGGTACATCTACTGCTGGTGGACTGTGGGGAGAGCTATGCCCCAGAGACAGGCGGGGGGGAGAGCAGACCTGCTCGCTTTTCTTAGGAGGACACTGGAAGGAACCCAAGGCTCAAGCAGCTCCAAACACGCTGGGTTGCCCATCCTTCGCAGGTCAGACCCGCTGTGCTTGCCCCGTGGGGCTCAGCAGTGCATTCCCGTATCCTGATGGGTCCAAAAGGCAGAAGTGTCACTGAATCAGCACATTGCCTTCACTCCGGGTTCCCCGTGGACATGAAGTATCTGTTACATACCACACTACGCAGGGAATATAGGGGCGGTTGGTGCACGCAGGACACTTCCTCTGCTTGTCGGGGCATACACATCCAGTGACTTTTCAAAGCCTGAGAATTGGTAGGTGTGGAAGAAGGTGCATTTGTTTGAAGAAGCTATGGCATGTTTTTAGCTACCAAAAGAGTAGCACAACCTGCAGTGTAAACAGCACTTAGCTTTTCCCCTAAATAGGGGCAGACTTTTTCTTAAGAATAAGGCAGGGGTGCAGAGGTGGTGGCAGGTGAGCTGGCTGATCGTCTTGCTGCCACACCATGGGTCAGGTCCCCCAGGCTCTCCCCTTGCTCGCCGTCCTCCAGCACTACAGCCACCGAGAGACGCTCGGCATTTGGCACCGAACAAAGCGGTGGCTGGACATAGCCATGGCGCGTGGCTCTCCTCCCTTATTCCTCCTGACCTTGGGGGAGGCACGGGGACGGTCCTGCTCTGCAGGAGCCGCTGTTTGATGCAGCAGGGGTACCCAGATGAGCAATCCTTGCCTGCAGTCCTCCCTCCATCCCCCTTCCAGCCATCCCTATCATACGTTGCCCTCTCCATTACGGATGCCTAGAAAAACAAACCAGAAAACGGATTGCACCTATGAGGCAACGTGTGTGCGTGGGAAAGCTGCATTTCACCTGGATGTGGTTTGCCACGCGGTTCACTGTGCAGAGCTAGGGAAGCTGTGAGGACAACCCGGGGCCCCAGCAGGTGAGAGGGCAGCGTGGGTGGCTGGGTGCAAGGCTGGGCACGGGCACGGCTGCAGCACAGCTTAGGCAGGGACTGAGGGAGAGGGCCCGGGCTCTGCGGGACCCGCACGCACACAGAGCGTCCCCGCTGTATGCGTTTAACCCCGCGGCAAGCGGGGCTGCTTGTGCCCTGCCAGGGGCCGAGCCTTCGCATGCCTGCGCGCAGCCGCTCCCTTCTCCACAGCTCCACTACCGGTAAGTCCGAAGAGATGAAGAACGCCTTCAGGAATATTTCATGGGCAAGGCTCAAGCACATCTGCCTTTACCTTGCAGTGGCAAAAGGTAGCAGCACTTCCACTGGCAACACAAATGGGGGTTGGTGTGTTGCTCCCCCCCCCCCCAAAGGGAATTTATTGCTTTTGTAAGGTAGTTTTCTGGACTGAAGTCCTCTGTTTATCTCCAGAGCCAGTACAGCAGATTGTACCCAGTAATTTTCCCTGTGTCAGTGACCTGTGAGGAGGGGCACCTCCGCAGCTGGGGCCAGTTCAGCCCTAGCACTGCCGTTAGGCAGCGCCTCAGCCGTCGGGAAAGGTCTTGCCGCCTACAAAAGTGAGGTGTGTGCAACCCCCTGCACGCAAGACTCGAACCTGGGGGCTGCTGCTAACGGGACGCCCTCGGGGCACGCCGAGGAGCCCTGGATGTTTCTCTCAGTGCTTGCACTGGCTAAACCCGCCCCTGATCTTCCTACCTTGCTAGGGTATTATTTAACTGGTCCAGCTCCTTGGGCGTGACCGTGGCCCAGTGGCAGGAGCAGCAGCCCAGAGCAGAGGCCACGGCTGGGGTAGGCATGCCTTTAGCCTGCTGGCAGGTGGAACTTGATCCCGTGTGCTGCCTGCTGCTCTCTGTGCCTGGTTAGCCTTTGGCCTTTCTGCTGAAATACTCTTTCCTTGCATGGGTGAGCTTGGGAACGACATCGGCCTTCTGCGTGTCAGACTGCAAGATCAGGATCCTTTTTGCCTCCGAGTAGACCGCCAAAAGGTAAAGATAAGGCAACGGTCTGCAACTGATGCCGGCAACGACAGCATTTCAACTGATCACATGAAAAGGATGTGCAAGGTAAAGAAAGTTTAGCGTATCGTTTGCCTGTTGTGTCAGTCACCCCATGCCGCTGGAGAGCACGCTGGATCAGGAGTGAGAAGGTAACGTGGAAGACAGAGCACTCTGTGTGAGGAGGTAGATGAACTGTGCCCCTATAAGAAAACCCAGCAAGGATTTCACGCCGCACACCCCCGGGACTGGCACCGGCACCCAGGGCAGGCAGAGGAACCCCCCTGCACCTCTCCACCCACCAGCCTTCCCCCGCGTCTCTGTGAGATGGAACAACATCCCAGCGAGACTGGCTGACAGGGTCTTAAGCTATTTGGATGGGGCTGAGCAAGGACTGATCACAAAAGGAAACAGGGACCAAAAAACCAAGGGATGAGGGGTTTACTCGCTTGCCTAGCAGATATAAACCACCTTCACCCTCGTTTAACTCGCGCAATCGACCAAGATGCTGAGCAGCAGCACAAATACGTAGCTCTGAACTAACAGAGCCAGTCCCTTCGGTTTCTCCCAGCTGCTCCTTATCCACAGACCACCACCCATGCACTTCACTTCAATTCATGCACTTTTTAACATTATAGCTTCACCATAATTCCCCCAAGACATTGCCTTCTCAGACACATAGGCTGGCCCATGCGCCTTGCATTTATTCAGAAATATCTATCCAATTGACCACACAGGCACCTATTGCTTTAGGGGCTCACCAGTGGCATCTAAGCCCTAGCCCTACATCCTTCCTTTCCTACCCTGTACAGAAACACCAGGACGGTAGTAAAGCCAGCCATGAGAAGCAGACCACGGGCTGGCTCACTGACAGTCCTGCCACACCAGCAGCTCTCTGGAGACGGAAAAAAAGAACTGCAGAGCACTGCAGTCCACACACTGAAAGCCAGAGGTCTTCTGCAGCTGATAGGAATTTCTCACAGTCTACAGTCTAGCACACTTTCAACTTGAACTGCCATTAAAGAACCCTGAGTCATTCTGCAATCAAACAGCTTTTATTGAACTCTTTATATTGTACATTTGTGAACATTTGTGCAATAAATACAGTGCACAGTATGGATTTCTCCCGGCTCCTTAAAACATAGTAAGTCTTCCCTTTGTCATGGCAGCATATTGACACTACGCAGTAAGAAGGGCTGTTGGAATTGAAAGGCAATGCTAGGCAACTGCTGACAGTGAGCATGTTGTGTGAAATTCATAATGGCAAGCGGACATTTTCAGAAACCATTTAGCAATGAGCTGGTGAGCAAATGAGACTGGTCTGGCTGCTTAGAGGAACCTCAGCTAGACAGAGTTCTGGAGTCAGCCACAGCTTGTGGAAGTAGTGGGAAGTAATATGGGATGCAATGACTTCAAAATGATCCTTAAGTCATCGCCTGGTAACTGCTTGCAAAATATTATACTGGTTTTACTGGATAATTGTCTTCAGGTGAGATAATGAAAGTATTTTTGCAGAGACAATGTTAGACCAAAAGGACTGATATTCTTACAGTGACAAATACAGTATAAATTGTCAATATAAATATCCACGTGCAAAATAGTTTTCAGGTTTAGTCAGCACTTGCATAATCAGCACAGACAAAGAGAAGATGCAGGCACCCACTTCAGAAAAAAATACAGTTCTGTTCAAGCTCTGGACTTGAAGTTCCAGTTAAAGACCACCAAACAAACAAAACTGCAATGTCTTTCTTGGTCCTCACAGTATTTGAAACAGAGAGGTGAGTCAAGCATTAATCCAGCCCTAGCACTACTGATGAGGGCCAGGCTAGACACAACATTCTCACCCATACAAAAAAGCATCACACTCATAAGCTTTTGTATCAGAGAAACTTCAGCTTTGCAGTATTCCCCGGCCCCTTCTCTTTGCTGCCTTCATCCCTACTACAGGGAAGAGCTCTGGAAAGTTTTTCAGTCATTCAGCACCTCCAGTTATTACCCCAATTTCTCTGGTCAAACAGGGTTGCCACTGTAAGAGCAGCTGGTGGCCACCGTTTCCTCCTTGTGCCAGTGTAGAATTGGAGACAGCTCCTGCTCTTACCAAACCGCACAGGTAGGGCGGCGCAGGTGGATGCCTTGGCTACTTTGGCTTACCTGGACTGCTTTAGACTCACATCCTCTCTTCCCTCCCAGCTCTAACCACCCCTTCTTTTAGTCAGCAATACCACCCGATTTCAGGATGCTAGACATTAATTTATGAATGGTAAACTCAAAAAGCAAATTAAAATCTTTATACTTTTCTGTGTCACAGGTGAAGCGACCCATTAATCTGCTGCTGCCCCAACTCTAACTTCTCTCCTGTACTGCTGTTCTGAAAAGCAACTTTGGGAATCTCCTTCTACCCTCCTATTTCTTGCTGAATTCAGTTAGGCTGGGACATGGAGCTTTTACAGGCACAAAAGGCAGGGGGTGGGGTGGTGGAAACACTCAAGCACCCGCCCTCTCTACCGGTGCCATCAAAGGTCAGATGGAAAATAGGAAAAAATCAGATAAAAGCAAGCAAAGTAAGTTTTCAAGGGCAATCGTAATGCCAAAATCTAGCAGCAGTGGCAGCTATGATTGCAACAAATCATTCCGTTAGTAGCATCTAGCAAAGCACACAGTTTCTTTTAACAGTGGTGTTACCGTAAAAGTCGGTCATAAAAGAAATCCCCTAAGACTTGTCGTTACGTTTTAGAAGGCAGGCATTCTTTATTGCAGCGCTGGATGCATGGGGGATAATTCCTCCTATCATGCATACCAGAACTTAAACCAGTACCCGATTATATAGATCAGTTATTTACATATTCATCATAATTCCTGGAATAATCATGCATAATCATTCTGTTTCCTGGAACTAATTATAATACATGCATCTTCATTACGCATGCTTAATACAATGAGTCTGGGGTCTTTCGAGGGTCTCTAGTGGCAGTCCACAGTCTTCCTCACAGTGTCCGCTAGATGAACTCCAACTTCACACATGCTCAGTCCTTATGGAAGCTCCTTTATCAAGCATTAATTAGTTTTGACCAACTTAAGGCTACAAGTCCTCATTACTTAGGCAATAACTTGACGCTTATCTGTCACTAGTCCACCTGTTTTCTTCTGCTTCGCCTTCAAGCTATAACTCCCATCTCCATAAATACATCAGACAGTGACTCCTGTCTTTTGCTTATCTTACTTGAGGAATGAAAGGTTGAAGAATACAGGCTGCAAATCCCTTTTTGTATTTACCATTTCGCTTACAGCGTGGGAATCAAAGGATACAGTGAAAATACAAATAATCAAAGAAGTAAGTCCCTCTCAGCCTTCCCTGTAAATTAAAAATAGATATGAAAATATATCTGACAACAGTATTTGAAATAATTGGGAAAGGAGTCTAGAAGCTTGGCTGAAATACTAATGTCTCGAGGGATACAACTGACCATTCACAGACTCTCTCTACACTGGGAAACATAAAGGATGTTAAAAGCGCTAAGATCAAAGACCATGCCCTTAACTAAGTTATTAATGAGCCCTTGGTAAGCAGCTACAAAATACAGTTTGAAAGATAAGTTATTATGCTCTGCCAAGCAGCAACAGAGGTAAGATGGAGCTGTTCAGTGTAGAAAAGCTAAAGACACTGTTTTCAAATCTGGATTAACGCAGAGGTACACACAGCTGATACACTAGTTCACCTTCCCACTAGTCAGAGCACCCAAGCTGGGGTTGCTACTACAGTGAGGGAGAACACTGAGAATGGAGTCACTGCACAGTATAAGGGTGTAAAAAAACCCAAAACAAAACACGAAAAAGAAAAGAACTTTAAAAATTCAGCCATCCTTTAGAAATAATTACTGTTGAAGTCACACATTTTTAGACTTTATAGTAGTTTCTTCCAGAGCCTGGGGAAAAGTTCTCATAAATCTTGAAGAAGTGTATGAATTTAATGGTTAAATCATAGTTTAAGGTAATTATGGGTCATGTTACTTCAGTAATAGCCCTAATCCGAAGGGACAGCCAGTGTCTAAGGAAAGAAACTCAACAAGGGCAGAATAAAAGTTAACATTTACCAGCATGGCATTAAAAATGATCAGAAATCAGTCTGAAGCTTTTTATTATTACAACAAAACACTTAACATTCACAAATTTAAGGTGAGAGAGAGAAGCAGCTAGAAAACAAACCAGGCTGTCACACTGCTGGCAGGCAGACACTATGACTGGTGTCACTTCTTTGGCTTTGAGCTCTCGCCTCCCTCCTCAGGCCAGTGTCACCCAAGGCACAACTGCAAGGGCTCTGCTTGATGTTGTTTGCTCAGCACTGACGTGGGACAGGGCAGCTTCTACTACCTCTCTCCTCTGAGCACACCCTTGCAAAGTGTACAGCAAATTCCACTGCCACAGGGAGGCCAGCAAGGCAGAAAGAAATCTATATACAGGAGGTAGTAACTGTGATTTTTAAATAACCCCTTTGTTTTCTCTTAGCTGACTCACAACTCCCTTCAGCTTTTTTTTTTTTTTTTCTTTTTTTTTTTCAAAAAAAAACCCCAACCAACAACTGTGCTATCCTACCAGCAACAGCCCCAGCCTAAATAGTATTTTTCTGCTTTGGTGGTAAGAGAGACAAGCTAAGAAAAGTGTCACTCTTGCTGATCAAAAACTTTGTTCTTGACAAAAGGCCAGTCAGAAGAGGGTTAGAGCACTCTTTAAGAAGATGAAGAACAGCTACTTTTCTCCTGTAACCACAGTGCGATTCCACTCATTACCACTAATAGCAGTCGGCAGCCTGCGCACAGCAGCGTAGGGACAGGGCCGCTAGTGCCAAACTGTGCCACAGCTACGCAAGTCAAACATTACTGAAGAATCCAGAGTTACAGAAGCAGTGAAAAGTTGTACCTGCACATACCTACTGCATGTTACTCTTGCATACTCTTGACAGTACCAGTCCACACCACGTTTACCAGTTACTTCCAAGCTTGGCTGCAGTGAATTCAATTAGTAGCAGGGTTCTTGTCCTGGTGATACAGTGTAAGAGTACTTGAGCAGGACTTGAAAGAGTTTACAGCTCATGACAGATTACCTTTGGCTCTTCTAAAACAGGCATAAAAAGCAGTACTTTAAGATAAATAAAAGGGTGGGGAGGTAAGGGGAAGGTACTAGATGAAACAGCGTGATTTTCAAAAACCTTCAGGCAAGAAGCTTGATCTTACCTTTTAATCTTTTCACTTGTGCTTACTTATCAGGGTATAATTTGAAAAAAAGAAAGGTCTATCTTTGCAGTGAAAGCTGGTGCACCGTGTAGAACAAAGTCACTCGTCAGTGTTTGTCACTTCATTGTCAGGCTTCCACTCAAGTCAGTTTTTCCTCAGAGCAGCTGGTTGAAACAAGCCTCAACTCCAGCCCTCAGGATTTCCTCATTTTACATTGATGTCACCAAAAGGGAACCCCCTCTTTCTTCTCTCCATGCCCCAGTCCCGTTTTTGCCTCCACACAGGTAGTATCTAACTTAACACCCTTGCATTAGGAAAAAAAAAAAAAAAAAATCCCAAACTTTCCAGAGCTCTCTTGGGCCTCTGCTTATGTAGCTCTTTATTTCAATACATTTTGTGAATCTGAAACAATGTTTTGGAAAGCCAGACTTTAGACATAACGAGTAAAGAACATACCAGTTAATTTAGGCAATATTTTTACATATATATATAGGTAAAAAAATAAATTGTCTTGATAAGAAATATTGTGTAACCTGATTAAGAAACAAGTCCTCAGAAGCTGTGCAATACAGCAAAATGTACTGGCTGTATAGCTGACACCAGGATAGCTAACTGCTTATTTTCAGAATTTAAAAAACAAAACAAAAAAAACAACACCCGAAGGACAGACCATTCTGCCTAAGAAATAAACCTGATTCTTTGTTGGAGATTGCAAAATGTTGATGAAGAGGCTCCACATTGCTGCTTGACTTTAGCTGGACTTTCTTTCCCGTTCTCGTGCAGTCACAAAGTTAAGCAGGTCGATGGCTGTAACGATGCCAAACACCATTTGCCGCTTACTGGAAGAACCATCAGTGTGATCTACACAGAAACAAAGAGCGGATTCTGGCTTTAGGAGGCACAAAACCTCACCATCCCACTTTGTTTTAATGGCACGGCTTGTAAAGGCAGGTGCCAAGCCAACCCAGCTCCACGTGTCAGGGCCCGTTGGTGGAGCTGGTTATCACTGATGACCCTTGTACATTGAGGGGGAACCCAAATGACATCTTGACCAACAGTCACACAGGAAGTGACATGAATTTTCATTTCAAAAAAACTCCTCAACAGAAGGGATATAGAAACGGAAACATTATGGAAGGAAGGATAAGGGTCTATCAAGTTTATTTTTCTTGATATGAATATTCAAACCAAATCCTCTGTTATAAAGCGTATTTTCCCCATACATTAGTTTCTGTGACTCTACCTGAAACAGCTGCAAACTGATATTACTGCATTTGAAGCAGGGGCTACTAGAGGAGGACATGTGACACTACCATCTTCCTACACCACTATCAAATACAGAATTAGTATAAAAATCACAATACAACATTCTCACATTTATATCCAAAAAACTTATTAACCATCTAATCATTGCTGCATTGGGAGTACAGGTTCAAGTGATTTTTCACTGTGAGCATACCTTTGACCTGGGAACCAAGTGGCCAATTGACCTCTGGCACTTTATCTAAGTTCCCTGTTCCTGAAGACTGGCTGTATTGAGATTTTCAGCCTACTTATATACTCAGTTTGTTCAGCCAGCTGGGTTGTCCTGGATTTTTCATTTACTCAGTCTTTGTTCCATTGCAGGCTTCCAGTGAGATTCTAGGTTTACAAATAGTCAGCACAGAGTCAAGAGCACATCCTTGTGGAGATTATCAGGAACAAGCCCAAATTTGATGACTATTCTTCATTTACAGTTATAATCGAGCTAGCTGTCAGACAAATTTATCTGGTGAGTCTTAATATTATTTTTAGTCTAGTTTCTCAGTGTTTTGTAATTTTGCAAGTTGCCTGCTATAAGGAAAAAATATTCACATATAACAGTTATACCCTAGCTTTGAAGATTTATTTTGTCATTTCCAGTTCATAAAGAAGGCAGTGTAAAGAGTTTTGAGAAGGATGAAGAAAAGTAGAGTTTGAAGGAAAATTATCAAGTGAGGGTAGTAAGTTAGTTTAGACAAAACAAACAGGAAAAAAAATATTAAGCTGTCTTGAGATGGTGATGTCAGTGCTGACATCCAGATCTTACTAAACTTTATGAAGCTGTAGTAAAAGTTTTCCTTTAGAAAAGCAAAAAATTGAAGTGTAGTTAACCTGGGACACTCACTATGATGGAACTGCTGGAAGTTGTATGACAGTAGGAAGAAGCAAAGATCAGTTCTACTGCAGGAGCTTATCCATTGGCTTACTGCTACTAACAAAGCCACTGTACAGTGGAGTAGCCTCAGGCATTCAGTCCTGAGCAGTAACTTGCTCCAAAAGCAGGTACGTTACAGTATGTGACGTTATTAATGGATTTAACATTTAGTCCACAAGAATTAAAATGCTAGTGTCTTACTGTTAGTAGCACATAGTTACATACACAGAAAGAGGATTTGGCTTCTTCAGAACTTTTTTACAGACTCACACTTACACTTGCTTCTTGTTACCATTCAAAGATTACCTCTTACAAAGTGCAGTACATCATACTCACATTGAATTTGTTCATGAACCACTAGAGCGAAGTGGTCTGTTTCCAGAATATGAGAGAGTTTCCCCAAGTTGTCTTTCAGGTTAATCTGAGAAGAGAGTCACAAAACTTAAATAAAACAGTCCTTTATATGTTTAGTGGTCAATAATCCCCAAATACTTCGTGCAGTGTTAAAAACAATACATCAGCATTTATACACTGCTCCCATCTGAAGTATTGTAAAACACTAACAAATCAAGGCCAACTTAAAAGATCAGTTTTGTTTCTAATTTCCAAGAAAACAGAACAAGAAAATGAAGCACTACATGAAGTTATTCATTCTGATTCTGTAAACATAATGAATATACTGAAGAACCGAAAAATGTTAATTATGGAAGAAGGTCAAGTGTTCCATGTGTTTAACAAAAGAAGTTACCAAAAAACTCATTATACTTGGCGATTTTACTCCAGCAAGACTGGGAAAAAGTGAATTAATCAGGCTGCAAATCATTGTGGAAGTGAATACGATCTGCAAAGGCAGCAGGGGAAGAGAAAAGCCCAAACAAGGCAAAAACAAAACCAAGGATGAAGATTGCTCAGCTAACACTGTATTCAGGTGCAAATCAAGGGATTGAGAATTAAGAACTCATTTTTAGTGAAGCTCAACTTTGCTAAGACTAAAAAAGAAAGCACCGTGTTTTGACTCTGCAGAAAGAATACAGATCCTTCTGAAACACTTAGCTAATCACCTGTGGGAATCATTTGAAAGAACGCATAAAACTGTTCTTCTTACATGCTTTAACATACATTAAGCAGCAGCAACAGGTCTATTACCTAAGTGACTCTCCCCACGTAACAGCAGCACCCACCATCTGACATACTTTCATTAAAGGGGATCAAAGGAACTTACAGCAAAAAAAAAGTCTTGCACTGCAGATTGAAAAAGCCTTTATCCTGCAGTGAGCTCAGCTTGTGACTGAGGAATAAATGCCACAGCGTGAACTGTTTGGCTGCACTGGAACACAGAGCTCTGGTCTCCATACCATGAGTCAGAAGAGACCAAAAGGATTCCCAGCAGCCTGTGTTTAAGGGACGAGCAGGCTATAGTGCATACTGAAGCATCAATCCTTAAGCTTGTGGGCCAGGCAAGGGGTGGGGGCAAATCTGGACCTATTGCCACATGGACTCAACTATCAGTCACCACCACTGTCAAGCAGTTTTGTGCAAATGTACGTGCAAAGCCTAACTTTCAAACCTAAATTCAAAGCTCACCAAAGGGGTAGAGCCCCTAGCCATCTGATGGTGTATAATTAATAGACCTGTTTTCAGGGACTGGGTAGGCTAAAGACAACCAGGACAAGCAGCCCATAGGCAGCAGTGGGACAACTATGAGGACATAAACATGTTTTGAAGTGCTTAATGGAAATTTTACAGAACTCCCACAGAGTTTTCACCTGTCTCACTACTGCTTATCCAAGCTCCCTAAAAAATTCTGCCCAGTTCTCCCACGTTTAGGCATTTTTTTTTTAAACCTACAGTCTTTAAGACAATTAGCCTATGCACACGCTACTACACTATACATGACTGGGACTGCTTGTTTGGCTCTAAGGGGAAGGCCATGAACAGTGCCATGTAGCTTACAACTAAATTCTCTCCTTCCCCGAAGTAGGCTCTGGTCCACCAGCGATGCTGTGGACACCAGGCCTTGCGTTGTTTAGCGATGTGCTAAACGGTTTAGGACACTAATCAAAATCACACGAGGGAATGGGCTAACAATTAAACACTAGGTATAGTAACAAGAAAGACCCAGAGACCATGCCCCAGCCCTCTTTTCTTGTAAAGGCAGACAAGAAGTCTGCTAAGGCTATGTCTGCACCACACCTAACAGATGTTAGTAGTTGATGCAAAGATCCTTTGGGGAAGAAGGGGTAAAGAGACCCCAAACCCCTGGAACTAACATCTGACTCCACAAGAACGGCCCTCCTCTCCACTAACACACAGCACTTGTTTGGATTGGCAAATTATCCTGCGACTTGACTTTCAAAGCCCTAGAGTACTATCCTACTGGAGACTTTAAAAAAAGTTATAACCATTTCTCTTTCATTCTAAGAGATCACCACAAAATAATTGTGGTGATCATATCAAAGAAAGCTTCCTGTGTTGCCAAAAGATAGCTTTGCCTTCATAGTCACAGGCTAAGCTGACCTCTTACTGATGCATGCTGTGGTACAGATCCTAACTGTAGGATACCCTAAGCCATTTCAGTGACACAGATGATCCGTTTTCCCAGTTTCACCAGTAAACAAGCCAAATAAGCTTGACTAAAGTAGTAATAAGCTTGACTAAAGTGGCAAGAAAAGCAAAATCCACAGTACTTCTGAGGTTATGTGCATTTAACCATGTTTCTCCATTAAATCAATACAAATGGAAAAGACCCAAAGAATGATGCTTTTAGTTAGCGTGTTAGCAATGCCACCACTTTTGTGTCACTCCCCTTCCATCCTCCACCAAGAAAAAAAGTCAGAACTAAAGAGAAAAGAAATTGTTAAGCTGTTCTTTACTGAAGAAGCATGAGAAACTTCAAGCTGCCCATGGAAAAAAGCCACAACCTCAGAAGCGCAGAGAATTGGTTACTACAGCTAACACCCGTGTAGCTACAGAAATGATGGCACACCACTAGCCCCAGAAACTCTTAAGGTGTCCAAGTGAGGGAGAACGTGAACTAAGCAGTTTTGTTACGCACCACATTTCCACCTGATGCTTGATTATCTGTCTGGGAAGGAAAAAATACATTTACATTTGTCCACAAAGAACTAGCATCCTTTCTCAACCTCAGGGACTTGGTAGTTGGTAGACTGAACCAAAGCATTACACATACTTCTGGAACACAGCACCTCATCTACTATGAGACAGTGCTGAAACTAAAAGCC
>JAVKLA010000058.1:8086304-8102040 GCA_034782735.1 Sagittarius serpentarius
GTAATTGGTTAAGTGATCTCTCCCTGTCCTTATCTCGATCCACAAGTCTTTCGTTATATTCTCCCTCTCCTGTTTAAGTAAGGAGGGGGAGTGAGAGAGCGGCTTTGGTGGGTACCTGGCATCCAGCCAGGGTTAACCCGTCACAGCAGGTCAGTAGCCTCCTGTAAGACTTCCTTCTACCGCCTATGGCATATCCCTACATGGTAAGTTGCAGCATCCCACTGAATGTCTCCCAATAGCTTTCAAACTAATTTCTCCGCTCAGTGAGTTAGCTCAGCTAAAGCTCTCTGCTGCCACAACTCAGTCACTTCTGGTACTCCAACCTGGCTGCCTAGAGCTAACGCAAAAGCAACCCCAGTAGAGTAAACAGGTCTTACTGGTGACAACTGCAACACAGAGCAGCCTGCACTCCTGAGAACATCTAAGTGAAGAAGCTTCCAGTGTAATGGAGTAGTTGGTCCAAGAATGTAAAAATACCTAAGTGCCAGCACCTGTGCTTGGGTCATAACAACCCCATGCAACGCTACAGACTTGGGGAAGTGGCTGGAAAGCTGCCTGGTGGAAAAGAACCTGGGGGTGTTGGTCAACAGCTGCCTGAATATGAGCCGGCAGTGTGCCCAGGTGGCCAAGAAGGCCAACAGCATCCTGGCTTATATCAGAAATAGTGTGGCCAGTAGGACTACGGAAGTGATCATTCCCCTGTACTTGGCACTGGTGAGGCTGCACCTTGAATACTGTGTTCAGTTTTGGGCCCCTCAAGACAAAAAAGATACTGAGGTGCTGGAGCATGTCCAAAGACGGGCAGGGGAGCTGGTGAAGGGTCTAGAAAACAAGTCTCATGAGGAACGGCTGAGGGAGCTGCAGTTGTTTAGTCTGGAGAAAAGAAGGCTGAGGGGAGACCTTATCGCTCTCTACAACTACCTGAAAGGAGGTTGTAGCGAGGTGGGTGGCGTTGGTCTCTTCTCCCAAGTAACAAGCAACAGGACAAGAGAAAAGATCCTCAAGTTGTGCCAGGGGAGGTTTAGATTGGATATTAGGAAATACTTCTTCACTGAAGGGGTTATCAAGCATTGGAACAGGCTGCCCAGGGAAGTGGTTGAGTCACCATCCTTGGAGGTATTTAAAAGACATGTAGACGTGGCACTTAGGTACATGGTTTAGCAGTGGACTTGGCAGTGTAAGGTTTGCAGTTGGACTTGATTATCTTAAAGGTCTTTTCCAATCTAAACGATTCTGTGATTCTATGATTCTGTATTTGTGATCAGAGAAAGCAATGCTGTTCTTTCATGCCACTCTAGCTGTGGCTTTTTTTTTTTTTTTTTTTTAAAGATAACTTAAGCATCACTGCTTTTCCACCTGGTCACAAGCAGAGGAATCTAAAAACCAAAGCACCCCTCTTTAATGGGAAAAAAATTAATTACTATGACTACTGAAATAAAGTAGTTCTCAAATGACACACAGCATCTGTATGGGATTTGCTGTATCAAAATCCATGCATTTCTCAACCACCTCAGGTCTCATTCTCCAAGTACCTAACAGTAAGAGAATACTAGGGACTCACTGAAGAGCGGGTTAGTAGTAGAGTAAATGTACCTTCGCACTGCTGCAGGATCTCCTCAGCCGTGGTGTCATAGTGCGTCAGGGGGTTGCTGGCATTACGGTACTATATTGAAAGATAAAAGAACCATTAAGTAGACTAGAAAGACAACAAAATTCACATTGTGAGGCATTTCAAGAACATGACAAACATTATCCAAGCCCCGCAACAGCTACATATACTCTTTCCAGACTTGTTTCCTTGTTAGCTGGACCTAGGCAGAACACCCAAGGGGATGTACAACCTTCCTAAGTAACCTAATTTAACAGTAGTTCTAAGGTGCCAGCCCCCTTTAATGCTAAGACCTGTCCTGTCTGTGGGACAGATTCTTTTAAGAACATGACCCTTGTACCTATTCTTCCATGCAGGACTGCCAATTCAGTGGAAAGCCACCCACGTTTTGCAGTTTCTGCAAACATAGGCTCGTTGCTGCCCTCTAGTGACTACAAAAGCTTGCCACCCTACAGCACGGTGGTGGCTCAACTGCGGCTCCAGACCTAGGACATCTTTTCCTCCAGAGGCACACCTACGCTGTTGAACAGTCAACCAAGGACGCTGAGGAACAAGGCTACAATACCTCCTCTCATGCTACGCCTGCACCTCTGACACTTTGGCTCTTACCTGGTCTAGTATATGTGCATTGGGTATTTCGTTTTTCAGTCTCCATGCTACTCCCACGTGAGACTCGGGAGAATCAAATCTGGCGGTAGTTGGGGTCCTCACAATCTCAGCACCCAGAGCTCTTAGGACATCCACCTGTAGCAAATAAACATGGTCACAAAACCCCAAAACCACTCTCCCAGCACAGAGACTTCACTGAGATGCAGGGGAAAGAAAACATCTTCCCTTTTACCTGGTCTGCAATAGCCTCCTCAGCAGTTCCACACTCCAGCCTCACAGCATCACTGAGCCATGGGTCCAAATCCTTAATGTAATTTGGTCTCAACTAAGCTTTACTCGGGAGCTAGATGTCAAATTCCTGTTTCTATTCTAGGCCTTCGGGCCTGTAGGGACTATTACTACATATTGAGAAGCCTCATTCAGGCAAAATGCCATCTCCCCTCACGCCCGTCACATACGCTCTGCACTCCAACAGTGCTACAGCCCAGTATTTTATGTTTAAGTGCAAATTATGTACTTCCTCCTTTGAACACAGGCAGCAAAGGAGATCCTCCAGGGTGCTATGCACCACTCAACTGCTACGAGGGCAAGAAAGTTTGACACTGAGCTAAGGCAAGGCCTTGGTGTTGCGTGGCACATGGCAATGGCCATGTGGTACCTCTCCCTCCAGAGCAGGTGAGAGCAAGCAATGGGTACATGCCTTCAGGTGACGTTCTCATTTCTGCCGCTGCTTTTCAGCTGGAACGCTGGAAGTGTTTGAACTGAGGTAAGTGGTTTTGCTGACAGCTATTTGCTGCCTCAACTGTGAGACACGGGGTATCATCTCTTCTCTTCTTTTGGCTGCAGGTGCAGCAGCCACTGCAGCGGAGCACACTGCAGGGCTTGGTCTAGAGCTGGGTGTTTCGTGCTTTCCACAGTGAAGGTAAGGGGACGTTACCCAGGTGGCTTTTCCTTCCCCTTTGTTGCTGTGGTGACACAACTCAGATGCTCGCCAGTACCCGCCAGAGTAACCTGAGGAGCTCAGCAGGCTCCCTCACGGCCTTGCTCAGCCCAGTGCAGAACAGAAGACTTCAAAGCTTCAGCATTGCCTTACTTTGTCCTCCTCTGCTCAGTGAGCAACAGCTAACCCACTCACTTCAGTGTGCTAGGTAAATCTCGAGTTTCCTTGACATTTGTATTGAAAACAGTTATGACAGTTTTCCAAGTGACAACGATGTGGGAACAGGTCTTAAACACACCTCTGTCCATGGCTAGCCAGCCTGGATTTCTCTTGGCACTGGCAATAGGCCCTCTGCAGAGTTCTGCCTGGCCGATGATGTGGAGGCCAAAAGCCTACACCATTGTTGCAAAAGCCACAGCACTCATCTACACCAGGAACTCTGCAAGTGCAAACACGCTTATTTTTTAATTCTTGAAAATAAAAGCAGATCAGACCTTCTCCATACTCATTTTCTCTGGCATCACAATGATACAGCGGTAACCCTTCACTGCTGCAGCCAAGGCCAGCCCAATTCCTGGAAGCAAGCAAAGACACGTAGAGCATACAGTGAGACACAGCAAATCACAAAACCCACAATGCTAGCTTTGGCATGCCCTGGCTTTAATCAGATTTTCACCAGAGGTTGAGTACACTGTCTCTAGAGGGGTAGCAAAGGGAATGTTTCTGGCTACTGAGGAGAACTGGATTTACAGATGATGCTAGTTCTTTGAGGATCACAGCCAACAGAAAGTTTAGCCAAGGGTGGGAAAACTTGACATGTGCAAACTGCTAGCTTTACCACATGCACATCACCTTCCTCCTGTCTCACCCACTTCACTTTTACAGAAGTAATTTGGGAAAGGAATGATCTTTAAGCTAAAGACAACTAGACCAATCATTTTGATACTGTGAGAAGAGTATTAGAGCCTCTATTGACTCACTTCTGCACTAAATTCCTAGTTTGCAATGTGCCAAAATGAAGTCCTTTCTAAAAAGGCACGAGTTAAATGCTGTGCGTCATTGAGGTTCTGATGCACTGTTGTCAACTTGCTACCACAGTGAAGTACCCTGACTGTTAAGAGACAGACACCTCATTTCTACTTTAAAAATCTGCACCTCCAGCCTGATTTCCACCTTCCAGCTTGTCATAGCCTACCTGAAGAGCTAAGCTCAGAAGTGCCTTCCCCACAGAAGAAAAGCTTACATCTGTTACCAGATCACCTCTCTGCTGCATAAGCTAAACAGATCAAGTTAGTTGATATGTGTTTGAGGTCAGGCTGCATGGCACCTCCCCTGCTGTTTTGGGTAGCAGGCACAATACCAACACATGCATATGACAATGCCTCACAGGCAGTTTACCCTACACAGAGACTTGCTTCTTCAAATCTGGCTCTGTTTCTACATGGTGCCAGATTGCATAGGGGTGGAAAAAAACCCAATCTTTAACTGTTCCTGTAAAAGAAGTATAACTCACACCTCAAGTAATTCAAGTAGTGTTTAAATATTTGGGGGGGAGGGGAGGAACAGCACGATGACTTTTCCCGGTATATTATAGACAAATATGGATGCCAAAATTAAAAAAAAGACAAATGCCTCACTAAAGCCAAAGACTGAAGAGAAGCCATCCATCATCCTCCCTGAACTCTAACACTTCGTACTTTCTGCTACTGACCTGGAAACGCAGCAAACATCAAAACAGGACTTTGGCTGAGGGAGAGGTGGAAGGCAGAGAGGACACAAATATAACACATTAAGGTCTCAGATTTAACATACTCAGTAGCTCTGAGCAGTAGCCTCGAGCAAAAGCCAGTTCTCTCGGGTTACTGTCTGCCCTCATCTTTGCTTTAAATGAAAAAAGAGCTTTCTGAACTGATTGTCCTGTACTTCCTTCAGTTCTTTTGAGTTCTGTGACAAGGGGAACCATTTATCAGGTACTAACCCAGAAAGCAGGATGTCATAGTATGACCTCAGATACTGGAGGAATGCAATATATGGATATTTTCCACTACGTGCCATTGTTCAGGCAAGAGGTATAGACACAGTCACAGTTGCACTGCTCCCCCAACAAAGCACCTGCTGAACAAATGGCAACAGACACGACTTTCCAATTTTCTGCTGAAGTCAGGGGAACTGGTCACAGATCAGCTCATCACCCCAGTCCCTCCATTAACAAAGACTGAACTGGATCAAAAGAACAACAGAAAGATCTGCCTGGCCTGCGTCTATCATAAGGCAACAGTAGATGGATGTCCAGGAAAAGAGTTTAGGAACAGGACAGGACACCTCTCCAGAACACATCAGGCAGGGAAGTAGCTTGCAGCTCAGCTCAGGAACCTCCTCAGAGGAGGCAGTATATTTTATATTTAACTAGCTCAAGGGGGAACATGCCAAGTATGTTTACTCCCCACCAGTAAAGCAGCTTAACAGAAGTACAACAGCTGTGAGGCAGGAGCCCAGAGTTAACTCCAGTCTGCTTGGATCATCAAATGCTCTGCCCTGGCCCCTGACTCACAGGAATGTTTCTTCTTCCAGCCCTCCAAGGAAGAGACATTGACCCGAGTAGAATCTGTTAAAATCTAGGTGTGCAAGGGCTGTGTTAGCATAGTGCTGTAGGGATGCAGCTTATCTCTCCTCTCAGCTGCACCACGTGGGAAAGGCTATTTCTCAAACTAGGCCTATCTCGCCCAACACACTGTAGGAATGAGGACCATGGGACTTCCCAAGCAGAAGGGGAAGATCCAGATTCACAACAGTTTTCTGGTGCTTGATTTCCAATAATTTCACTCAGACTTTAATTCCGGAATAGGACCTAAAGACCCTGGTGAATCTGGCCTAACACTTCTTTTCTTGCAAAGCAAAAAGCACCTGTGAATTTAGCAGACCTCCTTCCCAGCTGTTCTGGTCAGCAAAGGACACTGCAGAACTGTTCCCTGTGTGAGATGGAGGAGGCGTTGCTCCCTACACCATGCCAGGCAGGAAAAGATCCCCTTTCTTCCTTGCACAGGCAGCCTCCATGCTCCAATCTCAAGTCTGCCTCTTCCAGGAAAACCACCACAGCATTCTGCCCCACACTTTGCTAGTGTCTCTCCATCACCTACCTGTGTTTCCAGAGGTTGGCTCTATGATCGTGTCCCCAGGCTTCAAGATCCCAGCCTTCTCAGCATCCTCTACCATCCTCAGGCTGATGCGGTCCTTCACACTGCCCCCAGCATTGAAGAACTCGCATTTGGCCACTGGAAACAAAGAAACCAAGCAGAGTTCTTAAACAGCAGTTATTTGCTGAACAGGCTGCTGCCCTAACATACCTGCAAAAGCAACTCTGTTAGTATGTCTGCCCGATTCACCTCTCTACTTTACAACACCAGAGAGAGGGATTCAGTTCACAGCATCTCCACTGTTATGGGTCACAACAACATAGCAAGTTTGGTACTTGATGCTGGCCACAGAAGCCAGAACTCTGTTAGTCTCCTCAAAACACAACCCCTCCTTTCATCTTTCCTCTTTATTACAGCCCAGTCATTAGTATAAAAAGCCCCAGGGCTCTTCCAGTGCAATAGCACAGGGGAAGAGAACTCTACCAACACACCTTGCCTTTTCCCTGCTACATTCTCCAGCCAGTTTCTGATCAAACTGGAAGTTTCTCCCCTTGTTCAGCCTACACTTTCACTTCAGTACTCCCAGCATGAATCCCTTCAATGGTGTTAAACACCACCTTTTAGGACTGATCAGAGCCTCCAGATCTCTCTAGTATGGTTGGGTTTAAAAAAAACCAACCAACCAAACCATTCACTGACAGTTTGATCCTTTTCCTCGTTTTCAGTGATCTTTAGTGGTAACTGCAGATCTGCATTTTACACACACTGATGAATACTCTGAATATGAGAAGCAGTCAAAAACTTCATACAACTCAAAATTAAAAAATCATTTTCTATGAAAAAAGTTTTACTTTTTCTACAAAAAGGGAAAAGCTGCAGGAAATGTCCTCATGAAGTACAAATTGAAAGATGTTTTAGATAACAAAATCCTAAAAACCTGAAAATCTGTCAAAGAAAAAGCAGCATTTTTCTCACCATTTTCTGCAGGGTACCTGCACTCCTCCTACACCCAGGTTACATGACACTACTAACCAGGACTACCCATGTTTCTTATTTTGATTTTCTGCCTGCAGCAGTACTCACAGAGTTCACACTTGAGCCCATACTGCTTCCCAATCTTGTTGATTCGCACCAAGGGTGTATTGCCAACTTTATTCAGGATGCTGGGCAGGATTTTCAGAGGCTCTGGTCTGGTACACATACAAGAAAAAGTCAGTGTATTCACAGAAGGGGCCACAGGCAGGTCACACAAAAGCAACACAGCATTTCTGATGCTTTTTATTTCAACCAGCTTTCTCCCTCCCCTTTATCAAGCTAGTTATTTTAGATGCTTTGGTTTAAAAGAATGTCCATTGGATTCATTCACAAAATATCAAGTCCTTGATCCAAAACGAGGATTAATCAGACATCGAGCCAAGTGCTGAGGCAAGAATGAAGTGCTCTGCACTTCCTCCTGGCATGAAGTAGCTTAGGTCTGCTCAGTCAGCTATTTTACAAGCAAAAGGCATTAACAGTGCAATCTTCCATCTAGTCAGGGAACAGCTTGCCAGGTTACTGAAAGTAAGTTAGTTCCAGTCCGTGTAGTTTCGCATCTGTGGTGCAAGGTCCCTTGCATGCTTAGTCTGAGTTCTTAGCTTTCCTTATACATGGAAATTAAGAAGCACCAGCATATCTACATGCTAAACAGCAACAATTTAAATCAATCACCTTTTGCTAAATCCACATGGCTTTGAGGAGACCTGGATTAGTGCTGTACTGAAAAATCAGCAAATAAAAGCAATACTTACAGAGTGGTATGACGATGGGGGGAGGCAGAAAGGGGTTTCCCAAGCTTCCATGTGCATTTGCTAGGTGTATCGGGGCGAATCCACTCTCTTTCCTTCTCATTAGCCTTGCAGTTCTCATTGTCCGTCCCAGCAGGGAGAAAATACTTGCCAGGTGCATGAGGGCATGAGTTCATATCTGGCTTCTCCTGGGAAGTAAGTGTAGGCATTTCATCCTTGGAGGAGGGAGAAAAAAAAATGAGAGAAAAAGAGGAAAAAAAACCAAAACAAACGAGAGAGTGTGATTCGTATGCCCTCCTGTAACGAGGTCAGAGCATCGTTTGAGACTATCAAAGTTATTCGAGTCCTGCACCATGGGAAACCACCCATTCACATCATTGCCCCCTTACAATAGCTAAAAATTATGTTACTAACAAAGAGTCCTTAGTCTTGTCTCTGTCCCTTCGCCAACATATCTTATTTCCAGTCTAGTGTTTCAGCATGCAGTTCTTCAGAGGGAAGCCTGAACAGAAACTACCCTGGTGGCAATTTTCAAGGGAGCACTATTGCCTATAAGCCAAAAGAGGCAATGGCAACAAGTGGCTTTTAACACCCAAGAACAGGATCTGCCACTGACTACTAGAGACCCTGTCGCTGTACCCGAGATCCAGGTACTAGGTGAGAGAGCACAGTATGTCTCAGTTAGACAAATCCCATCCTCAAGTGTCCCACTCTTGTTTTTCCCCTTCTATGAAAAAGGACACAACAAATGGGTATTTTAATGGTCAGTTGATGTTTCCTTAGTACCGTGAAGATGGGAAAGCCTTTCAGCATCATTTTGATTTGCCATATCCTTAGCACCAAAACGAGAATCTTGCACTACAACGCTGAGTGCAAAAGCTCAATACAGTGCCCTACATGATGATAACTTAAACACACTGAAGCATGCGCTTACTGTAACGAGCCTCTGTAAATATAAAGAAAACAAACAGGACTAACCCTGTGGGAGACACCCCTCCCACACCAAAGAACAGCTCTCTGAAATAAAACCTCCCCATTCCAAGCAGAGAGCAACAGAGCAAGACTACTTGGTGACTAATTAGAAAACGGTGCCAAAAGACTCTGCCTTGCTCTTTGTGGTCATGACAGAAAACTATTCCAGAAAGGCCGCTGGTTTCAATAGCACCTACCTCCACAGCATTCCAGCAAAAAAACTAGAAACCCTTCTGAAAACAGATAGGGCTCTCCCAAATTCTGGTGACAGAAAGACAGGCAAACAGTATTCCCCAAAGACCAATGAGTACCTTAGACACAGAAACAGGCCCTTCCAATATCAACTTCTCCATGTTCTTTGGTGAAAGTGATGGCACAGTAGACTGGACTTTCTTCAGGAGACTAAGTACTGTGGGTCACAAGACTGGGATCCTCTTCAAAGCTGTAAATCATGCAAGTCAGGAAAAAAACAATCAATCAATCAGGAAACAGTCTCTCATGGGGGCAAGGCACACATCCCACTTTCACAGGGGAAAAAAGAAGCTGCAAAATGAAGTTGACTTGTATAAACAGGATTTAAAAAAAACAAAACAACATGCAGCAGAGGTATTGCGCAAGACCAAAAGAGGGTCTCCTGACCCTGTTCTTCCTGCATTACCTCATCTTCCCTCTGCCCTGCCCTCCACAGCTCAGATCCAGTGAAGTAAGCAGAAAACATTTCTATTGGACTGTCTGCAATTTCATAAGCTGGAAAGCCACACAAAGTAATACAAAATACTCCAGTTCACAGGATATATACTTCTAGAGACACCAAGGGTGAAAGGGCCTTATAGTAGCATCACCAAAAGACCCTGTACACAACTTACGAAAAGGCCTTATACAGGAACACTTAGAGAGGCCTCTCTGCCCTCGAGGGGACCAAAATCCCACAAGTTCCTACCTGAACTGCATTAGTGTTGCACGCACAACTATAGTGATGCTGGATATAACACACACAGCAAACACTTCAACCACACAGAAGCAAGGAAGCTTTGTAGCAGGCTTTTTGTTTCAGAAATTAAGCAAATATAAAATGGAAGCACCAAGTCCACTTCTCCTACTCCATCCAGTTGTTCACAGAGCCTGCCTGCTGCTTTTCCACTGAAGTAAAAAGTCTTGGAAAGTGTGTGGGTTTTTTTCCCCAGTATTTGTTTTTTTTAATCACCATTTTACAGCAAGATTCAGCTCATTCCATTACTGAATTGTACTAGGCCTGGAAAGGGTCCCTGGCCTCCTCCTCTTTCTTCTGAGAAATGCACACAAAACAGATACAGCTTAGATCAGGCAGAGCTGATGGTCTGGTGACATACTGGAAAAAAAAATCTGAACCACAGGATCAGTGAACTTTAACATTTGATCCTGCAAGTTAACATGCCCCACTAACCACTACTGCCTTATGCACACCAATTCCTTTCTTGCATGCTGGTTTGAAGAAAAAGCCTAAGGCGTTTAAACTGCCCTCTTTTAGGAAAAAAAAGCCTCTGAAAGTGCCAACTTTCCAGACTAAGGCTTAAAATAATTTCCCTTCTGGATACAGACTTCAATGCCATCAAAATGATACGATTCTACTTGCCCAAGAGCCAAGATGGACTACATCTTGCCCTAGACAACTGACCAGGACTAGACTGAGAGACACCAGTCCAAGAAAGCTAACATCCCATAAATGTACATATCGAATACCAACCAGCCTTTGTTACCAGAAATTAGCTTACTTCCAGTGCCAGAGTGAAACCCAGCCTTCATTTCTATTTCTAGAAGGTGCCTGGTTCACAGTTCAGAATATCAGCACTTCTATAAGTAAAGAAAAAATACTGGAGAAGTTTCAAGGCTTCCAATGAGCCACATCCATATGCTGCTTCAGACAGCGGGCGTGCAATACTGTACACAGACACCAACTGCCTCTGCTCACAGGTAACACTGACAATATTTACAAAGTCCATCTAATAAGGGTACCTTGCTACCAAAGGATCAAACCATTTCAACATGCAGGAAGAAAGCAGCAAAGGGTTATACACAGGAAACAGCAGATTTTGTTCATCTTCTAGGTTCTCAAAAAATAGGAGTGCAAAACCTTTAAAAGCATTAAATCACCAATCCTCAGTGTCCTTCAAGAGGGTCCAAAAACTGAGGCAAAAGGGAGAAAAATTTGTTGCAGTAAAAGTTTCAGAGGTTTCAAAAAGTAAGTACTTGTTTCTGTATTGACGGCAGGAAAGTAATAAAGGTGGCTCTCTTAAAAAGCTGCCTTTTGGAGGATTCCCTCCAAATTGGGCAAGACAATACCCTCTCATTTCCTCTATTGTAAGGCAAAAAAATCCACAATCCACTAACAGCAACACCCATCACCTCTTGAACTAGAAACAGCAGAAATGGAGGACAAGCTATAGTTATTGCCTTCAACTAAGCTGTGAGATCCTCTAGTATGTCTCGAATGGCAATATTCTGATGTTTGATCAGAGCTTCAATAACGGGACTAAAACTTTGAACAAAAACAAGGAGAGAGAGAAAAAGCTAACAACAAGCATCGCCCACAAAAATCCTGTCACCACATACTAACCTTAAGCGACATCATTCACTGGAAGGAACACAAGCTCCTGTTCAAGAAATCCCTTCAAATCATTTTATTAGGCATTATTTTAAATAATCCCACACCTACCCAGCCTAAAGCAAATAGGTATGCATATATAAATTTATAAAGTCAAATTCTAATCATCCTAGTAGAGAATCAGTCCCACCTATGGTCAACCTAAAATCTTGGGGGTCTGAAGAAGGACAAAATTCTAGGAGACTTGGTTGTTCTCCACAGGGGATTCTTACTACGGCACACAACGGAGACATAAAAGCACCTGCAACGGCTTACAGTTATACCTAAGAAACACGTCAAGAGCCCAAGGGTGACTTGTCATGTTCAAAACCAACAGGAAGACCTCAGATCTTCGAGCCCCTTCAGTGCTACTGATGGGCCTCCTGACACACCACCCAGAACATCCAACTGCTGCTTACAGCCCTAGATGATGCAACTTCAGCCAAGCAGGGGGCAGAGGTGGTCAGTCTAGGATATCCATATTCCCCCATGATCCTGCCTACAGGCCCAAATCAGGCCATAGGAAGCTGGTGCATCTTTCTACTAGGGAGATCTTTGGGGAACAAAGGAAAGGGGGTAAGCATAAATCACCAAAACAGAGGATGACAGCAACTTCTTCACTAGCCTGACCCTCTTCTCAGTCTTTCTTCTGGGAATGCAGACTGGGGAGACAGCACAGGAGTATGGCAACTCTGCTTCTCTAACTGCAACTGAATGCTGTTCAGAAAAGTCTGAGGAGATAAGCTGCAGGAAGAGTTGCCCATCTTCAGGAAAAAGATTCTGTTAGCCTGAATTTAAGCTTGCTGTAAAAGGGAACACTCTTCTAACTAGCTGGGGGTGTGGGTAGAGTCTAACTAGAAAAGCCTGACTAACTTCTGCCATTATATCTGCAGAGCTTGAGGCAGAAAAATCAGAAAGATAATTTACAAAGTCACTTAAACCTAAGTCACAAAGGGGACTGGGACACAGACAGAGGTAAGAGGTCCAGAAAGCCTCATGGGCAGGGCTTACGTCTCTGGATCTATCTCCACAGGGAATCCAAGCCCTAAACTATTTCTCAGCTCCTACAGAACAGGATTGAAGGCCAGTGAGTGAAATTAATCCCCAAACAGCCTGAGCTGAACTCACTCCGTAGATATGTTAGGAGCTACAGTTTCTAAGGCTGTTTACAGTATATGATGTCAGCACTAATGTAGATATTTAAAGAGTATCATGTATGCAAGAACCTAATTAACTTGAGTCTTGCCTGAAGCAGAAATGAAGCTGTCTAAAAGGCAGGTGTAAGAGGTGGATCAGAGAGAGATGCCCCAAGGGCTGACTACTCAGCAGATGCGATACAGAATTCCATTATGCTGCGGCCTGAGAATGGGAAACTTTGATGATGTTAAGCAGGTACTTTACTCTGTGAACAAGCAGATCACTACAAACCAGTTGTTCTGCTCACTTTGAGTATTCCAGGGTCTTAGAGAGCTTTAGGTTCTTTACAGGTTACCAGATGTAGCAATACCCATCCAGCCTTTGGAAGCTGTTTGGAAACACCACAGTTAAAAGTGATTCAGGAGACTGTCAGCCATTTCTTCTTGGGTTTTTTTGGTTGCTGTTGGGGGGTGTGTGGTGTGGGGGGGTGTGGATGTGGGGGGGCGTGGATGTGGGGGGGCAGTGTGAGGGGGTGTGGGGGTCTCTCCCTCTCTCCCTCCCCCCGCCCCCCTCGCTACGTCCTCGGTAGCAGGCAGCCATCACTCCTGTCTCAGAAGACATCAAGTAACCTGAAGTAACTGATGTATGAATTAAGAGATCCTTCAAGAACTGAAAGTCTTATTTCCTTTTTCTTCTACGGAGCAGATGTGCACATGGGTGCCCTCTCAGTGATCACTCCTTCTTTCAAGGCCAGACTGGCATACTCAAAACCTTCCTGATAGAACACAGGTAGCTCTTTAATGCCCCCACCTCTGTAACATTGCAAAGATATTAAAACTTCAACAGCAAAGCAACTTCCACTGCTATCGCAATTGTTATGCTAGAGATCAGCCAGTGAAAACATGAAAGTGTTCAGTCTGCCTTCCCCCCACGGAAGGGAAGCTGTGCATGTAGCCTTAACACCGGTGTCTTCTGACATCTCTGTTTCCTGAGTTCACTCCAACCCTGTCTGGACTCACCTGATAAATCTTCTGACTGATGTCTTCAAGGAGCACAACAGCATTAGAGAAAAGACTGGAGAATGCCTTATCTGCATTTTTACCTGCTGCAGTCAGAAGCTTTCATTATTTCTTTCCCTGCTTCTAGTTCCCTCTCCTTAGTCGGCGCACAAAGACGGACCAACAGCACAGCCTGAACAGCGCTCTTGATCTGCCACGCTCACCAAGTACAGGGAGAGAAGCATTACAGGTAGGGTAACAGAGACTCAGAGATTAAGCAAGTTGTCCAGCACGGCAAAAAGAGGGAGTTGGAGCTCTGCTCTCCATTTCTGACCAGGTCTCTAAAACAGGCAGAAGCACAGCTCCCCTTTGCCAGCATTATGGTGCCCCCCGCGAGCCACCGCATCTTTTGTTAGCCCAGGGACCTCTGATAAAGGCTGGCAGAGAACTCCTGGTCACCAGTGCCTGGGCACGAAGCCAGCTTTTTGGCTGATGCATGTTTTGTGTGAAAGACCAGCTGCCAATCACTCTGGCTACATCTGTAGAGCATCCATGGTACAGCCATGAGCGCGATACACCCTGCTGTCTGCTTATTTCCTATGGATCTCAGCCTATGGACAGCAGGCACCTGCCAACAGCCAGAGGCCAGCCCTCCTGGCAGCGCCAGATTAGTGACATACCTGAGCCAGCATGCACGCTCCAGGACATGGCACCCCCATGACCCTGGTTACCAACTACAATTTTTAGAAGTACTGCTCTGGCTTCAGGAAAGCAGGCTGGTTAACCCACATGCAGAGGGTCACGATAAGATACTAAAGAGCCACCAACTAATATCAAAACGGATGACCTGCCCAAATGCCCAAAGTACTGGACCTAACCTAGCATCTAAACCATGCTTCATCAGTAGTGATCTCACTACAGCCATTCTGCTGCCAAGAAATAACAGGGTCTGAGCAGGTCCCAGTTTCCCAGGAAACTCTCTGACATAAAATCCCCAGATGTCACCTGTTTCCATACTCTGCGTTTTCCCTCGTTTCTACAGCAAAGTTTTGCAGAATATGGAGCTCTCATGCCTCAAATCAGCAGACTTGTTGAAAGGGTAAACAGCCTGAGCAACTTTGCTGGAACAGGGCCCAGCACTCCAAAACCTCCATGGTCAAAGGCTTCAGGATTAGAGAGATACAGAGAAGACTAGATACTCAAACAGGAACAGAAGAAGAAGAATCACTTGTCTTTCAAGTTGTGGTTGGTTCAATAATACCCCAGCAGCATTACTAACGCTGCTATACTAAAGTAGCTCTCTCAGGTTCAGTCAAGTTCAGACCCTCCCCAATAGGGGAAGGGCAACGTATGAAATAAAATTTAAGAAGAGAAGCTTCTTGGTCCCCTGCATTAGCCAGACTTGCCAAAAAACATTGCCACGAGACCCTCACGGTACCCATGAGAACAATGGATGCCAGGACAAGAACGGCTGAAGAGCTGCTGCCAAACCCAGAGAGGAAAACAAAACGCACAATGTCATCTTGCAAGCCCGTACAAGAAGCAGAAAGCCCATCTTCCCTCCCCCTGCTCCCTGCTCGGAGGGGGCACCCCGCAGGCACCCTCCGGCCTGCCCCGAGCATCCCCAGCAACCGGGACCCTCCCGAGACCTGCACTCCCGCCCCCCCCCCACCGCAGGCACGCCAGCGCCAGGGCCGGCTCCAGGGCCCCACTTGCCCAGAAGAGCTCCGAAGTTGCCCATTCCTATCCCTTTCCTTCATTACAAAAAGAAAACAAAAGCCCAGACTTCTGGTACAACCGCATCCACCCCCCCCCGCCCACAGCCCTCCGTTCTTCCCCGCCGCCCGAGGCCGCGGTGAGGGAAGCACCCCCGAAGCAGCAACACCCCCCCCCCCCCCCCCCCCCCCCCCCCCCGCCCCCCCCCGGGGGCGGG
>JAVKLA010000058.1:8102140-8127223 GCA_034782735.1 Sagittarius serpentarius
CAACCCCCCCACCACCCCGCCCCCCCCAGCCCCGCCACGCCACGGTGGCCGTTTAACGGCCTCCCCCGCGGAGGCGAAGCCCGGCGAGGAAAGGGCACGGCCACCCCCAGCTCTCCTCCCCTACCCCACGCCCGCGGATGATGCAACGGGCGGCGCGGAGCATGCAGCCGCCCCCGCCCGCTCCCTCCCCACCCCGCGCTACGGCCGCCGCCTCACCCACGCGAGCCGGGCGCTGCCCAGGACACCGCGAGCCCCACGGCACGGCGGCGAGGAAGAGGAAGAGGAGGAGGAAGAGGAGGAGGAGGAGGAGGCGGCGAAGGAGGAGGAGGAGGGGGAGGAAGGGGAGGGAGAGGCGCAGCGGTCTCCGGCCAAGGCGCAGGGGTTAAGAAGAGCCCGCGAGCCCCGCGGCCCCGCCCCGCCTGGCGCCGGCCCCGCCCACGCCCTCCTCCGCGGGGGAGGGAAGGGGAGCCCTCGCGGTGATTGGCCGCCACGGGGGCGTTGGCGAGTCAGAGACAGCCAATGGGGAGGCGGCGCGCGGCCACCGGGCACTGCCGCCCGCAGCCGTGTGGCGGGGCGGCCGGCGGGGGGGGAGGTGTCGCCAGGCGCTGCCCAGCCGGAGCTCTGCGGGGGCAAAAGGCCCGGGTGTCTCCAAATGGCCTTCGCGGAGCCCGGGGCGAGGGCCGGAGGGGGCGTGCACAGGCCCCGGCCTTCGAAGGCGACATTTAATCGTGCGCCTGTGGGCACCGGCCGTAGGGAGGAACAGGCCCATGGACTGCGGGTGTTACTGGTTAGCGCTCTAATCTGGGGGGGGTGGGGAGGAGGGGGGAACCAAACCACCCACCGCATCAGAGGGGCTGCTGTGAGGGGAGTTTCAGGGTTGGGCCTGCAGCCAGGCGCTCCCCCCGGCACCCGAACCCCACCCCCGGGAAGGCCTCAGGCTTGCGCTGCGTCAGGGCACCCGGCCGCCGGCATTGCGACCCCATCTCGGCTCGCCCAGACCAGCATCAGGGGAGAGAGAGGGCCCAGGCACCTCTCGGTCTCGCATCAAAGTCTGGAAACATCCAGCCCGGGGCAGGGAAGAGCTGGTGAATTCCCCAGCTGGGTGCTGCAGAAAGCAGGTGCAAGTGTCTCGCTGAAACAAACCCACACCCACCGGTCATTTCAGTCACGGTAGCTGTGCCACAGATCAGGAAATGGGTGTACCCCAAAAGGTGCCAAGCCCTACGCATGACTCTGGAAAACACCTACCTGAACGCTTTCTCTGCTTTAAGCCCCCGTGTTGCCTCGTCTGTGGGTGCACGTGCTGGCACAGAGGCAGGCTGCGCGCTGCTTGTGAAGAAGGAGCAGCCATCTCGAGCCTCATGGGGGGCTGTGTCCTAGCTGAATTGGCTTCATCTCCGTGAGCCTTTATGGCACCAATGCAATGGATAGTTATTATGCTCTGGTGTAATTATTACACTTCCTATGGTGTCTGAGAATGCGATAATGAGGTATTTGCCTGGGAAGTTGCTCAGTGTCACAATGGCTGCATCCACACTGTTGTGAACGGAGCTTTATGATGTATAACACGGGGTGCGGGTGAATTTAATATGCTCAGTGCAAATTGTCTCAGAGTAATTTTTGACAACCACAAGGTGCTCCAGATTATGCAGAAAGTTAAAAAACAAAACAGAAATCCTTGCATGAAGGCATGAGATACTGAAAAGGCTTACCAGAGTGAAACGTCTCAAGAATGTAGCTTGTTGCTCTAGAAAGTCCAAGCAGCAATTTCTTCTGTATCTATAAAAAATACCAGTAACAAGAAAAGCAATTCAAGGTAGCTTTATTTTAGAATATGATTCACCCTGAAGCGTTCCACATGTTTTAGGTAATGGAAGGAGTGGAGATAACTGTATGTCTCCATCTGTACATATAGATACTACATAGTATAGCTATTTGGAGAGTATTGCATGCTGTATAAAAATAAAAACGAACAGGATGTTTTAAGTGGTAAAAGTGACAGAAGAAACTTTACAACTGGATGTGACCGGTCTGAAGCTGAATGACCAGTCTTAGGGTAACAAAGTCGAGGGTCTCTCTGGTAAGAAAATGGGCCATGACTAGAATATGGGGTGAAATCTATAAAAAAATACCAAATTTCCAAAAGGAAAACCACTGAGCAGTTAAAAACAAATCAAGAGAAGAGCCAGGTATTTTATATTGGCCTTAAATAAACAGCAACACTGAGGCAGCTGTTTCATTACATATGCTAAAAATCCACACAAATTACAGAGAAAAATCCATGTTGATGACAAATTACATTGCCTTTTCCTTTCCCCTTTCTGGATCAAAGTAGATGTAAACCTACTTTGAATTCCACATTGTTATTCTCGTTTTCCTAACGAAAGATTTACTAGAAAATACTGCTGTTAAACAGGACAATTTACTTTAAATCGCAGTTTGCCTAGCTAATTATGTCTGAAATATGCACGTAAAGTGAGTTTTGCACAAGTAACCATCAGCACCACTGGAAAAACATCAACTGAAAAAGTATGTGGAATCAGATTCTAGTTTGCATTTGGTGCAGCTAAATTATAGAATGGCACAAGAGGAACGCAGAGCGTGAAAACAGTGATGTTAAGAATGCCTGGCCCTTGAAATGGGTATCAGAAAAACTGTGAGACACCAGGGCACACGTAAGTCCCAGCCACAAAGCACAGCGAAGCAAAAATCCATGAATATTTGGAACAGAATGGGTGCAAGTGTTTGAAAACTGCAGTTGTACCCACAGAGGGTAGCCAAGGAGGGATAACCATACCTTTTAACGCTTTTCAGGAGAGACTGAGGGAAGAGGCACTGAGTCAGCTGTTCTGTCTGAAAAAGTGCCAGCCTCACAGCAGCCACTGCAACTTTAGGCAGATGGGCGTTGAGATACGAAATCGGCAGCGCAGATGGATTTGCCAGATCCTGTAAAACGTAAAGCAGATACCTCAGAGGAGACTTGTAAGACCAAGTGACAGCTCTAGTCATGTTGGAAACTATCTGAACATAATGTGTGAGGCTAATGAGAGGGATTTGTAATTGCACTGCAGCTCTGCATTCAAAACTCCATCTCCTTCACCATGGCAGCAGCCAGGTGAAGGTAAACTAGCAACACTTACAAGAAAATGGGAGTTTTGACTTAAAAAAACCCCGACTTAAGAGATATCCACAGCAACACCGACCCATGCTGTGCCATTGGCGTTAGTGGCATTAAAATCAGTCATGGTGGCTGGGAACAAATACACAAAGCTTTTCTCCACCCCACTTCCCACTAATTAGACCCATTATGGCTGAGCCCAATCAGTAGGACACTTAGATTACTCTTCAATGCAGCCTTGTAAATAACTCCCATAAATCAGCAGGTCACTACCAATTTTGTAAGTGGAGCCACTTAAGCCATTTCCTGAGATCTGACAATGCTTAGGATTATTTTTCTCCCAAGGAACAGGAAGAGTTGCGGTGAGGTTGGTATATAATCAAAATTATGATTTGACCAACATAGCGGCGATGTGACACTGACTGGAATATTAACATAGAAATAAACAGCTTGTTTAGGAACAGTGAGCAGAGAATGTTGTTTCTTGTATCAGTGATGAGTAGGCATGCTGAAGACTGAAAGGTCGAGGAGAGATATCCCTTGGACAAGTGCAATCAGTGGTCAAAGGAAGGGGGGAAAAAGGTAAATGCTGTTGTGGTAGGATCACTGAAGGAGGAAGATCAAGTGGAGGAGGCTTTTTGTGAGCAACTAAAGAAGTCACCCAAAGAACCAATGGTGCTTTAGTGGTACCCAGAGCCCTTTTGGGAAGGGAGAGCACAAGGCTATCACACAAGCTCATGGAAATGTTTCTATACAAAGGGAGGAAAAAGCAGTCCGAGAAAAGCCACTCCATATTTAACTGCATGGGAGAGGCCACAAACAAGTTGGAGGACAGAATCATCGTTCAAGATGATCTTTCACAAACTGCAGAAATGAGATGAGAAAGTAAAATAGGAAGTTGGCCAATAAGGACAAATGCAAAGTTTTAGAGCCAGGCAGGAGCAATCAGCTGCTCGAGTAGCCACTATCTGAACAGCAATTGTGTAGAGTGGAACGTATGACTGTAGTGCCATGCAAACTCAACGTGAGTCAACAAGACCCTGCTGTTGTGAAAAAAACAAACATCATACAGGGTTATGCAAACAGGAATATAGCCTGCAGGACACACGGCACTCTCAGCACTGGTGCGCTTTGTTGAGGTACCATGTCCCATCTGGCATGCTGCATTTCAAAAAAGATACGGCCCATGCGGGACACGGCCTGAGAAGCACAACAAGAAGGTGCAGAGAGGAACGTGGCCCAGGAGTAAAGACTGAAAGAAGTGGAGTTCAGAGAAGAGAAAACTGAAAAAAGGCAGAACTGCCTTTATTTAGCTAAAGGGCAATGAGGAAAGGAATAACCCCTTTTTCATGTTCCTTCAGAGTAGGAGAAAGTGGAAAAGGACAAAGTTACAGCAATGAGGATTTAGGCTGAACATCCAAACCCCAGCATTGCTCAGGCTGGAAAGGACCTTGGGACGTCTGTAGTCCATCCTCCTGCTCAAAGCAGGGTCCGTCTAGAGATCAGCCCAGGTTGCTCAGGCCTTGTCCACTCAGGTCTTGAAGGCCCCCCAGGACAGAGACTGCACAGCCAGTCCAGTGTCCAACTACCATCATAGGGAAAATGTTCTCCCTACACCCAGCTAGAACCTCCCCACTTTCAGTTTATGAGTTCAGTAAAGATCCTGACTTTTTCTCCTGCTGACCTCCCTGTAGGCACAGGGAGGTGGCTGTTAGGTTCCCCCACAGTCATCCCTCCCCCAGGCTAAGCAAGCCCTGCTCACCTGGCCTGTCCTCACAGGGCCACCGCTCCAGCCCCTGACTGTCTTGGAAGCCCTCTCCCGTGCCCTGAACTCACTTCAACTTACTGATTTTCCCATACAGGGGACCCAAAACTACAGATAGTACTGGATGTGGTCTAATGGGTGCCAAGTAGAGGGGGACAATCATTTCCCTTGGTCTGTTGGCTGTCCACGTTCATCCCGCCGAGCATGCAGTTGCCCTCTTCACTGCCAGGACACACTGTAGCCTCACGTCCAACTTGCTGCCCACTGTGACCCCCAGGGCCTTACCTGCAGAGCCACTCCCCTGCCAAGCAGTCCCCAGCCTGTGCCCTGCCGGGGGGTGGTCCACCCAAGGGGTAGGACTTTAGTCTTTGTCCTTGCTGAATTCCACCCGTCCAGCCCATCCAGGTCCTTGTGGATGACTGCCTTGCCCTCTTGTGTGTCAGCTGCACCACCCCAGTTTGGTGACATCCACAAACCAGACGAGGATGCACTCATTTTGTCCTCTAAGTCACTGGTAAAAATAGTAAAACAGGACAGGTACCAGCACAGACCCATACAATACTGGTAACTGATCTCCAGGGAGGGTATGAACTATTAATCACTGCCCTTCAAGCCCAATGACCCAGCCAGTTTTTCTCTCATCTGGCAAGCCACCTATGCAGACTGTAATAAGCCAGCTTGGGTACCAGTGTGGAGTAAAAGAGTCTGTCAGAAATCTTGCTCAAATTATCTACTAGTACTACAAGGAGGACATTATCTGCTGTTCTCTCTTCACCTACAGATCTATTCCCTTTGCTGAAGATGGTCTTTCTGTAAAGCGTCAGAGCTGCCACCATGTGTGTTTGACAATCACAGAGCTGTCCAAGAGACCAAAGGCTTGCCTCCTTGTAGGCTGAGCAAGAAGGGCAATTAAATGTCTCTTTGTTGTGGTTAACAACATGAAAAGGTCAAAAATCATGAGTCAAACCCCTCCAGAATGAAAAGACTGGCCCAGACATTAATGAAACTATTACTTGGTCAGATTTTGGCCTGTCTTGGGCTTTGGAATTTCCCCTGCCCATCCCCAGTCCAGCAATGCAATTAAGATTGCATGCAATCCCAAAGTCAGTAAGGCTGTCTGCTCACTTTGCACTTGTGCTTTGTCCAGATATCAGTTCTTCATGTCCTGCCTCAGAGCCCCTTTATCCAGTCTCTTCCTTCCTCCTGCAGCTTCAGGACTTTTTTCTCCACCAACGTAAGAGGAAGCAGAGAGGAAGCATCCTCCATGTTCACTAGAGAGGAAGGAGGAAGGAAGAGGAAATGACAGAAGATGCAGCACTGCTTTGATCCATGAAGCTCGCTCTCATCTTTCTCTTAGACACAAGCAGTATTAGCTCTCAAGGGAAACAGGGGTGGGTAGAAAACAGAGAAGCGGTCACTGTCCCTGGCTCTTCCCACAGCTCTCAGGCCCAGGAGGCAGGCTAGTGGACAGGCTGCAGTGGGAGCAGCTCCCTCCCTCCCTCCCTCCCTCCCTCCCTCCCTCTGCCTGGCTGGAATCCCAGACAGCTCCAGAAGAAAGTGAGAATGATCTGAAACACATCCAACATTCAGCTGCGTAGGTAGCAAGACTTGAAATCAAGCCAAGTGCTGGCAAAAGCACAGCAGGCCTAAGCCTGGTAGACTAAAGGCTTTTCTGTGAAAAACGAAGAGGCAAGGAGACTGGCTTGGTTGCTCTCTGCTGTTTCTCCTCGCTTTGTCTTGTGGCTCACAGAAACCAAAACAGAAACTATTTTTTTTTCCTCCAGACCTAACTAAACATGCAGTTTTGGAAACCAAGAGCTGGAAGTGGCCCACAGCGCATCAGCTTCACGGCACTCAGGAAAACAGCACTCTGCATACCTTTGTCAAAAATGCATGGGTTTGTCCCAAAGGAGTACCTGAATCATATTAATTTCCACTTCCTAGTGGGAACAGCTTACAGAGCTCTGAATATTTTTAAGGTACTTGGATCAAAGGGGCAACCATACACACACAAGCTGCTACAGGGCTCCAGCTCACCCGAGAAGTTGCTGCCCCCAGCCTCGCTCACATCCCACCGCTTCATCAGAATTTAGCACCTTTCTGCTCTGCTGATGTATGAATGCATGTAACTTGCCTTTGGTCCTGTCAAAACAATCTAGTTAGAAAGCAAACAGTGAAAATGAAATTATGAAAAAGTACTGAACTCGATGATTATCAGAGCACTGCTAAGAAGTAGGTATTTGTGTCTTAACAGTTAGGTGAGATAAGCACACCCTTCCCCCTGCGCCCTTGCATATGCTGAAATGAAGCCACGGGCTACCAGAGCTAGTCTGTTGGCAGCAGATCTGGTTTGTTAGCTTCCGCCATTCAACCTGATTCCACAAACCCAATTTACAGTTGAAACTTTAGATCAATTGAATTAACACCTTATTTGGCAATAACCTCCAGCAGGAAAATGGAGACCTTCTAAAGTGGTCCTGCCACTGCTGCAGAACTACTACGGGTCTACGCTACAGGATAGCAGTGTCCTTTCGCTAGCAGTTCTTCTCCCTGGTTACAATTTTATAAGAAATAAAACATGACATGCATTAACAGGGGATTAGATGTTTATGACTGATGAGCACACTGCTGACAAGGAAGGACTGCCCACATAGTTCGGGAGACATGCTCCATTTTCCACACATGTGGATTTAACAAAATGAACACTGCAAAAAGAAAAAGTAAGTTGGAGACATCTGTAGGAAAAGTGACATTGGCTAATCAGATTCATTCAGAAATAATACTTGTGCATCGTTTTAGAATGCATCATGTATTAATTCAACATGAAGATATATTGATTTATTCTACAGACATTTGGCTGTAATTTTTATTTTTTTCAAAATTGAAATTCATGCACACCAAGGTAAAATTGTGCTCTACAGTAATACAGCTCAGTTTCATCCTTGCAATAAATGGCAAATACAGCTACAAATATACTCTTCTATGACAGCCTTACCGGTTCGGCATTACTTCCTTACCAGCTGAAGCGAGTGCACACCAACTCAGTTCCATTTTTTAGCTCTGACTTTTCATGAACAGCTTTTTGGGGCAGTCATCAGCGCAGCAGCCTCAGCAGTTACAAGCGTCTGGAGAATGGAGTGATTAACACACAACACCCCCAACCAAATGCTATGAAAGCAGTTTCATTTCTCGCTTATTAAAGACACTAGATGCGGTTTAAGGTGCTGTTGTACAACAGTGGCAATAGACACGGTCGTTAACACCCAAAGTTTTGCAGCTTGAGCAATGCAACACTAGAAAGAATAATCTATAAAAGGCCATGACCCCTTTCAATTACTCATTTCTTCAACTAAATATGCTCCTTCTGTCAAGACAGCCTTCTTGTTCTCTACAGCCCACCACAACAGAAACTTGTAGGATCTCTCAACCAGAACCCTTACCAATTAAAAAAAAAAAAGAAAACCACCCAGCTCCTAACCCCAAGTTGCACTCTTTTGATACTTCAACATTATCAAGTAAATATGGAGTTTAGGGGTTTGTTTTGTTTTAGTTGAAGACATGCTCCACCAGCTCTAAAAAAACAGAAGGCAAAGAATCGCTCAAGACAAGAGCTAAGAATCTGAAACTTGTACTCTATGTCCTCATTAGTCATTTAAAGAGCAGCATCCCATCTAAAAGAAAGGGATAATTTTTGTCAGATTCTTATAAAAAAAGGCTTTATTTTGAACAAGTTTTCTCCATTTGGTTTTACAGTCTCAACATACATCATATTCATGGACAAGCAGCATTTTCACAGAATAAGAGCCAAATACAAAGAAGAGGAAGCCACTTGGGATTAACAGTTTCAACCTAATTGACTTAGACTTAGAAAATACTGTATGCTGTCACTTATTTGAGGTAAAGGAATTCCATAAATTAAGATCCATGGTTTAACAGAAGAGTCAACAATGAAATACTTGTGAGAAGTAGGTACCTTTGGGAAGGAGGGGAAAAAAAAAATTTTACTCTAAGACATTGTAAGCAGTGATCAAAGGGAGAGGTAGGATTTCCACTTGGTTTGTATTGGTAAACCAATACAGTCTGGACTACCATGTATAAGTGTTTAGCCAAATTTGTGCAGTTTAAGTTTGATGAATTTTACTGGTAGTATAGTCTTTAAAGGGAAACCGAACTGAAGGTATGTCATGAGCTTAGATTATATGCTAAATGCTGTCACTAGGTAATCATTACATGAGCAGGTAATGATCAATGCACAAGTTTTTCCTTCAAGTATCCAGTAAAATCCATTGCTTTCAGTGCCCGTTATGACATATTCCAGTTACATGGTTAATTTTTGGGTAGCTGTGCAATCAGACCATAAAATGATGCATTTGGTGGAATTCAAGAGTGCTTTCTTCAGAAAAATTGTACTGGGGAGAGAAGGAAAAATCACCTTCTGCTATCTCTTCACACGAAAATATACCTGCTGTTTAACAGGGCTTAGATAAACAGATGAAAGCCATTACAGGGACACATTTACACTAATTTAAAACTAACTTGTTTACAGAGCAAATCCGCTTGTGTCATTAATCTGTGTAAAAATTATCTTATACCTTTTTAAATAGTATCCACATTATACTAGATACTGTTTTAAACATGAGAAATACTATCCTCACCTTTTTGAGCTTGAGATTTAAATTAGCTCACTAAAAATCCTAAATCTCACTGAAAAGGAAATGGAACTGGATTAATATCCTGTGAACTGCAAGAACTAAATTATCAACATTAAATTCCTAATGCCTAGCAGAAATACCACAGGTTTCAGTTCAGCCATTTATTGCCAGGCACTGCTCAATTTCTTCCAGTGAAAAGAAAGCATAATTTGATTTATGTACTTGCAACGAAACAGAAGCAGTGAAGCCATCTTCGCATAAAGTGATATGTTTCTTTACAAAGGTTACTGGCAAAACAAGTTCCACAATCTGGTTGGCCAAACCATCCAGTGCGAACAAAATAAATTCAAACTGAATAGGTGCAAGAATAAAGTTGCAAGAGGCAAAGCAACTTCATTTTAAAAAGCTCATTTTTCAGTATTTTTTTGTTTGCCAACTCCAAGTTCCAGTGAGCATAATGGTTTTATACTTATTTTGGAGGCAGAAAGAAGCTGGTTTATTAATCTGGCTATGTAATGCTTCCATAACCTTTCTATTTCTTCCCCTTTTTTTTTTTTAGTAATAATCAAAGAGCAGATTTCTCATTTAACAAGTTATCTGATTTGGAACTAAAAAAGCACTAGTAAATTTTCTTCCCCATTGGAAAGCTGTATTGTATTACATAGCTTCATGTACATAAAGTTGTGTCTTGCAGAAATATGACCACTGACCAAAATTTCTTACTACGTTAACACTTCGAATAAAAGCAGGCATGAATGAAGTTAAACTGCAAGTCCGCCATTGTACAAATTGCCTCTGAGGATGTTCCAGCAGTACTTCAATTAGAGCTCTAACTCCTTTTGAGATATGTAACCTACAATATACAGCTATTGTGCAATTCAAACTGAGACAGAAAAAAAAGATGTAGTTTGTGAAAAAACTGCCATCTATCCATCAGCTGTTACCACACTGCAGACTATCAGAAAGTGAGTAAAGGTGGGGGAAAAGAAGTATTTTCCACTACCATCCGATCAGTTTCCTATGACCTGGAACACTAACGAAATGCTCTTCATTAAATGACAGCTAAGAGAACATAGAGTGAGGGGGAAAAAAAAAAATCAGTCTAAGAAATTTGGTCCTTGTATTTAGGACCTTGCATTTCCTTCAATAGATCCTATGTATCATGTTGCATGGAGCATGTTTTTTTTAAAAACTCACCTACGTATTATGAATCATTGCAATAAAAATACTATTTTTTTCCACACTGCACTAGGCAACTTTCTTTCTGGCCAAAGACAAGGAATTTAGTCAAGAATCAAAAAAATTGAACTATGAACTCTGGCACAGCCAGGAGTAGCAGCTCAACTACTCCAGAGTGCTTAGAAAATAGGCTCTAGATTTTACACCAAGAAATTGGATTTATTGTAAATGCCACAGTCACATTGATAGACAGAGCACAGACTTCTGGTAACAAACAAACATACATTTTTGTAACTAAGCGTTTCTACTTGGTAAATAAATGCATTTCGCATAGCCTTCCTTTTAAATGTGCCTAAACTAACCTAAATAAGCAGACAGCATAGCAGAAAAGGGAAACTTATGTAACTGTTTCTTAAGCAGTATATTATTTTTACTATGTATATAATATTTTATATTATATACACACACATTTTCATCAACAGTTCAAATTATACCCAAATAAAAAAAAAAAAACCAGAAACAAAACCAAAACTGGCGCTCCTCCAATACATTTACCACCTTTCCCTCAGGCATAGTTAATCCAGGTATTTGTCAAGATAGAGGAATGACAGTTAAAAAGACTCCCCCCCACAAGAAACAAGTTACACAAAGAATACTGTATCACTACAAATTTTTTATTCAGAAGCCCATCTTTAAAAAAAATCTCATTATGAACTTGTTTGGTCAAACTACAACACTTTCTAGCAGACATACAGTAAAAATGGCATGGCTCAGAATCGACCAGATCTTTCACGATCTCTTGACCGCCTCCTATCACGTTCACGTCCTCCTCCTCCACCACCACCACCTCCACGACCACGATCTCTGGATCTAGACCGACGTTCACGGGACCTCGACCTGGATCTATGCCTTCAAAGAAAGTTTGAACATTTTATTGTTTCATCACATTCAGCAATTTACTTGCAGTGCCACACAGTGGAACACATAAGGATGTAAGTAATGAGGGAGAAGAAAGACAATGGCATTGGAAGGACTGGGAAACTGGCACTCAGGCTGCGAAACCATGTATGTACAAACTGAACAAACGTAATACTGAGGAGTCAACATGTACTGTTGAAAGACTCAACTGTTCACTGCCAGTCATCCATTACAACAGATGTGGAAAACTTAAGGAAAGGCATGTAGAGGAACCAGATGCACTGTTACACAGCTGTTAATTAAAGAAGCAAGAGAAGAGGACACCTGCTTTTGCAGTTATGAATAACTTAACAACACACAGCAAAAGCCTACAGCTGTTTGTGAGTCCACTCCTATTAAATCAATGGCATTGATTAGCAATTACAATTCAGTTCTCTGTTTTTTGTTTTGGGGCTTTCCCCACCTCCCACCAAAAGCCATCTGCATTTGCACATCATCTTCCCTGTCTCTGAGGTCGATGACTTAAATTCAGGAAGAAAGCTAAAACCACCCAGAACGTACTGCCTGCATGGATTTATAGCTTATATGGCACTTGTCACAGAAAAGAGTGGTTTGAATGTTTTTAAGTGCTTTAGAAAAGTTGATTTTATAAAACTGGTAAACAATACAGTTTTAAATAGGTGTAGAAATTACAGAACTAAAAAGCTCTGGGAAAGCGAACACTACAAGACTTAAGTTTGCAGAATATTGTTCCACAGTGAGATGTTTTGGGGTGGGAGTGTGTGTGGTGACAAATTTTATCATAGAATCATAGAATGGCTTGGGCTGGAAGGGACCATCAAAGGTCATCAAGTTCAACCCCCCTGCAGTAAGCAGGGACCCCTTCAACTAGATCAGGTTGCTCAGAGCCCCGTCCAGCCTGGCCTTGAATGTTTCCAGGGATGGGGCTTCTACCACCTCTCTGGGCAACCTGTGCCAGTGTCTCACCACCCTCATTGAATGATTTGGGTTGGAACGGACCTTAAAGATCACCTAGTTCCAACCCCCCGCCATGGGCAGGGACACCTTCCACTGGACCAGGTTGCTCAAAGCCCCATCCAGCCTGGCCTTGAACACTTCCAGGGATGGGGCATCCACAGCCTCTCTGGGCATTTTATTACGACAGACATACAGACTTAACTCTTGCATACCACTGAGCTGTCCAGAATTCCTAAATTAACCTATTATTCAAAAATTATGGTTTACCCTCCTTTTCTCTACTCAAAAAAAAAAAAAAAAAAAAAAACCAAAAAACTTTGATTTACTTCATTCTAAAAAGAAATAATTTCAGGTCAGTCTAGTTTATACAATCTACCTGTGAAACCCCACTGACACAAGAACTAATTTTTTTTTTTTTTTTTTACGTCAAGTCTTATGGCTAACCTGTGACAGCTTTAGCTGCACAAAGAATTCAAACAGGGCCAATAAAAACAAAACTGGATGGAGGATTCAGCTATTTTATTTGTTTTACCACAGACTGAAACTGGGCTATGGGTAAAACAATCATATTCCAAAGCCAGACACACAAGTCTGATCTTTCTTGCAATAAAAGGTGATGCCTTTCAATTAACATTACTAAGTCTGAGATCCAGATTCATAAAAATGACCAAAAAGGCTAATAAACCTTATCTTTTTCATGTATCATTCAGACATCTTAAAAGCTTACATTTTAGTTTAAATTAGCATTAATTGGGGTATTTCAGGAAAGTATTTAGGCACAAATACATGTGCCTAAGCAACACAAACTACATTTGCCAAAGTTAAATTCATCTTCACAAATTCTAAGACACTGACAATTAGAGACCTTTATAGAAAAAACACATTCATAATCCCAGACTCCTTCTGTGATTGAAGGAAACCTACAAAATTGTGCTCTATATATAAACTCAACAATTTTATATGCCTATCCTAAACAGCAAGGTCCTAAAAGCAAGCAGACTGAATCCAGCTCAAAACGAACCATCCACAAGACAGGTATCATAGGGTATCAGCAGTGGTATAAGCCTTTCTATAAGGTACCTTAATAAATAAGTAATTTAATATAAAGAATGTATTTATCATAATCTTTTTTTGCCGCTAAGCAAAATTACTATTCCTTTGCCCTACTGAGAATCACTATCAAGAAGGGTCACATTGTGAGGCTCATGTTAACAAAAAGTGAGCTCAATACAGTGACTGCCTGATACTAACACTGAGGAATGAATACAGGCTAGGAAAGTTAGCTGTTAACTGTTAAAAACAAATAAGGCTGAGTCTTTAATATAATCTATAGATATGCTTGACTGTGCATAATACTGAAAGTGGCCAATCTGATCTTGCCAAAATGCCCATCAGCCAAGTAGCCTGCTTCTAACAGAGGGGCCATGAGCCAATACATTTAGAAGAATAAAACAGAGAAGAGGCATAAAGCAACACTTCCCCCACATGTCTACCTGTAACAGTTCGCAGTTTGGAGATTTGAACCACAGGTAGGTCCTATGTACTCAGTAACTCAGTGAATGTTACTCTTCTTGAATCCTGCCTTCTCTTAAAGCCACATCAACCTTCAGCACCCACAGCACTGCAGAGCAAGAAGCACCATAACTTTTTTTTTTTAAAAAAGAAGACCTATTCCTTTGTTCTAAACTGGCCACTTGCCAGCTTTACATGATGACCTTTCATTGGCATGCATCAGAATTGCATCAGAAAAAACAAGCAAGGACTTAAGTCCAAAGATTTGCCTTCAGAATTTTCAGCAACTGATCCTTAATTTACCTGTTTTAATAACATTTAAAAGCAAACTTACTTTTTACGACGACGCCCATACAACTCGCGTCTTAACTCTCGAGAAATGGGCTTCAAATGCATAAAGTTGCAGAAACCTCCTCGTGTACACTCTCTGAAACAGAATTCAAGACAGACAGTTAAAATACCCAGGTCTACACTGTATCTGTCTGCCCTAAGCCCTAGTGGACCTCTAGCCGTCTAAAAGTTAATCACCTCTAACATTAAAACCAGGAAATTGCAAGCATCATTTACTGACACTGACTCCTAGATCAAAATCCTAAAAAGGCTGTAAAAACCAAGGGGTTCACCGCAGGTCCTCCACATTAACATTACCTGAAGTGGTTTTCTTCCTACACATAAAAGCCACACCCAAGCAATCACCCTGTCTGTGCAACCATTTCAAAGACACTGTCATAGGCAAAGAGGAAGTCACTTTTTACCCCATTTCATATTGACGGCAACAGGCCTCTCTGAAGTCAGTCACAGGTGAAAGCTCAGCATGAATGGGCTGTCCATTAAACCAGCGATTGTTCAGGTCAATCACAGCCTTTTCTGCATCTTCTTCACGGCGAAACTAAAAGCAAAATTAATATTTTCTCATGTTACTGAGAAGCAACAGAAGTATATGGCAGATTCCTACCAAATCAGTTGTGCAGTATCTGAGGTTTAGGACTAGTAATCAAACTAGAAGCTACTTCAGAGTATCCTGAAGAGCTACTCTCACAAAATCTATAAGCATACAGTGGCTTTTAAAATTATAAGTCAATAAATACCACCCCTATTGATTATATAAACATGTCTCTATCCTACCTTTACATATACATTTCCAACTAGATGATCTCCAAGGTTATCACAAACATTCATCTCCTCAACTTCACCGTATTTTTCTTCCATTTCTGTGAAGACCTCCTAAGCACAAAGCAACCAGTCAAAAGTTTGCAGCACGTTAGTTGTAAGTACAGAAGTATTGCATTTAGCTTTTAGTAAGTACAAAAGAAGGCCTTTCTTAAAAAAAAGCAAACAAAAAAACCACCCTGCTTTATTTACATTTCTGATCTAAAACTTGCTTGGCCTGTACTGTGTCCATCTGTAAGTAGAGCACTACCAGGATACAATAAAAAGCTAGGGAAAACATTATGCATACATTATTTACAGAATACATAAGATGCACTGAAAACACTACATATAAGCCTTGATGCTATAATTTTACTTAATTTGCTTTTATATAAATATTTTAAATTTACAGGAAAGAAGGGGATTATGGAATCAAAATGCTACATTGCCCAAGTTGCTGATTTTTAAACAAAGTCTATTATAAACAGTAAAGTTAAAGCCAAACTAAGTAAAGATTATACCAGGAAATATGTAGAATTGAAAGTTGTAAGTTTTACACAAACACCTGAGGAAACAAGCACTTTTCTCTGAATCCATCTAACTGTGCTATACACTGAATCTAACTCATTTGTGTTGACAAATCCACAAACACTTTAATGCATTTTTACATCTTTTACGTACCTCAAAGAATTCATCATAATGTTCCTGCATCTCAACATCGCTCACAGCACCTGTAAAAATCAAAAGTCATATTGATTAGAGCCTACAAATAAGGAAGAAGATATTTTGATCATACTACAAAATCTAGAGAGGCCATCTGGAGCATAAAAGACACCATATAGCATGGAGCTAACTAATACGAATATTAAAAATAATTATGTGTGAAGAGCTTTGAGTCCCCAAAGTATATGTCAAAACATTACGCTGACATGATCAAATCAAAACAAGTTTTAATCAGAGCCAAACTTGTATGCCACAAATTTAAAGGAAGGGGAATTACTTTGAAATATCACTTATATTAAAGGTACAGTCTCACCCTCTATCTACCAATAATTTTACCTAAACAGAAGGCAAGTGCTTTGTTACATTTGCATATTTTAAAGCATGATTACAATTTAGTGTTCCTCTTCCTAAAGACAGAATTTCATTTTAACATGTGCACCTCTCCAGCATATACACTAGAATTTGAGAGTTCACAATGTAACATAGCCCAGAAATATATTTTTTTTAATCTGCTCAAAATAGCTATTGAAATGACACACTTTTCTCAGTGTCCTCAAGGAAGGGTACCATAATGCTTTGCAACAGAGAGCAATTTTCTAGTTTTAATTTTGAATATCACTTAATTCTTCTGTAGTCCTGCAGAACACCTTTTAGTGCAAGACAAGCGAGCCATATATTCAGGTTAGATTATTTTCATGCTCCAAGCTGGACTTTACAAATAAGTGCTGCTTGCCTGCTGCTAAAAAAAAAAAAAAAAAGTAAGTTTGGCTGATTTTTCAAAGCATTAAGAATATAAAAATGAATTTCATTTATTTCTTCCAGTCTACAGAATTTTAAACTACATTAAGCTGTATACATTAAAGCCTAATGTATTAGCTCTTCAGCAGTTATGTGGTTTATTAAGATCAAGTGGAGCAGTTTTAAAATGAACCCTGCATTTTATGCTAGAAAAATATTCTAGCCTTTAAATTACAAACACTACTGTTTTACTTCACGTGAAAGACAAGAAACTGAGCCAACAAAGCTGAGTTTATTCACTTCAGGCTGCTATAAAAAAAGGAGATGCTTTGGGCTCAGTCAATTTTTGGCCAATATTATCATTTGGATGAACTTTACATTTTTCTTCAAAGGCTCTAATATTAATCAACCACACTTTCTGGGGCTGCAATTACTTTTCTTCCACCCAGCTCACCTCCTGAAGAAGGCTAAGGGGCACCTGTTACATAGTTTAGGCTAACACTGTTTCTGCATTTGAAACATGTTTGCTTTTAAGAACTCTCTTCTTCCCCACCGCTTCCCCACAGTTACATAGCAAATTAAGGAATATCAAACATTAAACCAGTGTTTCTAAACAGTTTAATACTTAACTATATTCCCAAGGTTCTGCCAACACCACTGATAACAGCTTACTAATATCTAAGGATTTTTTTTTTTTTTTTAAATAAAGATGACAGGGACTCTGTGAGCCATACTAAGAATAACTACTTTTTACCAGATGGACAAGTGCTAAAAACTTATAAGGAGATTCCATTGTCAAATTAGGAGATCATAAGCAACAGTTAGTTAATGACTACTTGAATGTCCTTCTAAAGTGGGAAGCATACATGTGCACAGGCTTTACAAACATTCATATTCCAGGGCTACCGGTATCTGAACCTTGAGAAGCCCAATTACTAATTAAAATACTCAGGAAAACTATTGCTGTTCAAAACTAAGGTTAATCCTCTACGACGGCAATAGAAAGGAAGACAGTTAAGCAACAACAACAAAAGCATTAAATAGCTACCCAAGTTATCCATTTAAAATACATGCAGTACTTAAGTAGGGACAAATACCGAAAAACCAGGGAGCCAGGAGTTTCAGCAAACCTACTGATAACAGAGCTCCAGCTCTACCACAGAAGGTACAGTTAGGCTCTGTTAAATAGCTACCCGCTTGTCAAGACAAACTAGAGTTGGATACCAGCATTGAGAACGCTAGAGGATCTGTTCAAGACACTTTCTTGCAGCTGTACAATCTAAACAGCTCCACAGACCAAACTGCTGTAACTCTGTGCAAATTAGTTACCAGCGCATTGAGAATTCACGGACAGAGTGGAAACACCCAACTGTATGTTTTTTGGTTTACTGAAACAGCATTAACTACTAAGCATCTGCAACAAGAAAGCCTACAAACCAATAGAACTGTTTAAGCATCTAGACAAACTTACATAGCTCATTACGTATCTAGCTTGATTGTGTGACAAAAATCTCAAATTACTTAATTGGGCCATTATTGCTTTTAGAAGCAGAAGAGACAGTGTTGACTTTTAAGTTAGTGGCTGATTTTACAAAGCATGTCTAATCAAATGCTGGTAACTAATCTGAACTAGTCTATAATCCAACAGTCAAAAAAAAGGAATAGCCAAACAAAGCTTTTATTACCACACAGTCAATATTCACTTCAACAAGAAATATTAGTTAGAAAGTAACACCAATCCTTTTTGGTCCTAAAACTTTTTTTTTCTTTTAAAAATCTTATTCTAATATTGATGGTTCAATCACAATGATATATCAGTAATCGCCGATCAACAATCCTGGTCATTTAACTTCTGCCAGTCTCACAGTAGGTGTGTTTTCTTATGCCCATTCCTACCTCATGAGGAGTCATTAAATTAGTTCATGACCATATCCAAATGCTTTCCCCTTCTCAAAAGCACTTTTAAAGATATATTCTCCTAGATAAATATGCAACTTGGTTTTAGAATTTGAATTTTCAAAGCAGGGAAGGAATTTTAAGCATGCACCTATCCAAAAAGGACAGTTGCCAGCAGGGAAGCATTTGTCAAAGTGTACTCTTCCAAAGTAGGCTCTAAATAGAAGCTGCATTAACCTAGGACAAATTTCTGCATGCAGTCTGAAAAGTTTCAAATCAAGTTCTCCTAACATCTACAGACCAGGAAACTTGTTCTGGATGAAGTCAATGTGTCATTGTCCTGCCCTTTCAGACAGTGGAACCTAATGGATAGCACAAAACATACAGAAAAGCATTCCTAGGATGCAGGCAACTGGCAGGGAAAAAGGCGGAGGGAAGAAAGCAGTGCAATCAAGACTGCTTTACAGGGGAAGTACAATTTCAACCCATTTTGATTTAATAGATGGTATTCAGATTCCCCTCATAGTTTTGGGAGTAGGGAGGAAGGTGAGTGGGAACAAAAAAATTGGGGTTTTTTTTGTTTGGTTGGTTTCTGTGTGTGTGTTTGTTTTGGACACATTTAATGAAACGTGGTCAGTTTGATCTGTTAAAACTAAAAGGGTAGACCAGCTTAAGTCGACACTGAGCTCTGACAATCAAGCCCAGGGAACCAGTGAAGGAACTTGTATGAACTTACAGCGCAAACCGTCAGCAGACTGGGAAGAGTTTTGAGGGTTACGGTAAATGTTCAAGAGGGCAATGGTCTGAAATACAAAACGCAACAACTTTATATTATGGAAAATAATTTTAACAAGAAACCGGTTTCCTTTAGGGTCGCTTTAGCCGAGTCTGTGCTGAAAGAGAGGTGGTTATTCTCTCCCAAGAAGGAGAACTTTCACTTAGCTGGTGACCTTTCTGAATCAACCTAACACTGCAAGGTAATAGAGATCTCATGATACTCCATTATTGTATTTTTTTATTTTATTCACCAATACTACTATAGAGGGGTTTTGCATGATTGCAGGCAGATATGTAATATACGGCATCCAAACAGTATTCAAATTACAAGCATAATAATTTGTCTGAATTTGGTTTTATCAAATGGTTTCCTAATAGCAAAATCCCAGGAAAGGAAGTAATACAATAATTACAGCATAACATGAAATCTCCATTTTCCTAAAAAAGTTAAGATGAAAGAAAACCCACAGTTTTGGGAAACTTACCGTACATCACATATACACCTATTTTTTTTTTTTGTTAAATCAAGAATTTGAGAAACGTCTGCAGTTTAACCCTTTAAAAAGAATGCCATGTTACTAAGCAATCAAGTTTCACTTTGCAGTGCAAAAGTGCATCAAGTCCAATTTATGCAGTCAATTCTGCATTCTGAATTGCACACATTTGACAAGTTCTTGATCTATGCGCAAGAAGAGTTCCGTCACTTGTCCTGTTTGCAACAGCTTTATGTCAGCAGCTCAGAAGCCAACATTATTTTCTCATAATTAGGAGTGGGCTCTTTAACACCATTCTTTAAAAAAATTTCTCCAACTGTGGGACTTACAGTGTGAGCCGTCAGCCGTCTGTGCACTGTTTTGGGGGTTACGATAGATGTTTTGAATCAAGATGGTCTGCGGGGAAAAAAAATAAAAAGGGGAATTCTACTGGCTGCTGTGCATATAATAGACAATTGCAAAGAGACAACTTGCTTGCAAACAGCTAAAAGTAATATTTTATTCTTAAGGCTTCCTTTTGTATTTGCAGAATATCTTCCAAAATTGCATCCAGACCATCATATTATGAAAACAGTTTTAATTAACCACCAAGAAAGAGCTGCATTTGTCTCAACAGCTATCCTCAAAATGGGAGTTGTGAGGCACAGTAACCTAAAACGTCAGACTACGTGATATTATGGAGATGCCTAACTTTCAAGATCAGATTCATTATTGTAAGTCTAAGGGGAAAAAAATAGTGTTATGTGCACAGCATATAATACATAATGCCACAGAGTCTAAAATGCTACACCAGACAGTAAGGTTTGTAGGCAAGAGCTACATCTCATTTTGTGCATCAGGAATTTCTTGGTGGAATTTCTGTTTAAATAATATAATAGCATCATAGGTTCACGTTTCCGATCCTTCAAATAAGGACAATATCCTTTTAGCCCTTCTGCTTTTTACTTGAAGAATTAGCCCAGGCAGACTTGAAACCTTACATTTGTACCGTTCTTCTTAAAATCAAGTTGTCTGAAAAAACAAACCATGTTTAAGTTAGTAAACTAATATTACAAAAAAATTCCAAACGTCCATATCACTGTAAGCAGCTCAAAAATTGAAATTTGATTACTTAAAATACAAGCTCAGTGTTAGTTAGTATGAATCGCAATCCCCAAATAATTTTAGCTTACACATTCTTATTAGTCACAGTAAGAATTCAGAGCTTAAAGAAGTCACAGGACCAGCAATGTCATACCTACATATGCTGCCCACTTAACATGTAAAAAAATCTGTAACATCACATTTAAAAATCACACACTTATTTTACAATGGGTATGGTCATATCAACCAAAGCTTTTGTGCTTCCGTGGCCCAAGTTTAAAATAACTATGTTTTAGCCTACAATTGGAGAGAGCCAGAAACATGCATATAGTTACAGTGTTTCTGCTGATTGCTGGTAATTTGATCACCCTGGATTGCACGACCTTTCCTAACACAGCTCTTCTATAAAGTAGCTGCAGCAGCAATAGCAACACAAGATTAAAATATGGTGCCAGTAACTTCCCATTAGTAAGGTATCTGTTCTTCTGTTTTCTATCACAGCTGATTATCAATCTGCACACAAATAAAGATTTCTGTAGTGAACCCTACACATCTGCCAGGTACATTAGAGATGTTACAGTACAGCGCGTCTGCCAGGTGCGATGCTGTAGCAGTCCCAGACATCACTGAATGAATCCGACATGCCCCGCTGACCCAATTCAGCTGGCCTTGCTACCCACAGTTTCTAATGGCTGCACTGACAGAGGAAACTGTTCTTGCATGCAAAGTTTTTTTGTAAAAAAGAGATGTAGTTTTGGTTTGTTCTGGGTTGTTTTTTTTTTGGACTTAAAAGACAACTACTGCAGAAGTTGTCTAATTTAGAAATATTTTCCAGTAGCCAATGACCTGAATGCAGGTCTCTAAATTACTGATCACATTTTAGCATCCTCTCCATGTAGGTCAGCAACATGGAGTAGTTTTGAAAATGGACGCTATTCTTTTTGAGATACAATACTTACATTAAAAATTATTAAATTCCTGGAAGCAGAAAACTGTTTTTGTAGATGAAGTACCAGCAGCGGTCCCTATCGATCAGTAGCTTAGTCCACCCCTAGAACTCCCCTTGCTCACTAACGCACTCGCAAAGTTTAACTTCATGAGCACCATTGCTCTGAACCCCAGTCAGGTGGACAGTACTCATCTCCCTAATTCCCCTCAAATCAACATCAGCCCACCACTCTCATCAATTTTGCTCCAAGTTGGCTAAAATGAACTTGCAGAGGACTCCACTGCTATGTAAACTTTACCTTTGTAGGTAAAACCACTGATAGCGCAACAACTTTCATGGGCACTACTTATCACATACTGTATTCCCAAAGAAATCTATTTACCTGTATACCTTGACAATCAGCAGTGATAGAAAGAGGCAAAGCATACAGTTCTCCAGGAACGTAACTTCTGAAAACTATAGAGCTCGTAATAATAAAAACCCTATCACCTTTTTTTTCCCCCTCTGCTTTCTGACAGACATGCAGCCACACATCATGTCTCTAACAATATTCACATAGCCAAAGATTAAATAATCTGTCAATTCAACTGACATATACACCCTCAGCAACCAGGCAAGTTGTTTTCAAGAAACAATTCTTCCACATTCAAAGGAAGTATGCAAGTTACTCTTGGAACTTAAGAGCCTGGGTGAGAGAGCAAGTGTAATGACAGACGAGTCGCTTTTATCTATTAATTAGTTTTCTTCTATTATATGCATAAAAGACTTAAGTTCACACCTTTGAAACAGGCGGAACATTGTGATTAAAAAAATCTGGGATGGTTTAAGTGCCTAAACACCACTGAGAAGGCACACTCACCTGAAAGTTAGCACTGGTTGGTCTCTACTACAGGCAAGCTTACAACAGCATCGCTTCCTGCAGCCATTAAGGGTGACAGGAGATAATTAGAAATGCTGGGAGAAGTAAATGGAATATCCCCCAAAAAAAACCAAAAACCCATATAAACTGGGGCCAAAAGTGAACTAGTTAATCTGGAGCTCAGTAATTATTCACTTGTATCTGAGAATCTACGTTTTAAAGAATATACTTCCACAAGAAAGAGAAAAAAGGAAAACAAACCTGGCTAAATGTTGGTTTGTTGTGCAACCGAGAACATCTGTCTCCATGACGACAAGCTCCAATTTTGAAATAAAATGAACAGTTGACTCTGCAAGTAAAAAAACCAAAGTAGTTACATATTGGAATAGAAAACATTAATATGCAATTCCTATAAAACTTATGCCCTAAATGCCTTTATCTTGATGTGGAGAAGTAACATAGAAAAAAAAATACCTAAACAGCATAGGAAAGCATTACAGCAAACCTTTTCATACTCATTCCTCTTTACCCCTAATTTACAGTGAGTCATCTAATCTATTTCACCTGCTACTCAAGCCCAAAGTACATTCATGACACAATCACGGACAGAAGCGATCACTCTGTTTTACCCTTCCCGTTCTCCATTCTTGTCTTTATAGGTTTCACTGGGTGATGGGATGGGAAGTAATGTGAAAAACAGTCTGAAAAGTTACACTACGAGCTATATGGCTGTGTCTTAGTTCATGCAACCGCCTAGTCTACGCAATATAACCTGCTTTAAAGCTGATACAGTTGCACCTACCTAATGTTTTATAAACCACCTGTTTAGAGTTATACTCTAAGGGCAACTCAGACTGCTGCCAACACACTATTTGAAATAATTCAGGTAAGAGAAAAATCATGTTACACAGACTACACACAGGCAAAATAAATTCATTTAATTAAGCCATTTCCATGAATGAGTTAATAATTTTAAAAGAAAGCATTTAATATATTTTTTTTTAAAACCACAAGCTTTTATTGAATTAACTATCATCTCATGACACCTTCAAAACTATGCTGGTTTAGGACTGCCAGTAAAACTCTCACATACAAGTGGAATTCACATGGAACGATGAAAGAAAACCATAAGGAGTTCAGTTACCTTGACTGGGAAAACTGAATGCAAAATTCTGAAGGGCAAGAACACTATTATGGGCTATATATGAGTAAATGAAATACGAGAATTCTCCTGGAAGAAAGATCATTATTCCCATGCTCATAGTTAACAACAATTCTTTTCACAATCCTGTGTAACCAACATCAGCTCATTGAGGGGAGAAATATTAAAGTACTAAAGCATATCTGATCTCTAGCAAAACATTCTACTGTAAAATTGTAACATGCTTACTTTTTATTACGTTTTTGAAAATACATACTTAGCATTACAATATACTTACTGTCTTTTCTGAACTCTACCCTGAAACAAAAAAAAAATCTAACTATAGAATTTCCAATAGTGCCTCCAACTTCAACACTTTCTGGAGAGTTCTGCTTGCTTTTTGAATAGAAAATACCACCAGTACAGGAACTTCATGCCTGCTGTGTTGGCATACACTAATACTGTTGAACTGTAATGCATTCTATCAGAAAGGATGCTACAGTAGCAGAGCTCAAGAGAGGCTGCCGTTATTGCTTTTCTGACAGACGAGCAAATTGGAACTGGCATGTAGCACTACAAAAGCAGAAGGAAAACAGAAGCCTCACGGCCAGGGACTGACAAGAGTAATTTAGTCCAGTAGCACATCGATGCCCCCTTTCATTTTTACGAGTGGAAAAACACGTTGGTTTGGTCAGGCCGACGGTGACCAAATTTTCGTTAGGAGGGTTTTGTAAGTATGCTTCCAACAACCAGAGAAACTAGAGGCGTTCCCGACGCGTGGAAGGCTGCAGGCAGAAGCCTGAGGATCAGGATGCAGCAGTCGGGGAAATCCTCCGCACCCTGGGGGGGGGGGAGAAATAACCAGTCGCTGTCCTTGCAGCAGAGCGGAAGCTCTCGGGCTGCTGCGAGGCGCAGAGGCACGAACAAAAGGGGAAGAAGAGGCCCTTTCTGGCAGGAGGCGGTGGCGGCGGGAAGCTCGGCACCCAGCGGCCCCGACCGCTCCCGCCCGCCGCCAGAAAAGCGCAGCCGCCGGGGGGGGGGGTGGGGGGAAGGGCAGGGCAGAGAGGACGGGGGAAGGCAACGCGCCATGAGGCGCGGGCACACCCGCATGGCGGCCGGGGGGGGAAGCGGGGGGGAGGAGGAGGAGGGGGG
>JAVKLA010000058.1:8127489-8148144 GCA_034782735.1 Sagittarius serpentarius
GGCCCGCCTCGCTTCCTCTTCCCCCCGCGGGCGCGCGCCGCCACGTTCCAGCACGCGGGGGTGGCGGGGGGAACTCCCGGGCGCGCGCCCCAGTCCCGGCGGTGCCGCAGGCCCCTGAGGCGGGAGTAGTAGAAAGGGGCCGGGTCCCCCCCCGCGGGGGAGGGGGTGGGGTGCTTGACCGCCACGGTCGGAACAGGCCGCCCAGGCGGGCGCCGCGCCTCCTCGCGCCCCGCGGAACCCGCCGCCAGCCTCCGACCTCCCTGGAGCCCTCCCCCGGGGCGCCGAAGCCGCGGGAGCGGCGCGGGAAGGGGGGATGGGCCACTCACTTGTCCTTCTCTGTTCCGAAGATGGAGGCCAGATACTCCGCCATCTCCCACCGCCCGCCCGCCCGCCGGACAGCCCGGCGCCGATCGCGCACGTCACAGCCGCCGCGCCGGAAACACTTCTACCGAGCCCTGCGGGCGGGGGGGGAGGGGCGCACGGCTCTTTGCGCATGCGCGCGGTGCCGCCAGCCCCTGATTAGGGGAGAGGCCTGCGCCTCTTCGCTCTCTCTTCCGCGGGGTGCGCGGGTCCTGCTCGCGCCGCGCGCTGCCGTTGCCGGGCATGCGCAGGGGCTGCGGCGGGTGCGCCCTGCTGGAGCGGAGCAGAGCTGAGGGGAGGAGGCCGCCACCGCGGCGGGAGCTCCCCCCCCACCCCCCCGGGCCTGTGTCCGGCTGCCGCCTGGCCTAGGGCCCTGTCTTCGCTAGAGCGGAGCGGTGCTATTCACCGCAGGAGTCCGAGAGGGTCGCCGGCTGCCCAGCAGGGTCCGAGCGGCCTGTGGCGGAATGGAGACTGCCCTGCAGGAACTGGAGGCCTCTCTTGTGCCCGCAGAAACTGGCACGGATCTCGTCGGGAGTGTTGCATCTGTCGTATGCTCTCCCAGTGGTTCAGCCGGGGGAATTGCTGAAGTGCGCTGTGCCTCCATGTCCAGATGTGTGCCCAAATTTCGTAGTTACCCCTTCCTCCCATTCTGCAGTGTGGTGTGGCCATTGGGGTGTTGTACCTGAGCTTCTGAAGCAATCTGAATGTTGCCAGAGTAAGCTCGGAGCAGATGAAAGACAGCTTAGACGGTGGTTCAAACAAATTGAGAAGCCTCTGATGGATATTGAAGCACATGGCTAAAGGGTATGACAATTCAAAAGATGGCAGTCTCAAAAAAAAAAATGACTGAAGGCAAATGTGAAAGAAGGGCTTGCTCTGGGGCACAGCATTAGAAGTTTATATGATTGTAGAGAAGATAAGGATTCTGCTTAGAAGCTAAAGGGGCTTCCTGCAATTAGTCATCAGTACAAAGGACGCTGACAAATCCAAATTAGACCTTTGTTATCGTGACTTCATGTGCTGGAATAAAGTAATTGCTCAAAGGCAGGAAGGTGCAGGTTCTGAAGGAGTTTAAGGAAAAGTTGGATAAACTGCAAAGAAAACCATGCATTTTAATTAAAAGCAGAGTGGAGGGTAGGACCAAATTCTTTCTGATCATTTTGGGAAGCGTCATGGAATTATGGACCAAAAGCTGCCGATTTGAACCAAGCAAATTGCAATTTTTGAAGTGGAATAGTAATGCATGTGTAAGACTGACACTATACAGCCTGATCAGCATTTGCAACAAAAGTCATGTTCCAGTTTGAAAATCATGTCAGGAAAGCAAACTTACTCATTTTGTTGATGCAGAAAACAAGACTGAGCACTCAGTGTGTTACAAGTAAAATTCATCTCTTAGATATTTTAGAATTCCCTGAAACACTTACAAATATGCTTTATTTCACGTAGTGTTCACAGTCCCAGTTTTATAGGACTATTCACAATAGGACTATTTGCAAGCACAAGTGCTCGCTGCATTATGCCCTAACACAATATAATTGCAACTTAACAGCAAGTCCAGCTCTGTTTATTTTTCTGTCTCCAGCAAAAGATTTTTTAAATGTGTCTGCTTAAAAAATGGAATGGCAATTTTAGTGATGTTTCACTACTTTGACAATAGTTACACTCACCCAATGAAGGGAGTCTAGTTGTTCTCTATGACACCCTCTGGAATTCCTCAGTTGGTTTGAGCTGATCCAAAGACACCATGACCCATCACAGGACAAGGGCAGTCCTCTTGGCACCACTGTGTGTCCAGCCATGTTCTTTCTGTACATACTCATTTGGGCTGTAAAGCTCACCCTGCTTTTCACTGCTCGTTGCTGAGATGACAACAGCTTTTTGCTAGAACTTCTGCCACGTACAGACAGATTAACTTCCCTTCGCTCCTTCCTCCTGCACTCCCTGACTTCCTTTCAAATTCACAATTGTGATCCAGGGGTTAGAAGCAGAAATTGCTGACCAAGTCAGAAGTTCTTGTTGCCAGAGAGCAGATACTGCTGCTTAGCTTTGCCTTGCAGTGTATGTGCCCAGTAAGGTTTGTGTGTCAGAGGATGCACTTTCTTTGCCTCAGTTGCTCACTGTTGGTCTGCCTCCCACCTAGGCTTACCACGGCAGTTTAAACTCACTAAACCAGCGGAAGCCAAACCTGCAAATAAAAGAGTGATTTCCTGCTCATGTAGTGAACTGAACTGGCTCACTGAGCAGTTCAATGAGTGCCAGAGCTAGCACGAGGGAAGATCAGAACTGCTGCAGCTGTTTTTCAAAATGTGCAAGGGTGATAAAGGAGTGGGACAGCCCCTTTCAATAGCAGCATGCTGCTAGATCAGCTCTGTCACCTGGTGGGGACCTGCTGTGAGTCCTGACCTAGCCCAAGCCGTCAAGAGAACTACAACTGCAGTGGCCTGCAATGAGCTCTGACAAAGTAGAAGTTCCTGGTGATTTTCATTCATCACTGAAAAGCGGCCTGTAATGTGTGTTCACAGAGTATATGCTTTACATAATAAGCAGAAAAGACTTGCACTGGTATTTGCTTTAATGTTTTTGTTAAAGCCTTCAGCTAAAATATGTTGAAATATGCTTTTTCCTGAGGAATTAAAACCTGTTTTCACTATTTGAAATGCACTGGGTTCTCACTCCTTACCTTGTAACGACCCCGTTCAGTTTAGATTTCCCTTTGCTCTAGCTTGTGTGGTGTACTGCTGAGAGCAAGAAACATTTTCCAGAGCGTGTCTTTAACTTGGACACTCTCTAAGTCAGTTGTTGTGCTGAAGTCTGCTGGCCCTGGGATCCAAGTTTCACAGACAAGTAACTTGACCTGGAGATGCTATTGGAAAACAAACCAAAACAGCTGCTCCCATGTTGGAAATACGCCTTTGTCCCTGACAGGGAGAAATCTTATGATGCCTCCAGCGAAAGAAGATGCCTAAAATAACTCATTAGGAGTACAGGCTGAAAGAGAAAATTGCACGGAGTTCTGCTTTGTGGCTTGTGGAATGGGTATGGTGCTGGTAATGGCTGGCTGGGTAGAGAGCGCTTGACTAATAATATGTTTTCTCAGGGCAGTAGTCCGAGAACCAGGACTACACCTTACGGGTCATAGAACTATTGAAAAATAAACCCACTCGTATTTTGCTCTTCATTTTCTCAGCAGTTCTCTGTACCAGGGGTGCCCCTTACACTGGGGACAGCGGAGTCCATCCCCACCAGAACTTTATAACCCTCTGCCTCTTTTGGTGTCCCCTTTCCCTGCTGTGCGCAGTCTGGCCGTCCACGTGCCGACAGCAAGACTGTCACCGCGACACAGCAGAGCAGGAGGGTGCTGCACCTGCACAGTACCCATGGTGTGTCAGGGGGAGGGATCTTTGTGCTTTGCATAGTAACAGCAGCCAGTCTTTTCACATGTTTCTTCCTTCTATAGGTATCTAAGAATGAATCGAGAAATGAAACAGAATGTCTTTTTGTGGGTGAGTTCATGAGACGTCAATGAGCTTGTCATTAATCCAGTGTCAAAGAGGCCTTAGCAGTCTTGCGACTGATCATCTGAAAAGTGGGATCTCTTCCCCTTGTGTCAGCGCAGCTGAACCATTGTTGGAAGAAAGAGATGCTGCAGTGCATCTGCCGAACAGAAGGGCAGCGCTGTGGACAGAGCTGACGGACACTGGAGGCGACATTGCGTGGACATGTCACAGTGAGGATAAAAGGCTCTTTCTCAGCTTCCTTCAGTGACTTCACCTTGCATACAGGGCCAAGCTTAGAAGAAAGAAGGGAACCTGGGATAGAAACTAGGGAGTGTGAGAAGAGAGGGAGAGGGAAGAAGACCTTTTGAAGCTAATGTTGGCAGCGCAGCTAGAAAGCTGGGAGGGAAGGCAGAAGCCAGCAAAGTAAAGGAAATATGAAGGAAAGGATCTCCAGAGAAAAGCAGGAATCAAAGGCAGGATTCAATGTAACTACTCATTATTGCATATTTTATTTTGCCCAAATCTAAATGAGGACATTTGCAGGGCTTGGGAGAGAGAAACACATCTTGGATATGTTCCCAGGTGTTACGCATACTCTCCACCACTACAGGGTTGTTCAGGTTAGTGACTTACTGCAGGTTACTCCCCCACCCCAACTTGCTTAAATCTGTTGGGTTAAATGCTGCCACAAAGCCTCCTCTGTTTTGGTCAGCCTTCTGAAGCCCAGTGTCATCACTGGATACCAACTAACACATGGTGGAGACAAAATGGTGCCACCCAGATTCCTTTTGGAGATAAAGAGGTGAGAGAAAAAATAGGGTGGTAGTGTAGTAAACAGTTCTAAGAGAGGCACAACAAGGAGGAAAGGGGAAGAAAAAGTGGTTGTGAAACAAAAGACAGCAATGCTTGGATATAGAAAAAAGAGATTAAAACAAACACAGAAACACATCCTGGGGGTCAGTACATAAAGTGCTTAATGCATTCACTGGAAAACAGCACTTTCTTGTTGCAGGTGCCCAGAACTCTGTGTTAATTAAAGAAGTACCTGGAGTTCCAGGCCAGTGCACAGGACTTGGTGTCTCAGGTTAAAGGGATTTCACTAACTGTGCGTGTGTAGGGATAATTAGTAATCCACAGCCAGCAAGCCCTTTGAACAATTTTACCAGCTCTCTGCTTGCTTGACACCTCTTGCAACAAGGCAAAACTGTGAGAAAAGAGAACCAACTTAAGATGTAATGTCAAAAAATTAATCAGAGAAGGCAACTCGTACATTAGAACAGAGCTGTAGCTAGTAATCTCATCTAATCTACTTCCATGTCTATACTTCACTAATCATGGTTATATAAGCAGATCTTATCAAAGATCCTTAATTATAGCAGCTCCGGTAAATGCTCCACAGCACAGCAAAGGGTGAGGTCTTTGTAGCCATATTCCCCACAAGAGTCTGGGGGAGGAGTATGTCAGGTGTAAACGGGCTGTGGCTTTGTTTCATCTGTCGGGGTGACATACGTGGGCATGAAGGACCATACCACTGAGCGCATGGGGACAGACCCTCTCTGAGGCCTCCAGGTCACTCGCAGTTGAGCACTAATCACCATAAGTGGTGTAAGGGCACTGCTTTGATGCTGTGGGTGAAGGTAAATTTAACTGGTCCAGTATGAGGGGCAGTCAGTGGGGTAGGATGAATGGCAAGGAAGAGGAGAGGAAATGCTGAGTGAAAGAACAATATTAGAGAAGCAATGGTGCAGAGACTGCAGAGCATGGCTGAGAGATTTGGGTGTCTTATGGAAACTTTTCCTTGGAGAGTTTTTGAGATCCAGCCTGTGATTAGGAGCACTGCTGATTTGTTAACTATTACAGAGTGCCTTGCAATTGAAACCCAGGAAAATTAATAAAGCTGCAGGACTTTGAAGTTCAACACATTATTTGATGTTGTGTTTAGCACTTTGGTTCAGCAAGCTGCTGTGCGGTCTGGGGTCAAGACCCTCATTATGCTGGTTCCTTTATATAAAGGGCCCTCTCTCCCTGCCCAAGGAGCTTACAAGCTAGACAAATGCCATCCTTCTCTCTTTATGGGGTAGACATAGAAATCAGGTGATTTTCCCAACAGCAACATGGACAGATGTTTGGAAAAAGGACAAGAGTTTAGGAACGGCCTTGACAGTTCAGACAGAGGGTTCACCTAGCCAAGGCTCACAGGGAGGGAGGTCTTACATCCAGCCCCTCCACCTCCAAATGGTGCTGTGAAGGCATCTCTCCACACTCATACTGCACTCGCTCCATCTCCTTGCTCACACACGAAGCAGCAGGGCCTCTTAGCTGGCAGTGAGGGTGAAGGACCCCGGCAAGGGGTGCAGACCTGGTCCCATGGGCTGGGGGCCAGAAGGGGGAACATTATGCACACAGCCGTGAGCACTGGTATGTTAGTGGCCTCCCCTCATACACGCCAAGAGGGAGACCTCAACGCACAAGTACATCCAGTGCCCGAGGCTACAGCCTTCCTTCTGGCTCCTCCAGAACCACTTTTTGAGGCTCGATTTTTTGCACCCCATTGTTTACACTCACCTTATCTGGGTGCAAATCACTTGGTTTCTCTCTGTTTTCTTTCCCCGTAGCCCTCTAGCCCCACTTGCTAGGCAGGGATTCAAGTTCTGTTCAGCATATGTGATAGCCTGACACTGAAGAGACGTCGGTAGAGACAGTAGCGATACTGACCTGGCAGGAGAGCTGTAAGAGCAGGAAGGTGTTTTTTCCAAGGTGAGCCTCATCCTTGCCCTCTGGCTGTGCCGACCCCTGTGCTTTCCCCAAACGTGGGCAGCTCGGCAGCATCACTGTGCTGTTTCCCAGAAAAAGAAGGAGAAAAAGCTTTTTTCTTCCACTCTCAGTGCCTGCCCCTGTGAGTGTAATCCTGGCTCTACTGTCTCAGACCTCCTTTCCCAGCCTTGTGAAGTGCTGCCCCAGGGCTGCCCCTGATCCAGCTCTCCCCTGTTGCATGCCCCAAGGGCTGAAAGGATTGAATTGAAAGTAACCAATGTCCATCAGACAAGCAAATCCAGCTGCTCCTTTGAGGGAAATTCCTCACCGTGCTGTCCTGGGCAGTCTGGATGGAGCATTTTGTGGGAGAAGCTGATCTCTTTGGGCCCTTCTGAGTACTCTTGGAAAACTTCTCCAGGTATTTCTTGCTTGCTGCCCCCAGGTACTTGCAGCAGTCAGAGGACTGAGAGGACAGCAAGGCAGTGAAAGCAGAGTTTGGTGGAAACTTTGGCAAATTTGGAGGGAGCGCCGCCAGTCACACCACTGTGTTCTGTGGCAGGGAACCCATCACAACGGTTGTCTCATCTGGCCTCGGCCGGAGTACTGGGGGCCCTCCCTGCTGCCTGGCTGTTGAAAGCAGTCCCCCGAGCTGAGGCACTGGGTGTGCAGCAGGAGCTTGCCGATAAGGCTACAGGGCCTGATTCATGCTTGTTCAGAGGCTGCTTCCAGCTCAGTGTGGGTGACTGTGCTCATGGAGGTACCAGCAGCAGCAGTGAAACGTCTGCAAGTCCTGCTGCCAGCAGCTGTTGCAGCATGGTGGTGGAGCACAGGCCGGTGCTGGCTCTTCCATGGCTTCATGGTTATCGGAAGGGATGGGTCAGTCTGCACTGAAAATGCTGAGAATCCCCTCCCTGTCTGGAGGAGAACACACTGCCTTCTGGCAGGAGGTGGCAGATCGCTAGTGGATGTGTGTGCCTGGCAAAAGAAAAGGCGTATCCCCAAGAGAAAGAGCAGGGTATGCATACATGAGCTGCCCTGTCTTCCCTGGTGTGCTTCCAGCCTCCAACTTTCTTGAGCTCAGGGGACCTCCTGAGCCTTTAGTGTTTCATCAGTGATACCCCTTATTATATCTCTCCTCCAAGGACTTGTCTAGTGCCCCTTGAGCCCACGCAAGTCCTTTGCATACGCTGTCCTCCGGAAAGCAGCTAGCAGATCTGCTATCCCCATTGCATCATTTTGTTTGTTTTCAGCCTGGCTCCAGCTGGCTTCATTTGGTTATGGTTTCCTGATACAGCAGGAGCTTAGCTAACATTAGCTGAGCCACAGTGTAAGGGGCCGGTTTCCCTCCACCCCTTCCAGTGCTTATTTTGTTCCATCTCTCATACTTGCCTGACTGCATGGTAAGTGGAATGAACTTGCTCAAATGACTGAGTTAATAAGCTGAATCATTTTGTCTTGCAATCAGAATTTACAAGGGGAAATGAGGCTGCACTGCACAGATGGGCGCACAAGGTGGGAGGAGGGAGGGAAAGCAGGAAGGATAGGGTAGAAGGAGCACGACAGAGTGTAAGGCTTCTCCCTTTCTGTAGCAGGAAAGTTGTTCAGCTCAAGCCCATCATGGGACTGTACACTCACAGTGGACCTTTTTTATCAGCAAATATGAGACCTAAAAATAGCAGGTATTTCTGCCAGTGAACTAGAGCAGGAATATCAGAGCAAGCTGTTGGGGGGTGTGGGGGGGCGAGAACCTCCTGCACATTCCCTTTGCTGTCTGCAGTTGAACTCTGGTCACAGCTCCACATTCACAAAAAAAAGGAGTGTGCCAGATTTATCCTGAAATACATTTGCAGAAGATGTTTTGTTTAGGAAAAGAGCCCAGTCATAACAGCCTGCAGAAAGGCAAGGCACAATACACCTACAACAAGCTTCTTGCTGCTTCCCTGTGTCAGACAAACTTCCTACCAAATCTGGTGGGAGTTCTCCCGGGTCAGACATGGGTAAGAAGCGCAGGTGAACAGGGTGTTCCCATTTCCCTGTGGCACAGGTACTCAATGGGTGCTCTAGAGCTTTTCTGCATCACCGTGCCCTGTGGTTTAGTAAAGAAGCAGACTGACGTGCAGTGATGGACACTTTCTGACAGCAGACGTGCTGTTCTTGGTTTGCTTTCTATGACCCCCCCAGCGAAATAATCCCCTGACTTCGAAGGGCCTGGGGATGACGGGGTGAAAGCCACTGCTCTAAGGGATGGGTGCAGAAGAGCCTGTGAGCCTTCATTTGCTTTGCCAGGGCTCCCTCCGGTGGCCTTCAGCTAGAAAGGCTCACCCAACCCAGTGCCACAAATCCTTGGCAGAAATTGAGCTGGATGTAATCCAGGGCAGTGTTGCCCGCGATGACCCTGCTGATGGCATGAGGTGCTCGGGATGGGCGTCAAGGGGCCGGCAGAGCACGTTGCATGGCCCAGCGCAGGGTGGCGAGTGACCCCTGCGCTCCAGAAGCAGGAGAGTCACTTCATCGAGGTGGTGGGCCCAGGCTCCCCTCCTGTGAGCCCCAGCAGCCTGGGCAGGAGACCCAGGCTGCCCCGGTATTCGTACATTAAGCATGCAATTCGCTCCTTCGGAGTCTGCCTCTCCCTCTTCTGCGGCGCGGTCTCTCCCCGATGCAGCTGCAACGTGGGTGCTGGGACCCTGTCTGAGCAGCAGGGAGCCCCCGGCAAGGCCCAGCACACGGGGGAGGTTACAGCCCTGGCTCTCTGCTGGCTTGTGAAACAAGGCACCAAGGGGTGTGCTGCCTGCATTCACCTGAGTACATAGATGCTGGGTGATGCTGGGGGAGCCTGCTGTGTCATTTGGGAGGTGTGGAGATCTTGGGGGGACAGAAGATGCCTGTGAGGAGACTCAAATGTGGGATCTGCTTTGGGGAAGGGAGGCATAACTTAGGAAAGGCACTTAGGAAAGTATTACCAGACCAGCTCAAGTTATGAGGTGACATCTCTGGGGAAACTCCTGGTGCAGAGAGAGGAGCAGGACACTTGCAGGGAGGCCCTGAGAGGGGACGGGAATGTGACACCTCAGGAGCTCATGGGAGGAAAACAGGAGCCCCTTGCCTTGTGTGGTGTGCCTGGCAAAAAGAGGCAGTGATGTGTGAACTCTACTTTCCCAGCTCCCTGCAGAGTCCTGCGGCAGCAGGCAGCCCTTCCAGAGCCCACTGGGCTGCAATGGAGCCTGCTTGCAAACCCTCTCGCTTCCTCAGGGGGCCAGAGCTGGGCAAGGGAGGCTGCGGTTTTGCCACGGGGTTTTGCTCAGCTCCCAGGGGTTCGCTCTGCCCTACACAGCTGCACTGTTCGGGTAGTCACGCTGTGGTGTGCTCATCCTGCCATCACACAAATCGTTCCCCAATATGAGCAAGAGGTGGGGGCCAGTCCTGGTCAGGCTGTCCCTGCCTGATGTGAATGCGCAGGTACGTAACACGGACAGCAGACAAGCCTGCATGCAGGGCTGTGTTTGTGGCCTTTGTCAGAGAGCCTTAGTTACCATAGGTAAAGAGGCAGAGGAGGAGGTACACCCTGCAAAAGCAATTGCAGTAGAAACCTGCCAGCAAGCAGGTTCAGAGGGGCAGTGTGAGGTGAAGCCCAAGCTATCATTTTTCCACTGCCACCATCACCCTGCAGAGGCCAGGTAAGCTGCCACAGCTCTGATGATCCATGCTGAAATTGAGCTCTGCTCTCTGCATCACATAGGTGCCTTGGAAAATTTTACCCAAAGCCAAACTGCTTATTTTCAAAGCAAGATGCTCTAATCCTGTGAAAATATTGTTTTCCAGTTATGACTTGCAGAATGGCTGATGCAGATCTAATCGATCTGTTTAGTCAGTCCTGTGAAAGCACAAGCATCAAAGCTTCTGGCTTTGACGCAGCTGAAGAGCTGCGTTGCCTCATGTGAATTCTTCTCATTGTTTTAGCCCTTAATTTCAGGGCAGTAACTGCATCAACAGACTTCTGTGCTACCACCTGACTAAGGAACCGATGAGGCTTAGAAAAAAAGGTCAGTATTGTTAATGCTAAGCTATATGCTCTTAAAGCATTTCCCTGGAGCTTAGCAAGAAATAAATGTTCACAACATCCAGCAGAACTGTTTTTTTCAGAGAAGGGGCCAAGATCCATAGTGTTTACAGTGCTAGTTTCAGCACTGTAAAGTAGCTCTAGCTGAAATAACCCTAGCTCAGTAAGTAACACCAGGGGTGTAAATCTGCTGCAGGAAACCTATGCAGCACTGGATAGCTGTTGAAATGTCCTTTGGGTGTAGCACAACCAGGGTCCTGAAAAGGACCTACCTCCCTTGTCTGGATTAGCAAAAGACAAAGGGTGTTTCCCAGGAACCCAGTTTTAGAGTTAGTTTTCAGACCTGAGTAATACTGAATGCTGGAGTAATACTAGACAAATGTTTTCCCACAAGATGAAAATCTGTTTAAAACAACCACAGCAAGAGCATTAATTTCTGCTGACTTTGTTGGTACGAGGTACTGAGAGAGCTGGAAGGTGACAGTGTCGTGCAGAGGGAACATGAGCTCTGCTAGGACAGGGCAGCTGAAGCCACGGTGTAGCTCAGTAGCTCAGCAACTGGCATGAGGCTACACAGGCATTTAGCTGATGCTAAATTAAAGGGGCTCCCCTGTCCCTTCACTGATGCTGCTGAAAGGTTTTTTACCATTGCACATCCTGTCACCTGGAACAGCTTTTCTGTAGCCCCTGGCACTCGTTAGGCTCAGATGTACACTGCTGATTCCGGTTCTCTAGCCCATATTGCCTCTTGTTGTATTGAACGGCTAAAAGCCTCCCCTGTGGAGCCGGCCAAGGAGCCTGGGCAGCTGCCGGCAGTGGGCTGGCAGCTGCAAAGGGACCTGGGGGTCCCTCTCCTCAGCCGCCCAAGCCTCACTCCCCCGCCAGCTCCCAGTCTCGGGACATCCTCCAGCCTGGACTCAGAGAGACAGGCCGGGAGCACACTGCAGTGGCCAGGAGACTTTACAGCCATGGTGTTGCAGTCTCAGTGAGCTGGTCTCACAGGTCCCAGTGATTTTCCAGGTCTCATCTATCACTAAAAAGGCCTGAATTGTATTTCTTTACTTTCCTTGATAGAACAAGAGATAAAACTACTGCTCATACTTGGAAGATGCACTTAGATTGGAGGGACGCTGCTGCAAGGAGCTCCCAGGCTCCACTTGACTCCTTGGCTCTGGCTGGGACCCCTCCGTGGGCCTGAGACACCTCTAGGGAAGAGGTTATTATCAAGTGGCTGGCTGTAACCTGACGTGAGACCTTTGAAATTATTTGAAAATGGCTGAATTGTTGGCCCAAGCAGTGGACACGCTTGCTACAGTTTTTGAAAGAACAGTGTGAAAAAAGTTCTTTTGAAGCAAGTGGCATCTGTAGCGTGTAATCAGGGTGTTCACCTGCCTTGAAGTGGATGTTGAGGGGGGCATCTCCACAAGGTGAAGAAGGATTGCTGATCTACCTTTGTAACAGTCATTAAAACGGGCCACTTCCATCTTTGCAATGGCTGAACAGCAGCAGATACCCATCCAAGCCCATTTCTGTGCACTTTTCCACGCATGCTCTCTCTGCCCTTTGTCTCTCTCAACAAATCAGCAGCTACAATGAGCACCCTAAGGCAAGATACAGGCCACTTTGATCAGTATGCCAATGCCTACAAAAGAGCCTGCTTGGTTTTTTGCCCATATAAACTGCTTTCCTAAGCAGTTGTCTTTACTGGAATGTCATGGGAATTTTGCTGTACTGTGTTTCTAGACCAGAAGTGGTTTTAAAGTCACAGCTGCAAAAAATGTCCTGTTAGCTTGGTTATTGAGCAGGTATATTGATGCAGGCTCATTAACAGCTGCTATTGACTTAAACATTCTACTAAATACCTGGATTAACAAGGTCAAATCTTACAGCTGTCATTAGTCACTCTGTTTTGATGTAGTAGATACTGTGTGTCTGGTCCTGAGCACTCCTACAGTCCAGCTAACGGTTGGGGAAGAAAAAGAAATAGTTTCTCAGTTCATCTTTCCTGGCGATTCCCTATCCTCAGTCTATTGCTAACTGTGATCAGTTGAGCAGAGTGCCATCTCCAGCATGCATCGCTCGTGGGGGTGGAGCAGGCTTGAAAATACGGCTCTCTGATTGCAAATATGGCTCTGATTGATTGCAAATACGGCTCTCTGATTAGGGGGATGATGGTGTGCCAGTCCCCCTTCCAGCACCGAGTGTCTGGGGCATTGCCCTAAAGCGCACTCCTTCCTTGCCTGCAGACAGTAGAAGTCGGTGCAGCAACGAAGAGCTGATGGGCTGCAGTGAGGTCCCTTCCATGCAAAGGCATGGTGCTGGACGTAGCGCAGGGTGTCTATGCCACTTCTGGGCTGGCAGAAGACTTGCTGCAAGGGGCAGGAGATGCCACATGCAGGAGAACAGGAGCCTCCCTGGCCGTGGGTGCAGCATCCATGCTTAGAGGGCTGAGGGCTCAAGCTACACATTTCAGCTCTGGATTTTGTACAACGCAGGGCCTTTAGACTGAAGGTCACATAATATGGCTTTGCTCTGGAGTTGAGCTTCCCTTCGCAAGTTGGAAGGGTTTAGCTTTGGCTGTTTGGGCCATGGAAATGCACTCAGCTTGAGAAGTAAGCATGCAGGGGCAAGTCATAAGCAATGCTTACCTCCAAAGACTACTGTTGTCTGGAAGATAGTGAGCTAAAGAGGTGTGAAACTAGGCAGCAGCAGCTGTGAAACCTCAGCTCTTTCCTTTACACATTCTTTTGTTTGGCTGATAACACCTCTTCCCTCCTCTTGCTTATCTGTGCCAGATATTAGAAGAATACCGCCCATTGCGTGGGGGCTGCTTGGGAAAATCTCATTGTCTGTGGCCCAGAATGAGCTGGAAGACGTACACTTTGAAAATCAGATCCTGGTTTAAGGGTGAAAATGAAAGCTAAGCTCATTTGAAAATGAGCAGCTATGTCCCTTATGTAGCGAATAACATTGATAGAGCAAGCTGATGGGATGGATGAGATTCCTGACTGACTCACGTCATCTTGTAGGCAGTTTGGGTGTTGGTGCTTTTCAGAGGTTCAAAAAAGTCTTACATGTGACTGGGAATGGTCTTTAAGATGGTGCTCAACACCTTCCAGAGCTGCGCAGATTTTCAGACCCTAGAGCATGTTTTGCCCAAGTGTTTTGTAAAGGAAAAGCCAACTCTGCAGTGTGGCAACCTATGGGAATAGATGCTAAATGGATGTAGAGCATATTGTGATCTATACAAAGATACAACAAAAGACCGCGCATTGCCTCTGATGTGCTGTGAACACACTGGAAAAATTGCCCGTACTACAGTTTACGGAGATAAAAAGCACTTGCCAACTGCGGTAAGCCATGGAGCGGCCATGTCAAAACCCTTGCAGTAACATTCACTGAAGAAGGGCAGGTTTTTTTCAGGGCAACGTTTCTTCTGCTTTGTATGAAGGCATGTATTACATGGCGTTACAAGGGCTGCACTTTTACTTACACGGCCTGAAATTCTCAGGCTCTGGGAATCCCAAAGGGAGGGGAGCAGTTTTCAGGAAGGCTGTCCTCATTTTCTCAAAGAGATATGCCAATCTTTTTTTCATTCTTTTATTGATTACAGCAGGTATTCCCTTTGCTGATTGTTTACTTCTTCAACCAAGCTGGATCCTTGCAGGTCGAGATAGCCCAGCCCCCTGGGTCAGGGCAGGGGGTTGCAATGAAGTGGCAGAGCCGCAGCAGTGCACAGTGGCTGAAGGACTGGCCCGTTCACAGTTGCAGCTTCCTGAAACTCTTGTCTTCAGAAAAAAAGGAAAACCCCAAATTCCAGAAGAAGGTAGTGTGAGGGAGGAGGAGCAGAGTGCACAGGGACTGGCATGATGGCTGGTGTTAGCGGTGTGGGTTGGAAGAGCAGGGGGAAGGGTGCTGTGTGCCGGGCTGAGTTGTGAGGCTCTTGGGAATACTTTTCCTGTCAGGAATCATCCCTTTGCCCTCTGTGGATGCTTTCTTTACACCCCTTCTGGGGGGAGCACAGTGGGCAGTAAGCAGGTCCGGTACTATAGCCAACGCGGTTGTGCCTGGTTCCCTTTTTTTCCCTTTCCAGGGTAATTGGTACCAATGTCTGAATGTCTCCTTGCAGGTAAGACCTTCCCAGCTGGGAAGTACTGCCCATCCTGGAGAGAAGCAGAGCCCCCAGGACCACATTTTGTTACCACAGGGAAGATCTAGTGTCTGCCCTCTTTCTCTTAACCCTCTTACCCTCAGGTCATCCCTGGGGCAGGAGCCAACTTCCAGCATTGGCTGGGATACTGAAAGACAATGGCCACAACAGGGCCATAAAAACAGTCAGCTCTTCATGCCCTTCAGAGGATGACAGCCTGCTTTTTGCAGGGGTGTTGTGAAGAGCAAGCAGCTCTTTGGAAGCAGTAACTCTTTTAGGTACCCTGGAACAGGACTGTAAAGCAACACAGGCCCAGAGGAAGGCTGAACAGCATTGACAGAAGGTTTTAATCACTCAGCAGCACAGAAGCACACAGAGGAACCTGGTGAATAAAACTGGGTAGCCAGAGGGGAGAGCTGGACAAGACATGGGAGTGAGAAAGGAAGGTTGGACGTAGTCAGTCAGTGGCAAAACAGTGCATAGCAGTAGAAGAGAGTCACTTCTCAGGTAGCTCGGTGAGGCTGTAGAGCATTCCTCTTGTCATGCAGTAGGTGGAGAAAGAACACCAAGCGTTGGGCAACATCACTTAGTGCAAATTTTTATTTGCTCATCTGCCCTAGTGCTATCAGAAGCCTCCAGAACCGCTCTCCTACATCCACAGCTGCTCATAAAGTGCAGTACTTAAACCTTTATAACTGAGATCATCCTCACTGGGTCACTGAAAATCTCCTCTGTGATCTACAGGTCATTGTGTCACCCTTGTGAGTGAGAAATGTTATACAAGGACTTTTGTGTGTGCATGCTGTGAGTTTAGATCTGGGGCCTGGCGTTCAAAAATGATCGCTCTGAATTTCCCTCCTATTATTGCACCCACAGCTGCCACTCCCCTCCTCTGCACCGCTCTTCCCAGCTGTAACATACAAAATTCCTTTTTTTCTTTTACTCAACAGCTGCAGTGGGGATTTTTCTGTTTGCTTGTTTTCCTTCACTGTATTTGGTCCCCTGGCTATGACCTTTTGACAAAATGCATAAAGCTTCTGGGAGAAAAAAAAAAAGAAAGGGAAAAGGGGTTGTTTTAGACTGGAGGTGCTATGATGATCTTTATCATTTAACTTTAATTATGCACAGCAGAGCCATGGTTGTTGGTGTTGCATCAGCTATCTGAAGTCTTATCCCATCTGCTGTGCCTGAGCATAACACTTTCCTGTGGGTTAAAGTCTGGGAAATGTGATGCTCTTCAGCTTGATTATCCCTTAGTTTGCGGTCTTCTCCCCAGGAGTGTGCTCCAGTCCCCGGCCTGTGTATTCTATTTACCTTGCAAGATCATAAGAGACATCAAGGGGATTGCTGGCTCATACCGACTCTTTCCCCTCCTCTGGTGATGCAAAGCAGCCGTAAACCCGTGGTGCGTAACAGCTGAGAAGAACTGCTGAGAGCAGGCCTTGGCGTTGTTAGTGCACGCACGCAGTGACGCACGCAGAGCTGGTCTCAGCATTTTGTTCACCAGCCTATCGTGCTAATCTTTTTGCCGCTAACCTCCGCCACCCTCATACTAATGCTCATCCTCACATGAGTGCACATAAACCCAGCAAGAGGATTTGGGAGCAGCTTAGACAAACGGTTCATTAGGGTCTTTCTCTGCCACGTGATGTTTTTTTCTAAGGTTCCCATCACTGAGCTATGTAAAAATGAATTCTCCAAGTCACCAGACAGCTGCCACTGTAACAGACTCGTCTGGCATCCCGGCATAAGGGACAGGGATTGTTACCCCATCAAGAGCTAGCTTTTTTGCTCTCGCTTAGGCTGCTGGATGAACAGAGTGAATGAGCCCTTTGAGCCAGACGAAAGCTGTGATTATTTCGTGTTTCTCCTCAGCACAGGGAGATGTGCAGACCCTATGGTGCTGCACGGTACTTCTGAACCCGGTGGAGGTTCGCCCCCCTGGTTGCCTGTTAAAGGACGTGCTCCCTGCAGTAGTATCTGGATGCTATTTGCATTGTGCAATTGTTGTAGGATATCTAGGTTAACTTTAAATAACATAATTATATAGGTAGTCTGTGTATGCACAGTACCTGGTAGAGAATCGTATTGGTTTCAGCCTCTGTAGTACCAACAGGTCTCTCAATGCCTCTCACTCTCTAACCTGAATCAATAATATGACTTGCTTGCCCAAACCCCCTTTCATCAGTGTCCCTTTTAGGTCTGATACTGCCTTCTTGCCCTGTCCACCTCCTGTCTTCCCTGTAAGCCAATCTCCACAGTCCCTTTAGCACCGACAAACAGCTCAATTCCCAGTGCCAGGTTACACCTGAGTAATAAACAACTACTGCAGCATCACCTGTGATTAGGCAATTTTTGGAGCTTTCCTGGGTCGTTTAACAATTCATGCAATGACATCTACCTTTGGTATCTAGTGTTTTCCCTCCAAGCCCTGCTCAGACAGTGAGAGGCAGACTCAAACCAGGACTGTGTGGTTCACTGCAGGATTACCAAGTCTCTGCAGGGTTTGCAGAATGCCCTTTACAGAGCTGCTTGTCCTGGACAGACCACCCTCCTTCCATGATGTCATCTCTTCAGTTTTCTTCCAGTGCTCCTACAGACCTCCTCCTCCTCCTCCTGCCCCTCCTTCCCCACTACATCAGCACCACTTGTTCAATTTCCCTCTTTCCCTGGACCAGCAGATAAAGCCACTTTTCTTCCTGGCTAACCCCTCCTGCAGTCTCTTTTCCTGCCCTCCAGACACTGCCCCTAGCCTCATCTGCTTCCCAAGCCTTCTATGTTGCCTATTTGCCGAGAGAATATCCGTGGTAGAGCTTTCCCTGTGATACCCCTGCTGCTCCCTGTATGCCATATCTTCCCAGTGCAGAGGCTGGGTATCGATCCTTTGGAGAAAAAAAATCTACAGGATCGCTCTGCTATAGGCTCTGCAGGATGACCTGCTCAATACAAGAATGCTCATGTTGACCATGCAGAAATAACTCGCATCTAAACTGTCAAGAGCACTGGAAGAAAAAAAAAAATATTTTATAAAATCAAAGAACCATATAGCAAGTTTTGATTTTCTTTTTTTTTTTTAAAAAAGAGTTCTCAGTCTGAAGATATATCTTTTTTATTTAGTTAGTTATTCAATTATTTGGTAGCATTTCATACCAAAAAACCAATGGACATAATTTCTCCTTTCCTCTGAAAAATAGTCAAGGTTTTAATTCCTCAAACTGTTATATCACTTAGCATAACTGTTTGCTTTCAATGAGCAAACATCATGTCACAAAACAACCCTACACTCTCAAATTCTCTGGTCTGAAAAAAATGGCTGTAATTTCGAGATCAAAGGGAATATTTTATACTGCAGGAAGAGGGGCCATGGAAAGCTCACAGAGATGAGATCTGGTTGCAAGGCAGACAAACCCTCAGCAGCAAGCTCTGTGGAGTTGCAAGAGAGGTGGTTTTATTCACAGAAAAGACCAGGCAAGTGAAAAGGGCTCAAATTGTGCCTCTGCCTTTCTGGGTGAGAAGTCATTTTACTTGTTGCTCCCAGTCACCATGATGATACTTACCTCCTCTGGAAAGTTCTCTGAGATCTACAGATGGGGAGAAGCATCATTGCTTAGCAGCTGTAAATCTCCAAACCTGCTCCTGTTCCCGTTCTTCTGCTCTCTGGGCGTGCTAGATGCTCTCTTCACATCTCCCACTCTCTGGGCGTGTGGCTGCAGGCTGGGAAGAAAAGAGCATCTCTCATTCCCTATGCAAATCCATTGATGAAAACATAAAATGCATTGTGCTGCTAAAACTTGCTGAGCTTGTTTGAATAAATGCCAAGGATTAACAGCACGTAAATTCACCATTGATTTGACAACAATGATGTTATGTGCCCTAAACACTGATGGGATTTGTTCAGTATTTAGGATGTGGGCTCTGAGGTGGAAAAAAGGGATTGCTAGTAATTTTTTAAGCCTCTTTGGCTGCACCAAGGCAGACTGTTGGTATTATATAAATTCTTTAGATAAAATAAATATCAGTCTTTGTATGAGGAGAGTGGATATTTAACTTTTCCAGTATACAGCTGAATAGTAGATCTGACTGTGGATCGCTATGAGCCAGGAAATAAAAATTGCCCCATCCCTCTAAAATAGGGAGGAAGCAGATGTTGGAGTGGAAAAAGAATCCCAAAGGCCAGCAATAAAACAGAGGATTGTGCCTTAACAACAGCAGGACAAAGATTTCTTTTTAGGTAGGAAACTAGAAATGTCACCTCCACGACTTGTCCGCTCTGTGAACGCTCTCTTGCTGGCTCCGGTGTTCAGCAACTTTGCAACCACGGTGCCTGTGGGACAAAAACTGTTGTGATCAAGAGTGGGGACCAGCTGGGACAAAACTTGTGGTACAGGGGTTGACTGTTCATTAAGCAAGAGCTGCAGAGGCAAGGGAAGGAAGAGATAGGATGACTTTCTTACACCAGGACAGGCTTAGCCCCTCACTCTTTAAGCCAAGCTGCTGGCACGCAGGGTGTTGCTCACCTGCTCCCAGCTGGGCAGCTGATGGTTGTTTGGGAGGCATGGGAATTTGCAGAGCTCTCTAGGGACATGCTGATCTCTCTTTAAAAGAAAAGCAAGCCAAGGTGGTTGTTTTTGTTTGTTTTGTTTTGTTTTAAAATACACTTGCTGAAAGTTAGGCTCCTAGATCTATATTTAAACTTCTTAATACATGGCCTGATTTGCAAAGGTGCTCAGCATGTAGCAACCCTCCCACTAACTGGCTTCTTTCTTGCTATGAACTATCCTCAGAGAGGGGTTTTCAAGTGTTCTCTTTGCTTTTAACAAGAAACACTTATTCGTCTAATAAAAAAGAATGTAACCTCTGCCTTCTCTCATGTCAGCCCTCCCATTGCGTTAGCCCTGCAGCCCCAGCCACAGTTAAGCGTGGTGTGCAAATTGCGCTGCTTACATGGCCTCACCTCCTCCCATCCATTTTAAACTTTAGCGAGATATCAACAGCATTCAAAACTCGATAGAAATAGCTACTTTAGTGCTTTCCATGGTATTTGGTGGGACTTGAGTGCGGAGGAAAATGAGCCTAGCTGCAGTTACCATCAGTTGCTCCTTCTTCCATCAGCATCCCAGGTCAGACATGGTAGAAAGGTTTGGAGCTCCTGACCATGGCACTGCCCTGGGTGGCATGCATATGTTTGAGGAGCAGGAAATAAGTCTTCTAAATGAAGGACTCTTTCCTTAAAAAGAAAGAAATAAATGCTCTGTGTTCATTTCCAAGGGACAGCTTTTAGTAGCTGCTTAGCAGCTCACGAACCAAAACTGATAGTGCTGGCTCCCTAGTGAGCCTGCCCTTTTAGCTTGGCTGCTTGCATACTGACTTCTACCGACTTCTTGCATACTTTCCAAAGCTAGGTCTACGTAAGGTTAAGAAAAGCATGGTCGTTTTTTCCCACTCATCAGCTCTCTCACACGTTATGTAGTGTTTTCCACCACAGCAAGACCGGTAGGAAGAAAACTTGCAACCAAATTGCAGGCTGCCCTAGCTCTGTGTGGCTGTCATGAACGCCTTTTTGTACCTCACAGAGATGTTCCTCCAAAGGGAAAACTTACTTTGATTAGCATGCTGCAACAATTTTATCATTAAATATTGGCAGAGATTATTCACTCCCTTATATTTTCACTAAACAGCTTATGTCTAAATAGAATCATAAAATCATAGAATCATAGAATGGCTTGGGCTGGAAGGGACCATCAAAGGCCATCTAGGCCAACCCCCCTGCGGTGAGCAGGGACCCCTTCAACTAGATCAGGTTGCTCAGAGCCCCGTCCAGCCTGGCCTGGAAT
>JAVKLA010000058.1:8148244-8159306 GCA_034782735.1 Sagittarius serpentarius
TGGCCTTGAATGTTCCCAGGGATGGGGCTTCTACCACCTCTCTGGGCAACCTGTGCCAGTGTTTCACTACCCTCATTTTAAAAATTTTTTTCCTTATATCTAGTCTAAATCTGCCCTCTTTTAGTTTAATGTCATTTCCCCTAGTCCTGTCACTACCGGCCCTGCTGAAAAGCTTTTCTCCATCTTTCTTATAAGCCCCCTTTAAGTATTGGAAGGCCACAATAAGGTCTCCCTGGAGCCTTCTCTTCTCCAGGCTGAACAATCCCAACTCTTTCAGCCCGTAATGTAAACGCAGAGGACCATCTAAATAAGTACAGCCATACCTTTTTGGATCGACAGGTTTATTCAAAAGAAAAAGCACTGGAACTCATGCCTGTTCTCTGTAAGAACTATCTGAAGAGTTGCACCCTCTGCAGGTTAACAGAGACCACTTCGCCACTTGACCGAGGACATGCAGATCAGAGCAAAGAAGAGCCTTTCTTGGCTCTCCTGGGGCTGCAACACACCCATTGGAAACAGTAATCCCCGTTATATTAGCACTTCAGAATCGCATACAAACCCTCCACAGTTACACCCGACCAGTCACTGCTCCGCTTAAATACTTGCTTTGCTCTTCACATGGGGCTTGTACAGAGCTTGGCATGGGGGCTGGAAACAGCACTGGACTCACCTAGAAATTGGCAAGTGACAGTCAGTCATGCGGACAAACTAAGAGCAGCTAAATACAGGCAAGGGCTGTGCTTGATCACTGATGCCTGCTTTACTTAGAAACATGATCTAGGATTTCTGCAGTTTGTCCTGAGCAACGTCTTTTACTAAATGTCTCATGTGCTGGCAATTATGCGTGATAGTTTAGGAAGGGATTCTTTCAAAGGTAAGCTAGAACTTTTGAGTTGGACTCGCATTCTAAATTTTCAATGAAGCTTTGGGAAAACCTGCCTTTGATGCATTGATTTTGGGTGTGCTCATAAGTGCATGCGCTAGTTTTTCTTCCTTTTATAGGAACACCAACAAATCTCACTGCTTTTGCTCAGTAGGTGATAATGATGATACACGAATGTTGTGCATCCTGTGAGAAGTCTGGTCCCCTGAACTGCTGAAAAATGATTGCTTTCTCCCCTCATACCAAATTCCCACTGGGTGGGATTCATCTCACCAGCTCTGCTTGACCAGGAGGTTAAAATTAGAATTTCCTCCCCTAAGGCAGCTGTCCAGGCTCCCTCCTTAGTCAGTCAAGATGTAGGCACTGCTGAAAGGTGTCTGATTTCACCTTTCCTACCCACCTGCATTATCATGTGAGCCTTCCGGAGGCATCTGTTTCTCTCCACTGACTGGACAGGGAGCCTGGACAACTCATTTGGACTGAACACCTAAGTTTTAGGCCGTTGGATGTTAGATGTGGTGAGTGTCAGGAGATTGCTTGTTGCCCAGAGGCATGCAGGCAGTGTGAAGTCTGTATCAGAAAAAAACTCTGTAAATGAAATTTACATTTCAGTGAAATATTTTGCCCATAAAAGACAAAAATGTCCATCAAAGAAAAAATGGATATGATTGATTCTAGGGAGAGCCATGAAAATATGGGTCCAGAAGAAACTACATACATAAAACCATAAAGCTGGCTGCCAATTTTCAAGTATTTGAATGTGTGGTAATATATATAATTTTAGATGAAACTTAGGTGAAGACGTATTTGTCATTTTTCTCTCAACAGCCATCACCCCGCTGAACATATGGGTGCTCCGATCACATGTTCAACACACACATGCTCCGATCCTGGAGCAAGCTTCAAGCTGTGGGTAGATGATAGATTTTGTTGGTCTTCCCTGTGAGGTAAGTGGTGGGTGTGTAGGCAAGCGGCTGCTTTCCTGGTGCCTAATTAAGAGCACCGATGTGCTGCTGGTCGGTGTTGCTGAGAGAAGTACAGCCCACCTGGGCTCCCTTCTTCCTCCTCATCCCAGTAATCCACCCCCATTCCTGCATGGAGAACACACTGGAAGTCAGAGCTCAAGGGTTTGGCAGTTTCTTAAGGACTGAAAAATGCCCAGAGATGAGCCTGCCATTGTGTGCATTGCTGCCTGTGCTCCTGCTATAACCCCTAGTTTGGGAAACACAAAGGGGATGTTCCCAACACACTGCAGGGATTGCATCCACCCCTCACGCATGGCTGGGGCCCAAATGGTATGTCAGACCCCAAAATCTGGCTTGCTTTCTGTGTCAGGGCACAGTTCCCACCGGCTCCTCTACTAGCCAACTAAATCCTTTGCTTTGTGTGCTCCAGTGAGTGGCTTGGGGTTTGAACCTGTTCTGTACCTCTCTGTATATATCTGGTCATATATATGTGTATTCTGTATGTATCAGGTCACTGCTGCCATTTGGTTAAATACAGGTTAGCAGGGCTCTGGTACTGAGTGGCTGAGGAGAGATTTTCTTCTCTCCTGGGGCAAAGACCTAAATCTCATAAAGCTCTTCTAGGAAAATCTTGGTAGTGCTTTATGACTCTTGTTTGCTTTCCCTTCATTTTCTCAAGCAAAATGTCAGATTTGGGACAATGAGACTGAATGGGGGATTAGGTCTGTGTGTTGCGTTTTTTCCCTCCGTGTCTTGAGGAGGGATTGATCTCATTTTGGCACTTGATTTAAGAAAAGCCTTCATGCCGGAGAGCCATGGCTAGACCACAGGGACTTTTCGTGCTGGAACTAGGTGAGGTTGAACCTAAACTCTTGTCTGTCATCTTAGCAGTCTCTACTGCCTCTTTGGGTGTTTTTCTGCTCAGCTTTTTTTGCTTTCCATGAAGGAAAGCATCTGTAATGGGATCTTCTGGTTCCCACTTTTCCTTGCCTGCCTACATGCACTGCATGGGGAGGGGTGATGTGCGGGAGCCAACACCAAGGACTTTCCAAGGCCATGTGGCACCTAGATGCCAGGCGATACACAGCTGAATGTCACTTTGCCTCCGTGCTCTTCTGAATTTAGCTCCTCTGGCCTGGATTGATTGCATTTCTCCTGAAGCACTGATGCCAGGATCTCAGCCGCCCTTGGTTTCTTTAGTCTCTGGCACCACAAGAGGATGATTCAACCTCTCAGCTCTGAAGTGCCTTTTGGAGGTGCCCTCTCCTCTCTCTCCACTGACTGCAAAAGGTGCTGAGACGCACAAGACTCCTGACATAGGTGCTTCTGCTTTCCAGAAGGCCCCTAGGATGCAATCACTACATCCCTGGCTCCAGTGGAAATGGGGTTTCGGCTGTCGCCACAGCCTCGTGTCGAGCCTTGCTGTGATGCTGGGCAGCCTCGCTGCCCTTTGGCTGCCCAGCCACCTCAGCTCTCTGGCAGAGCTTGCTGCTCCCACAGTGGGCTGCCCACGTGCCCCTTCCCCGGTCCATCCAGGATGGTGGACAACCCCTTAAAGGTGGCTTCTAGTGTTCAGAAATGCAAAACAGCCGTAACCAGAAATGCATGTTAAGCAGGATCTGTGTCATGGCACCGGGAGATAAATGGATCTTCCACGACACTCCTAAACCACGACAAGGACACTCTCAAGAGCAGCTTTGGCACTGCTGTTACGGTCAGTGACCAAACGTATTTTTCCTTCTTTCTTTTGGCAAAGTATTTGTTTGTTAAGAGTTTCTGTTTTGTCAAACCCATGTTCATGCTCTGCATCATGCATTAGTCCTGCGTCCCTGCCAGCCCTGCCAGGATCCCCATGCCAGGGGTGTCAGGCCCCTCTCAAATGGTGGAGACACTTTAAAGCGTACCACAAAAAAAGTTTGCCTTTCTTCAACCTGAATCAAACCCTTTTTCCTTGCTTGGAAGAAAGCTGTTTCATTCATTTGGAAGAGACTTTGTGTCTCTGTTTCATGGAGGGGCAGAAACAGAAGCAAATTAACGAAAAGCCAAGGGTGGGTTACAAAGACCCACAGAGCAGACCTCCTTCACAAGCATCCTTGAGACACCCACCAGGGTGTCCTGTTTAGCCTGCTTGATCCCATAGAGAACCTGCCAGTACCCTTGGGCACCCTGTCTCTCACAGCCTGCTGCCTGGCATCGTCCCTCCGGGAGATCTGGCGCCGATTCCAACCAGACTGTCATTTCCAGGTCAGTCTCCACATTTCTGCTGACCATGTTGCCTCCATCATGAGATCATGTCTTTCCAGAGAAATCCCGCTAATGCCTTCATTCTGCGAGACCGGTATATATAGGGGGAGCTTCCCTGGGGCTGCACTGCGCAGTCCAGCCAAGGCATCGCTGTCTTCCCAGCAGCTGCACTGCCCCCACCGCTCTCCCTTGCAGCCACAGGTCGCAGCAGCAGCAAGCATGGACATTACCATCCAGCACCCCTGGTTCAAGCGTGCTCTGGGACCCCTCATTCCAAGCCGTTTGTTCGACCAGTTTTTCGGAGAGGGTCTCCTCGAGTATGATCTCCTGCCTTTGTTCTCTTCCACCATCAGCCCCTACTACAGGCAGTCCCTCTTCCGCAGCGTGCTGGAATCGGGCATTTCAGAGGTAAGGGCCCTTCGGCTTCCTCTCCTTTTCCTTCCTCTCCCTCCTTATGCCTCCGCCTGCTCAACCCCACCCACGGCTCGCCAGCGGGGGCCGGTGGCTGTAGCCCCGTGCTGGGGTGCAAGGGGGCGAGGAGGACCTCCAGCCCGCTGCCAAGCACAGCCAGCCTGCCCCTCCTTGGGCACGGAGGGAAACCCTCGCTGGGGAGAAGGCTTCCCTTCGAGAAACGGAAACCATTCTGGCTCCTGATGATTGTTTCTGATGTGTAAAAGGCTGCCTTTGCTGCCCTCGTGCCCGCCAGCCATGTGGCGAGGGAAGAGCTAGGCTGCTCCCGGAGTAAGGGCCCACGAGGGCAGCTCGGCGTGGGAGAGGACCCTGGCGAGTGGGATCTTCCTCCGGCCCCCTCCTCCACCTCAGGAGCTCAGTGGTTTTTGCAAGCCCACGCTGGAGGACCCAGGAGCAACTCCGTGTAGGAGGAGCGCGTAGCCGTGAGGGCTGTGGTCCGAAGCTCAGGGATCGGTGCTTTCTCTAGTCCTCTCTTACTGGTTTCCTCCCAGAGCTAAGACCACAAAGAAACCATAAATTGCTGAAAGGACAAAACGCGTGCTATCAGAGAATATTACAGTGGTTTCCGTCCCCTCTCGCTGCTGAGTACAAATGGCTGGTGCATCTGGCAGATCGATGAGTGCAAAGGGGTCCCCGGCACAAGAACAGTGGCGAGAAGTGACGCCTCTCCCCAGAGCAGTAGCAATGGCGCAGATGCCGCCCGCGGCCTCCCGCTGTCACTGGGTCCCCGTGATGGGAAGAAGACCCCCGCTGTGGCCTGTAGTCCCAGAAGAAGAAACCATGCTGCCACCAGACCACCCCTTCTCCGGCTGTTAAGCTGCCGCGGCGCTGGTGCTGCCTCTGTGCTCAGAGCTAGGGTCTTACTGTCTAACGATGTTCGTTTCAGGTGAGGTCTGACCGGGACAAGTTTACAATCATGCTGGATGTAAAACACTTCGCTCCTGAAGACCTGAGTGTGAAGATTATCGATGACTTTGTGGAAATCCACGGCAAGCACAGTGAAAGACAGGTAAGTGGAAGTGACGGTGATGGTAGAGCAACTGGGGAGTTGAGCTCCGTTTTCTTTCTTTCCAATGGTCCTCAGCTGAAGGAAAAAAAAGAATATATCAGAAGAAGGAGTTATTTATCGATTGTCATTATTGGCATGGCCTGTTCCCATAGAGCCCCAACCTGATATCTGACAATAATGAGCTAATCCACTCCTCTTTTGTTTATTTTCAATCATCATCTTCCATAACCGTCAGATGATGATGTCCATTGTTCACTAATAACACTGGACCAGACAAAGAACATCATCTGGCGTTGCCAAAGCATGGCTGAGTTTTCATAAGCCAGAATCGTTAGTGAAAACAGAGTTTTCATATGCTGATCTAGGAGAGAAAAGCAAAAGCAAACAAAACAAAAGAAAAACAACCGAGTGCCTCAGGCTTGGAAACTTTTAACACGTATGTCATGGAAATATCTGTGGGGGTCTAAAAGTGAATTATACCAGCAGGGGTTTAATTCTTCTCATACAATTTTTTGGCCAGACAAAGCTCTAGCCAGGAAACAGTATGTATTTTTTAATATAGTTATTTTTTCCAGAGGAAGAGAGCAGCCATTTTCATGGCTGACTTCTTAAAAAAATTTGCATTTCTCATTCTTTTGGCCAAAAAAGAGGGGGCCAGGCTTGTGTACTTTGGCTGACATAGAGTTGCTGCCTAGTAAGGAAATACATGGGCGCACACACGCGCATTGCTTTTACCTTCGCAGAACCCCAGACTTTCTCTCCAAGCATCCTTTGAAATCAGAAGCCACGGCAGGACCCCTGTCCAAATCAGATGCCAACCTATAATATGGCCGAAATCACACCCTGCTGCTCTGCTCAGCTCTTGCAGCTTCAGGGACATCACGGGGGGACACCTGCCCCTGCAAACCTGCCAAATAGAGTAAAAAGCAGAGGTGGCCTGGCCATACTGGCAGTACAGTGTCACGATAAGCCAGGGCAAATGCGGACCCCCCTCTGATGGAGCCACGGGGTCGGGCAGAGGGAGGCACGGCGCGGTGCCGGGGGGTTTCTGACGGGCCTTCCCCCCTTTCCCCACTGCCTCTCAGGACGACCACGGCTATATCTCCCGCGAATTTCACCGCCGGTACCGCCTGCCCGCCAACGTGGACCAGGCTGCCATCACCTGCTCCCTGTCCAACGATGGCATGCTGACCTTCTCGGGCCCCAAGGTCCCCTCCAACATGGACGCCAGCCACAGCGAGAGGCCCATCCCCGTGTCCCGGGAGGAGAAGCCCACCTCTGCGCCTTCCTCCTAGGCCCGCCTCCTGCTGCGGTATGCAGGCTGCCACCGTCTGCAGGTCTCATTCTCAGAGCCATTGCATAGATATCAGTGAATATCTAGAGGGGTTTATTTTGTTGGTTCCTCCCCCGCTTTGTTTCTTTTTTTTCCCCCTTTCCCTTGGATGGGACGAGGGGCTGGGTGAGCGGCTGGTGGACTTTGAAGCTTAAACCTGCGAGCTGTGCTGTGGGGATGGCATGGATGGCGTGTGCTGCCACGCTGTTGTACTTGCTGAAAGGGTCTTCGTCTGGTGCTGTAGTCCATAACCACCGTCAGGTAGGAGGGAGTGCACAAGTAACACTGGCTCCTGGTGCACTGAGTCTTGAGGCAAGGCTTGGAGCAGGGGAAAAGCCCTGCAGACTTGTTCTACCCCACGCAGAGTTAAACTGGTTACTCTTAAAAAAAAGCAACAGAGCCAAGCCCCACACCTGAGATCCTGCGTACATGCGATGGACGTGCCAGGAGTTCCTTGCAACCGCAGGAGAAATAATAGCATCTTACCTTCGGGGGTTGCAACGTGTATTTTTTTTCAGGAAAGTGTTTAAGTGTATCTGTTCACGCCACTACCCTGTCGTTTCCCTTAGGGACAACTGACACAAGGACAAGCACGTCTTTCCACTGTCTTAGTAGGCCCTTGGGGGAGAGAGGGGGCCTCACCGCTGTGCAGAGGCTTCACATCCCCAGCCAGCTCTCCCCAGCCTGCGCGTAACACACCGTCTCCCTTGCTCTCGCTGTAATTCTAGGGTAGCTCCACCTCTTCCACTGGTATCTGGCACTCAACCTGAGAACGCGGTCAATGGCGGTCAATAAAGAGATATAGGAAACACGCAATTGGCTTTGGGGTTTCATTTGTTCCTTTCTAAGGCTTTTGAAGTTGAAAGGTTAGCACGGTGCCTAACACTGCTTGGAGGGCAAGATTTCCACCGCTGGAAGTACATTTTGTGATGATGACTTGACCTTTCTTTCATGTTCCTGTTATCCTTCATGTAAGCAAAACAAAAGGATCAAAAAAAGAACAAAATTCAACAGCCCAACAGCCATGCCATTTCTTAAGTTCATTGCGTCAGTAAAGACGGCAATGCAGACCTCATTTGCGTGATTCGATGTGAAGGAATTCATCTGAAATGAATGATTAAAGCTGTTTGATGGCAGGGCGGATAGGGCGTAGGTACTATCTCTCCCTGCAATTGCCACGCATGAAATCCATGGCTCCCAAGCCTGCAGAGATGCGAGCGCTCAAGGCTGAAGGTTTCAGCACTCATGCTTGACTCAGATAGCTTTCCATGCAGATGGAGATCCGGGGTGGTTAGGAAAAGCGTAGCGTCACTGAGAACTCCGCATCCCCACAATTAACCCCATGGGTAAAATCAGCCTGGACAGTGAGTGCTTTTTCTCTTGGCAGAGATCTTCACATCCAAGACCTGCAACGTGAGGTGGAGCTTCTGAGGTCCACCTTGGCTCCTAAGTAGAGAAGGTCACTGCTTCTCCAGGAGCAGACACAGGTTTATCCCAATCAACCTGTCTCTGGGTGCTCCCTACAGAACGAGGCAGGGTGACAACAAAACAAGCGCATCCTTCCCAGGAAAGAGCACAGGTCCATGCCCTCACTGGGAGGTGAGGACAGCCGGAGAAAGTGTTTGCTCTGCCAAAAAGATGAGCCCGCCAACCTCCTCCCCTTTGCTACTGATCAGCTGTGAAAAAGAGAGAAAATATGTGCTGGGTTTTTTTCTCATGGCATGGGTTTAAATATTAATATGAGCCATAAACACAGAAGCTCTGGGCCTGCTGAAAATTAAAAAGCGCTTTCTTCCACCACATCTAGGCCAAAAGCCAGGGAGGGCTGGGAGTCGGGAGCAAGGACATTGCCCCTTATCCAGAGAAAGGGAGTGTGCCCTGGACGGGGTGGCTGGGGGAGATCCAGGGAGAGGGGCAAGGCTGCAGGAGGAGGGAAGGGCTGCGGAAGCAGGGGCAAGAGGGAAAGGAGGGAGATTATCGTCTGGTAATTAGAAAGCAAGGAATCCCCTCTGCGTCTGACACTATTTTAAACCTATTTTTTACTGAGATTAATTATTGGGCAATCCCAAAGCTTTCTACCAAAAAATGTGCAGCCTGTTGCATTTTCATCTCCAGGGGAAAGGCGTGAATGGGCGCGTCTGGGGAAAGGGCAATTTCGTACAAGGAGGGAGCTGTTACTACCGGCAGGGAAAGGGCATTTCAACAGCAACTGCCGCTCACTACTGCTTTGCCCGGTGCTAACAGGCCCCTGGCCTCTGCTCCTTTCCCCTCGGAGGCATCTCCCCGCCAGAGCCTCGGTGCCTCCCCGCCATGTGCTGACATCTCTCTCCTTCCTGACACAAACTCAGCAAAGGCAGGAGGAAAAAAACCAAAAAACGCAAACCCAGCCTCAAACGTTTAGCCCCCATTCAAAACTCTGAGAGATGTAAAAATAAGGAAACATATTTTGAGCGTGCTCTGTGTGCAGATGTTACCTGCAGGTGTCTGAGCAGCATGTGTGTCTGTCTGTCCCATGAAATGACATTATAATAATTTTGGGGCCCCTATTTCCGTCTGGATGGCAGAAAGTGAAAGTTTTGATGATAGGAAATCAGGGCAGGTTTGGGGCAAGCCGGGAGCTGTGCAGAGGGGGCAGCGGCTCTTGCAGCGGCTCTGGTGCTGCAATGCAGTGGGTGCATCTCGACGGACCCGTGCAGTTCCTCGCCTTTGAGGCAAATGCTGGGGACACCAGACCCTGGCTGTCTCACTCTTCTAAGAAGGGCTGATTTTAAAGCTCTTTGCAATCCATCAGCTAATGATAAATATGAGCGGCTGCTAAAAGCCTCTGTGCGAGGACACGCCAGGCGGCTGGTGGTGTTTTGTGTAGGAGGGGGGACATGTCACCAAAGGCTGCCCTGCCTCTCCCCAGGCCCAGAGCCCCTCCGGCACCGAGGAGTTTGTCCGCCCACGGAAGAGCGTGAGCACGGGCAATAACACCTCCCTGCTTACAACTGCCTGTGTGTCACTCAAAATATTTCTCATTTTTCACCCCAAAGTCTTCCTAGTCACGTCGCTCTGCGATACTCCCCCTCCTCCTCTTCTGTGTACTTGGCTCCGTAAAAATTATTGTTTCCCTTTGCTGAAATTAATTTTCATTTAAAGAAAGTCTTGTCATTCATAGCCTATGATCATGGTTTCAAGAAGGAGCTCTTCACCACAGCTTTCTACACAAATTCACCTGTTAATGAAGTGTTCCTAACACTCTTCAAGGATTAACAAAATTTCTTGGAAGTTTTTTGGTTAGAAGCTCGGTTGATGATTTTATTACAGAGACAAAGGCAGCGGAGGACCCCTGTCCACAGGGCACTGATGGCACCTTCCAGCGTCTGGGTAGTTTGGCGTAGGGTGGCTTGTAGCCAGGGGTTTCCACTCAAGGTGACTATTCGTCCTTATTGCACGGTGTTTTTATTACCTGCTGTCCATTTCTACTCAGGGTGCTAACCTGGCTTGCCTACAGCAAGGCAGAAATGACTTCAGCTTCCCCTCCAGAGAAATCATTAGCGCATTAACCCAAGGGTCCTGAGAGGGATGCATCAGAGAGTGCTCCAGGGACATGCACCCTCCTCCGGGTGACTCTCCCTCGTCACACAGGACCCGATGACCCAGTGGTGGTGGCAGCGACGTGGGGGACAGCAGCAGCTCCTGCTTCTGTACCTGCCCCTCCTCGGCACTGCGCTGCTGGGGCAGGGTATGTCACCTCTGCCCGAATCCCCTTTCCTCCACTAAAAAGCTGGGAGCAAGGGCTGGCAGGATCCGACCTGCAGGCCACCAGCCGGGAAGCTGTCCCTGAGCCTCTTGGGCCAGGGCTCTCCCCTTGTCGCCCCTCTTGGCAGGGGGATAAGGAGGACCCTCCCCACCCTTTTCGGGAGAAGGTGCACAGCGTTCCCACAGCCCTCTCTGCGTGGGCTCGGGCAATCAGCAGATGCCGCATTCGCCCACGTCTCGCCCACAGTTTATCCATTAGTTTTGGGACTTTTATCCCCTGGGTTCTGGCAGAAGGTCAGCCCGGGAGAGGGAGGGATGGCCCGGCAAAGCCGTGTCCCCACCGGGTGGCAGCCTTTCCCGCGCTCTGGCACACCGAAGGGCTCCCTTTGCCTCCCCCCGGGGGGGGCGGGGGG
>JAVKLA010000058.1:8160751-8200995 GCA_034782735.1 Sagittarius serpentarius
GGGGGGGTGACACTGCGGGAGGGGCAGGGTGGGGGACACACACACTCCCCACCAGCTCAGGGCTGCTGGCAGAGCCATCGGCCACCGCCTACAGATGTCTGGCACGCCTGGCAGGGCGGTTGCCACCTTCAGCACGCTGCAGAGCACACAGCTATAGGGGACGTATCTCCTTGTCTGGGCAGGCGCAGGGGAGGACGGGGGCTTTAGCACAGGAGCTCTTTGAGATCCTGACACAAAGGAGCAATGCTTCCTGCTGTGCCCATTTTCTGCTCTCAAACCACAGTGTGCAAAGAGATGATCTGCCTAAACTGCAGTGACTGTAATGAGAAGGTCCAAGGGCCACGGGCCAGTACATGTCAATCGGCTGTGTTGGGGTCATGGAAGAGACACAGCTACCCCTGGGTATAGGCAGAGGCTGATCTGCAAGGCCCTGGAGAGCAGTGCAGGGACTCTCCTCCTTAAAGTACTCGTTGCTTCCAGAGTGCGCTGCCCTATCTTGCTGGAGCTGTTTGGGGATGGTTACTCAGCCTGTGTAAGGGTCCAGAGGTAGGGAGGCCCTGCGTGGGGTAGGTTCAGCACGTGACCTGTCGAGAGGCTCATGGCCAGCGTGCCATTGCGTGGGGTGGACTGGTACGTCCCAGGGGAACCAATGACCCAGCTGGCAGTCGGGTCCCTGTCAGGAAAAAGGGAATTTCCGTGCTTTGCTTGCAGTGCTTTCTCTGTCAAGATTTCATAGTTGGTTGATCATTTCATTAGCCTCTGATCAGGGGAAAAGGCATGCAGCTTAATTCAGAGTCTCTGCTCTGCCTTTAAGGACATCAGCGTAGTAAAGATCTGAACACTTACATATTTCAGCGTACACAAAACTTTGCATACCTAACATAATATTTGCACACATGCAGTTCTGTTTCCTTGATACCTTAAACGCTGTGCTCAGAGGTGCTGTACCAAGGGATTTTTTTACATACTCATCCAACCATTCCCGCTTTCCTTCAAAAAAACCGGTGCTGGCCTTGCACCTCAGCCCTTTCTTGGGGAGGGGAAGATGCTATCCTCCCCCCGCGCCGCTGAACACCCCCGGGCTCGCTCCCCGGGGGCGGTGGGAGCCCCTGCGGGCAGGAGCGCCGAGAGGCGGCAGCAGCCCCTCGCCTTTGGGACTGAGCGGCCTCCCCTGCCTGCGAGGAAACACCCGACTGAAAGGTCACGCTCGGTATTTTGCTGAGCATCTCCTCTATGTTCCTCCAAAGACTGGTTTTTTTTTCTTTTTCTTTCCCCCCACCACCCCCAGCAGTAATTATTTCAGTTTCCTTTTTCCTTTTTTCTTTGACAATGTGCTCAAAAGGAAGCAGAGCAGCACTATTGTCCACGCTGTCTCGGTTTTCCACCCACTCAGGCTGATGTCAGCCCCTCGCCGCCGGACTTAATGCACTGCTGTCTCCCCTCCAAATTGCTAATTGCAACGCCATCAGTTTTGTTTTGTTTTGTTTTGTTTTCCGCTGGACAAGTCCCTTAGAGCCGAAACCTCGCTCCCACCTTTGACAACCCTTTTCCTCCCTGTTGAGCCCTCCCCGTGCCGAGCCATGCTGAGCTGTGCTGGTACCTGGAGGATGGGGCATGCAGGGTCACCCTGCCACCGAGCTGCCGGGGTGGAAACAAGGGGAAGCTGAGGGGGGGGCAAATCCCCCCCCCCCCCCCCCCATTTTGCTCTGCCCACATGCAGGCCATTGCCCTGCAGGAAGCTCTGGTCAAAGGGGTCTCTTTTCATCCTCCCTTGTTCCTTGCATGAGTCCTGGACGCCTGGCTGAGGTCTCACACCGGAGCGGCATTTGGCTCCGACGGTGTTTATGTTGAGATAACTCACCAGGCGTCTGTCGCCAGAGCTCAGAGGTGAGCTATAAAGACCTTTGAAAGAAGTCTGCTTCATAGTTTTTGGTGCTGACCAAGGAAGGTCTGGGGTTTAATTTCCTGCTTTTTTTTGTTGTTGTTTGTTTTTACTTAAGGAGAAATATTTGGGACGTCTAGCCTTGTCTCCACTGGTTTTGCTGGAAGGCTCCTTGGGCATTTCAGAGGATTTGTATGTTGAACTCTCTCGCACTGTAAACAAAGCGTGTCAAATCCTTCCCAAAGATGCCGATTTTCCAAAGCATTCATTAAGAGCCTGACCTTTCTTCTCCAATAATTTATGAACTACTTCCAAACAGTCCACAAAACAGTAATGCAAAATGCCTGACTTATTTATGTGCTTCAGCAGGCCATAGGGGTAAGAAAAGCTACACATAGCTTTGTTTCAATCTCTGGATATGTCATTATTTCCCTTGTGAGGTTCACAACTCCAGAATATATGACCCTGTCCATGGGACTGAGACCAGGAAGCCCAACAGGCTCCTTCAGCCTCTGTAGCATTTTGGCTTCCCCTGATGATTTCTGCTTCTCATTGATTTTCAACGTGTCAGCTTGAAGTCTCACCTGAATTTAATGCAAAACAAATACCCTGTCACATCAACACAGAGAAAATGTAATACAATGAACATAATTAGCAATGGCAGGGTGATTCAGCAGAGTCTGGGAAAGGATTTTGTAAAGAAAAGCGATCGTTCACAATTTTTTGCTAGGCAGTAGTTTCTCTAGCAGTACACACCAGAGGTATCTTGTAAGCCTGCCAGGCTGGCTTTTCTCTTCCAGGTACTATTAACGCCCTATCAGTTTAACTTATTAACAAAGGGAGCATGGAGTAAGAGAGGTATGGACTGGGATGCATGGAAGACCCAAACAAGAAATGGTACCGGTGAAGCTGGCTGTAACGAAGGTTTCCATCTTCCTCGAAAAAAGCCACCCAGCCACACTCCACCTTCTCCCCCGGGGAGCAGACAGATAACTCAGAGTCAAGGTCTCAGGCTAAAGTAGTAAGTATAAATCAACTCGTTTATGGTTCAGAAACACAAACTTAAAAACACCCAACACAACAGAGGCTATATGCATTTATCATCTGGTTCCTCCTTTGGCAAGATAAAGTGCAGGAGCCACCCTTGCATCTGAAATAGCGGTAAATGCTCTCCAGCAGAGTATAGCAGAAAACAGCATGCGATCATTGTGCAGCTGGACTGTGCCGCTCTCCCTCCCTGCAGCTGATGCTCGGAGTCTGCCGCTGAGGGGGGCTTCACATTCAAATTTGTGCCTGGCAAATTGCAGAAGGTAGCCTCACCGTGTGACTTGCGTCTTTAGGTTGTTAACCAAGTAGCTGAAAATGCATTCATTTAACCGAGAGATTAAAAAAAAAAAAAAGGCAAAACAAAAAACCAAGACAGCAGAGTCTGACAGCATTTTACCTGTAAATTTTGGAGTAAGACAGCATGAATGGAAGGAAAAATGCATATCCATAGCATTTGTGGTTTCATTTGCACAGGCCTTTCATCGCCAGCCGTTGCAGGAGGGGTTTGTATGCAGGGATGCTTTGGTGAGAGGGAGTCAGCCTGAGGTGAGCAGTTACTGTGGCGAAAAGCCCTCCCTGTGACCCCCACAGCGCTCGGGGCACAGAAGAGTTACTCACTGCGTGTTCGTCCCCAATAGATCCGCCGTGAACTCACGTTTCTCAAGCATCTGAGGTGAAAAGCTCTCTTTACCTTGGAAGAGAACCAGACACTGAGGTCTCCAGCATATTTTGCTGTAGCTGCAATGTCTCAGGACACAGCCAGGTCAAAGGGTTGCAGACAGAGGGAATATTTTTCTTTATATCCACTAGCAGGGCTGGAAAAATCAGAGGAGGTTTTGGGCGCCACAGCCAATCTACAAGTCAGTGAGGGCTTTGAGAGATGAGCCATGACCATGGTTGTTACGGTGGATTAGACGCTACCCCCTTCTGCTGCTGTACCCCCTGCTCTGCAGCGCTGACCTCTGCAGAGAGCAGGGTGGCACACGGCAGGGCCAGTGCCAGCAGCGAGGTTCGCCAGACTATCTGCCAAAATTTTCCCATGCAGTGCCTATGCTGCAGCCCCTCCATGGGTTCACAGGCGCTGTCAGCACTCAGGTAACACAAGGTGTCTGCCAGTAAATGGGAGCAGAGTTAGAAGGCTGTGCAACAGCAGCAAAAATGTGGCTTAATCTCTTCTCTGATAAGCTCACTTCTCTGATAAATCTTAAGGAAAGAGAAGATGAAAGTCTGGAGAATACAGAGGGGAAAAAAGACCAGTACGATACCCTTAAACTGCATTGCTTCTTATTATAAGATAAGCATGAAAATTAGGCATATTTTTTTATATTAAAAAGTGCTCTGTAGATGTACCGTATACAAGTGCTGGAGACAAAACTCTTCTTGTACATGGGGCTGCTTTAAGCCTGGATGTTCTGGGTACAGAAACTGCATGAAGCGCTTCTGCTCGGGTGGCTCTGTGCGGAGAGATTACAGGAGCTCGGGTGGCTGCACGAGCCCTGCGCAGGCAGGGGCGAGCCAGGGAGAGGGAATTATTGAGCCCCTTGACAACGGGGACCAAAGCTTAAGTGTGACAAGATTTAAGAAGCCAGTGGAGGGGCAGAAGAGGAGATGCGTGAACAAGTGCATGGGCAGGAAGGGGGCTCCTGGCAGCTGTGTCTCCTTTTACAGGGCCAGTCTGCGAGTTAGCTCTTGCCAAGGGCACCCAGGAAGGTACCAGAGATGGGGAACAGCTATTTGGTTACCAGCACCCCGGAAGATATTAAGGGAAAAGACCAACTGAGCTGAAGTTCCTCCATTAGCTTCATTAGCGCCAACGGGGCACCGGCACCAACGCCAGCTGGCAATGCTCGCGGGGGTTTGATGTGCCCCCGTGAGCCAGGCACGTCTGTGCCTGGAGGATGGCTTTCGTGGTATTTTGGACCTGGTGGGTGGGTGGGTGACCCGGGAAAAAGTGTGGGTGTTGTTACTCTCATTATAGTCAGCTTTTTGGCAGCACCTGCTCACACAGGGTGGACAAAACTTCAGACATGTCCTGGTGGGGAGAAAAAACTCCCAGGGAAAGTCCCTGTAGCTAGTAATTCAGAGACTCCCTGGGAAAGCCCCAAACTATACCCAGCATGTGGCGGTGGAGAAGAGGCCTCAAGGGAGAAGACAAAGTTGTGCACAGGTGGAAACCCCCTACCCACCCCAGGGGAAGGGCCCAGGGCCTGACTTTGGGCTGGGTTTGTAGGTGAGGGTACAGTGATGCTACCTGGGGCATCTCCGGGGCATTAGCTGGGCTCCTGCAGAGAAAGCACGAAGAGAGGGAAAAAAAGCCACGCTTTGTTGTCACATGCTGTGTGCTCCACGGCAAAGCACCAACTTTCCCTGCTCCAGAGAAGCTCAGGGTTATTTTCACTGGGTTCCCTTTGAACCTTCCTTCTGGCCGCTGACTTCCCGCTAAAGGCCACTGCCTTTTCATCCACCCACCAGTCCCTGGTGCTGCCTCGCATCCAAACTGGTGCAGCCTTTCTGACTCCAGCTCTCGCCCTGCCTCCGTATCACCTCCCTTCTGCCGCCGGCTCCCAGCTGCCCTCCGGCAGCTCGCTGCTCCTCATCTGGTGCTATTAATTCCTGAGGTTGCACCCTTGGAGCAACTGCTCTGCAGGATGAATTTGGCAGCAGTGCTTTCCAAAGACGAGAGCCCTTCCTTCTGAGCTGGGAGGGAAAGATGGCAAGCAATGAAGGGACACACCTGGTGTGCATAATGGAAGGCACAGGTTGTACGCATGCAGTGGGAATGCCAAAGAAGTAATAGAGATGGCATCAGTGTACCTCCACGTTATATGCCATGCATTTCCACTCCACATTGGTGGCAACCAGGGTTGCATCTCCAGGGGAAACCCACCGTCTTGCCACCCTCTTGCCCACAAAGGATTCGGATTCTCCCCGACCATGACCGCTTATGCCTATGCAGCAGATCACTCATAAAAAGCTGCCAGGTCCGGGAGGCAAGGCTAGCCTTAGCCATGTATCTGCCCTTGTGCAGAGCCCTGCCCAGCCCCAGTTTCGCCGGGCATTCCTTGCAATGGCCTGCAGGTCCCCAGAGCACCTCTGTCAGACCAGACCTCGCACAAAAACCCCGCCTGCAAGCGCAGCCAGGGCTCCAGCTGTCTGCGCGTGGGCTTAACGCCGTACCCATGGTGGGACCACACCTGCCAGGACAGAGGCAAGGCCGTGCAGACCAGACCGTAGGACACCACCTGGAAAGTGGAAAGCCTTCCCTCCAGGAACATATGGGCTGGAGGTTTACAGGAGCCATGGTAAAATAGGAGGATGGTGAATAGCAACTGCCCTCATGTAAATCCCAACTGAATCACGGCAAGAAAACAGCCTTGCAGACAGCGTGGTTTATTAAAGCCTCTACTATAGAAGAAATATGTTCAGGTTGCAACTGGAAACCAAGAAACACGTCCCCTCTAGGAAGAAGAGACCGATCCAGTGGTCTTTTAGAGGGCCATTTTGATATGCCTGTGAGATTGAAATCATACTTGCTGTTGACCATTAACCGTACAAGGCATTTGGCTCTTCTTTTTGCTTGCACCTTAGAGACAGCATCGCTCTGTCAAACAACAAGCAGTTTTTCCCCCCATTTCTTTCCCCTCAGCAAGTCAGCCGGTTCTCAGGATACGTCCCCGCCGGCTGCTGAAGAGCGACAAAGCCGTATTGTTTTTCAGCTGAGGAAAGAACAAAGACTGCACCTTCACCAAGTGCCGCACGGCTGACATTAATCAAACGATCGCTTTACCCTCGTTTGTGTGGACACAGTGACACCACCACGCCGGGAGGACTGTGGGAACCAGCAGGCACGAACAATTCAGCTAAGCCTTGCAAAATGCCAAAGCCTCTTTTCAGAGCTTCCCCTTTTCAGCTAAAATCTGCTGCTGAAAATAACCCTCCCTTCCAAAGGATGGCCCTGTCTGAGTACTTGGTGTGCCCACGGTGCATGACAATATTTATTGCCAGCATGCCGAGAGCAGGATTTTATGGGGAGAGGGAGGGCGGCAAAGCCTATTCCTGAGCAAGCCGGGACTTTGTAACACCTGTTACTGAGGTAACCATTGCGCACACACGCACCAGAGATGTCTGGAGTCATCAAGGTCTTCTGTAACACTTCCGAGCAATGTCCTTCCCGGGCCCGCAAACTTGCCGGCTGCCACCGACACGCTGGCTGGCGTTCAGCGCTCCCCTTGGACCCTGGTTGTACATTTACTCTGCTTGCAGTCGGTTCTTGCTTGGCAACAAAACTCCCCCGTGCTTAGAGGAGGCCAGCAGTAATGTGAGATTTCCCTCGCTTGTGCTTTAAGAATCAAAGCCACAGGCAAAAATCAGAAGGTTGCACGTCAGTAGGGCAGGTAAACTGGAGGCTGCCAAGCTGCCGACCTGTCCTACCGGTGCACTTAGGAACGTCGGTGGGGAAGTGCCCGCCTGGGTCACCCCATCCAGTCCCCCTGCTGTTATGAGCAACCACATAAAAGCCTGTCCTGCCCAGGACGATTCACAGAACATTTTCTTCCCATGCCTCAATGCACCCTCGACCACAAAGCACTTCCTGACCATCCTTGAGCCAACTTAGATCGATAGGGCAAAAGATCAAAAGCCACAAACTCTGCTGCATTAGAGGGGGATGGCAGGCAAGCTCAAGGGCTTTGCCAGCATCCCAGCAGCTTGGCAGGAGAAGGATGCTTGTGAGATGAAAACGCAGGGAGAAGTCTGCAGAGGAAGAATCCTGGGAAACCTGCTTTCAGGCTGCTCATGCTTTTAGGAAGTTTGTAGGAAGTGTGGGGACCCTCCATCTGCATGTGCAATGCGCAGCTGAGAAAGGGCTGGGGATTAGGTTGTGAATAGCAAGCCCCACCACCCCTGCGTTTTCCACCCCCATTGCTTGCTCTTCTCTGGGCTGCAGGGACAGGGTTCAGCTCACCTAACTTCAGAGGTCTACAGAGTAGACATCTCAGTCTAAGCTCGCTGTCCTTTTCTCCCTGGGTGGACAATGGAAAGAAGTAGCCGCTCCATGGGCACGCTCCATCTGACTCATCTTAGCCATCTCCATCAGAAAGAGAGGTATTGGTCCCAGGATGGGCTACGCCCATTGGCTAGGGAGCAAGCTCGGAAGAAGTTATTTAATTGTAAGAGTCTACATCTGAGCAGATGAGTCTTATCCAAAGCACCTACCTTCTGCTCAGGAAGAACTGAGTTCAGAAGACCGAGTTCAGGTGTCCCTGCTCACCGCAGGGGGTTGGACTAGATGACCTTTGATGGTCCCTTCTAACCCAAGCCATTCTGTGGTTCTATGATTCTGTGACTTGCTGGAGGACTGGGCTGGAGCATACTTTGCTTCTGAGTCCCTTGAACCCTTCCTGTGGACTGAGTGAGAGCTGGGCTCTCCCTCTTTGTAGCATCCTGGACCTCAGCTGAAAGGTGTGCCCAAGCACAGTCTCATGTAGAGCCCACGTGGTGGTAGAGAAAGTTGTGATAGAAATGTGAAGACTGGTATGAAAGGAGAATGAATGGGAATATTGGTATGCAAAAGTCCAAAAGGAGTAACTGGCAGGAGGTGGACAGGAGGGATGGCAGTTGTTGGTGGCACCTGGGCTAGCAGGTCTTTGAGAAGGGCAGCTTCTCGGAACACCCAGATCAGGAGAGAAAGGGCTCAGGAGGCAAAATCCTGATGACTCACGGAGGGGTGTGGCAGGATGGAGAGACTCATCATCATCAGCTCCTGATGGGTAAAAAATAGCGTCTCTGAACCTGGACGGTGTCACTCAGGAGACTTGGTGAAGACTGGGTAGCCAGTGTTCCCGGTGCTCTGCGCCAGCATGAGGAATCCTGGCCAGATCAGGAGGATACGCACCTTTCAGTGCTTAGGGTTATGTGGGTATGACGGTATGAGGGAGCGACATTCATTTTGTTTTAAAATAAATCACTCTTCCCCTCTTATCATGTCTGGCATTGAACTTTGTTGCATTTTTATTCATATTGCAACATTTTTTCCTACAGCAGAGAAACAAGTCTGGACTCGGAAATGGGCTTGGACACATTCTTCTGGTCTTGAAAGGGTCTCAAAGCAAGCTGGTGGATTTGGACTTATAACCCCTCTGTGCTGTTAGCTCTGTCAGCATCTAAGGTTACTCTGCACTTTCCAAGTGAAAGGCATTGGCTCTGGTTCGCTTTAGACTTGGACTTGGCTTGACTGAAAGATCTGTGAACCTCCACAAACCTTCAGTTTTGTCTCACGCATTTTATAGGCTTCCGATGAAGTACAAGAAATTCACTGCTGCATTGATGTGCATAGTCATGTATGCCAGCGCAACATTTGCAAGTGTGGGTCTCGAATGGTTGGGCCGTTGTGGAAGCATTGTGCAGCCCCTTTGTCTGTGATTCCCATCCCTATGGAGAGCCTGGCTCTGGGTTTCCAGTTTTTACTGGAATCTCTTTTTCCTTGAAAGTTTAAAGCACAGATTTCCATAGGAAAGGTGCCTTCCTTCTTTGGTCTGAGTCTGGCTCAGCATTTTCTGAGTGACGACCTGGACACAAACCAACAGTTTCCCAAGGCAGAGGAGTGTGTGTGTGTCGGGGGGAGACTGTGGGAAACTGGATTAGACCGACCACAGTCCTCTTCAAGGAAGCAAACAGCAGATTGGAAGCTGAGGGCGATGCAGCTGAACACACGACTGGGATCCCGTGCCCATGGAGAGTTTTGTACAGGGGAGGATGGGAAACATTTGTGCTCCTCTGGATCCTGCCTCCACGGGACAACTCGGAGTATCTCCTGGGGGTTTGCAGTCAATGCCAGGGCACAGGAATTAATTGCTCCCTGGGGGTATACTTAACCAGCATGTCCTTGACCAGGAGTGCTCGCTTTCAAAGTCCTGCTGAAGGGCATCCTGCAAAGGTTTCACATGCTTTTGACTTCTCAATAGTTTGCTGGGGTCTTTGCACGCTGGGACAAACAAGCCAGTGTAATGTATGCTCAGTATGTACTCCGTGGCTGAAGTTTCTATTTCAGTGGTCTGTTAAAATCCTGCCCTATTTAGCTGCACACCTTTACCATTACCAGTGTTGCTGTATTTTAAACAGCATTCTCCGTACGGGGTTTTATAGGACCTCCAAGTTTCTGAGTATTTCCCAAGCATTTCTTAATTTTTTAACACACATACACTTTAGAAATGGAAAAAAGTGGCCCAGAGTGATCAACCCTAGACCAGCTGAACCAATTAGGCATTCAGTTTCACACAACCTTTTTGTGCAAAGGTCAGGCACAAAGACGGTTTTGCGAAATTCTTACCAAACACAATCTCAAAGCAGTGGGATTAGTTTGCGGACATTGTTCTGGCTTGTTCACCTCACCTGCCACATGGTGCAAGGATCAAAGACTTTTGACACATCTCAGTCACACCTGGAAACAGGCTTAAAAGGAGATGAATCTTGGTTCTGCAAAACCGGAAAACCAGAGGGCTGTTTGATCAGGGCTTTATTCACCCAACTGCTGCCAAGATCCAGAAGGAGGTAGGTGGACTCTTCGGCCCACTTGTAGATGTGGTGAGGAACATTGTGGCTTCGCGCCTCCCACAGAGGCCAGAGAGACCTCCTGAGACATTGCCTTAATTCCCTCGAATGGCTTTGGCAGACATGGGTCAAATGACTTAAAATAAGGTGCCTCCAAAGAAATGAGGCAGGATGCCATCCCTACAGGGCTGCATTTTAAATGGTGGGCAGCCCAAATGCGGCAAAGAATCAACAGATAAGTGGGGAAGAGAAATGCGGGTTAGGCTGTTTGGTTTAGAGGAGACCAGAGGCACCATCTGGGCTTAGATGTGTTTGTACACATATGGGAAGAATCTGTATCACTGTTAAAATAGGAATTGCTGCTCTGGCAAGACATTATCACATTGGCTCTGGAGAGGTGAGGCTGCATACTGTAATAGGCTTGGGAGGTTCATTCCGTGGCTTGCAGATGAGGGACTATTGATACAAACCCAGAATTGGTACCTCTTTTAGAAAATTACCGTTATGAGAAGACTCATTAGAGATAATATTCTCATTTCCTTTCTGGCAGCAAGTCTGCCAACTAAAATAAACAGTAGGATGCTTTCCACTGATAGGAAAAGATATATTCCTGTGTTGTAATCTAAAGGGATAAAATAAATTCATTTTTCAAAGCAGCGCAGGTCATTTATCTGCATTGTGGCTTTAGCATAGGCAAGGTTTTATTTAGTGTGTTTCCACAGCTCAGCCTTAAGTCTTGATGGGAGTCTTCCAGTGAACAGGCTGAAGCTTTCGTTTCTGTTTTGAGCCATGCTCTGCAAGAGTCCCCAAGTTTCAGGTCTACTTACTAACCCTAGAGTCCCTTAGCCTTACTGAAGGATTGGCACGTAAAGGTTAAGTAAGCCTGAGGTGAGAATCACGAGTCTCGGCCAAGTTTAACAAAATCTCTGGTTCTTAGGAAAGCAATATTACCTTGGGTCAGGCCAGGCAAAAGGTCCATAGCTGTTTCTGACTCAGACAAAGTGAAATGTGAGAGACGTGTGCCAAGTCACAATGCCCATTGCCTGTGTTTTGTACAGCTTTGGTTGCTGCAGTTCATCTTAAAATGAGGATGTTTACTTCTCAATGGTGTAACTCAGCTTTGCCAATAGGATTTTGGAGAGACTTTAGAGGACTAAATCTTCTCCCTTGGCCAGCAATCCCTTCTGCCTGGCTTTAGCCCAGGACAAGTCTTTTCTTGTCCCAGTTAGAAAATCGCCTTGCCCTACGGGAAGAGATGTTTTCATTGCTTTCCTCACGCTGTGGTGCCCTGAGAGCACACGTAATGAGATAACATTGTGTTCGCGTTAAAAAAAATGCCCCTAATTCCTGGTACTGCAAATCTGTGACAGCTCACCAGCGAGTGCATGCTCTTTGGAAAAGAAAAACAGCGCTGACCCTGGCTCGGGAGCACGAGCCCAGCTCCTGTCACCAGCCGTTGAAACCTGGGAGCAGCTAGTGCTTCTTGAGCCGCCCATGCAGGGAGGACCCGGGTCCCCGGGGACACTCCACCAGCCTTTTCTGTCCCCGGTCATCCAAGCTTGGCACCGCTGAGGTCTGCCAGCGCGGCCACGGGTGGTTGCCCTTTGAATACCACCTCCTTCTTGCTTGGGAAGGGCTGCGGTACATGGCCACGGGTGAGCGCCGAGCAAACCACGTTGCCGTCGTTTCGTGTTTGACACGGGTGGCTTAATCCAGGTGTTTATGGGCACAAATATCACGTGGGAGAGCCCGAAGATTCCTCTGGCTCAAGGTCACAGGCAAGGTCAGCTCGGTAAAGGTCAGTGAGTTTAAACACAAACACACTAAAAGCAGGGCTTGTCTTTTGTCTGAAGAAGGGCAGATGTTACAGTGAGACAATTTTTGGAGAAGTGAGGCAGCCCTGCTCGCCGTGTTCTCTTGTTCCCATAGAGCTGGGTGGCACGATGTCCGGCTGAACCAACCAGGAAAAAATATTTCTAGCTTAAGAACGCCTTTGCTCGGAAGTATTCAGGCTCCTTATTCCCCACCGAAATCAAAGCAGGCAAAATACACGCGCTTGGGTCTTCCCAAGTGAAATGTTGGGAACCTCACCCCACCCTAAGCACATGTACGATTGCAAGTGGAGGCTGGTAGCTCCCAGTCAAAACCCAGCTGCCAGTATAAAGCCAAGGGTGGGCCACTCTCCGCTGCGGGCATCTGCCACGCGGCTCTGGGGCCGGTGTGCAGGCTGGGTGCCGGCACGCTGCTGGAGCGGGGCCAGAGCCCCAAGCCCCAGGACTCTGCGACGGCTTCTGCCTACCCTTTGCTAAGGCAAACCTTTCAAGGTAACGTGGGGAAGAATGTTTGCCCGGACAGAGGTAAAAGTCCTCAAGATCTGGCTTCCTTGAGAGAGAGAGGTATTCCTTTTAATTGTGTTCCTACCCAGGATCCTCTTACTTGTTTAAAGAAGGTATTTGAAACAAATGAGGGTTCCTGCTTTGCTTCAGCTAGCTGACACATCTCATCCTCCCCAGGGAACGGTGCTGGCTCCCCTGCAGTGAGCTGGGCTGTGGCCTCCTTCCCAGCCATGCTTTTAACTGGGGCCACAACTCGCTGGAAGCCTTTATAAGGATCCCCATGAAGAATAAATCAAAACAACAGAATTGGACTGAAAATTAATTGCTTTTCCATCTGTTGAAAGTTAAAAAAAACCCCAGCACCCCCTTTCATTAATCAGTCTGTTTTCTATCTGCTTTTGACCCTCACCTGGTTTATTTAAAAATAAAATACAGGCGAGTGTTATGATTATCTATTGTTGAGAAACTATTAATTCAAGGAAATGTTTGCAGTGGAAGGAAATTTAAGTCAAGTAAGATTTAATCTTGGCATAGTGCTAGGAGCAGTGGGAGGGTCTGCAGGGCTGGCGGTGCGGGACATGCTGGCCGCGACACCCTCCCCTGCCTCTCGGGCGAGCTTCACCCTGGTCCAGCACCACCCGGGAGGCAGCAGGAGGGGAAGGAGTTGTCTGTGAAGTACCCAGTTATCCTTGCTCACCATCGAGCCAGAAGTCTGTGGAAAAATGTCCCTTTCTAGCTGATTTGGGGTCATTGCTCTGGTCCAAAAAAGAACAGGGAGACAAGGGTGAGAGTGACCCCCTGCTCCACACCTTTATACAGGGTGGGAGCATTTTCTGATTTGCAAAAGGGTTTCGAGATGAGCTGTGCTTCCCCAGCTGGTGTGTGAAAGCAACTGATTCCTCAGATTTTCTCTGCTGATGTCTGATATATGGTGCTAGTAGATCCAGATGGCAAACGCTGCAGTGCAAGGTGGGATCGGAGTTCGAGATTTTGATCCACCTCATCAGTATTATAATGACAGAGGTCAATGGTTAGGGGTTTCAGATCCACACAACAAGACTGTCTTCAAAACTCATTTCCGTGTCCTGAGACAGAGCCCTCCCTCCCAAAACCCGGAGTCCTAGCTCTGTAGTGCTCGGGGTGACAAAAAGCAGACAGGAGTTATCTTCAAATGCTTTCTCAACTCGTAGCCCGGCACAGATGGAATAAAATAATATAGTAATAGTATAAATAATGGTATAAACAACAACAATGAAAACAAAGATGAGGGGGAAAATCAGTCTCTCTAACCTGAGAAATGCAATTTCTTCCCAGAGCAATCTAAGTCTTATGGAAAACTTCTGCAATGTATCTGTTCGTTTAAGTGCTCCAGTGCCAACAGGAACCGAGTGAGAAAAGCAAGCAGGTGAGCAAGGCAGAGCAGAAGCTGATGTGACAGCAAAGACTGAACTGATTTTAATTTATCTCGGCAGCCCCGACGTCCCTGCCTGCCCATGGGACGCTGTTACTAATGGGCTGGGTGGCACACTGCAGCAGGTCCTGAACCCGGGCTCTCAGCCTGGGGAAGCAACACACGTCCCTCCCCTGGGAGAAACCTCACGTTCACCCCAGATCGTGGATCAAGCGTCTGCTGGGTTGAACAGCTCAGCCGGGGTAAACAGGAGGGGAGTAATGGTGGGGGGGACAAGGAGGGACTGGGTGCTCCCAGGGGGGACAAGGAAGGACTGGATGCTCCCAGGCTGGAGGAAGCTGAGGGATAGAACTGTGCCGTGGTGACCCATGAGGGCTGAGCCTGGTTCAACCTCATCACACTGACTACCGGAGCAGAGCAGGACTTGCTGCTGGCCTCCTCCCCTTCATGTGCTAGAAGATCCTACAGGACCGATTAGGGTTTTAAGGAGGTAAACAGCAATGTCTGCGGAGCCCAGAAGAAACATGGGTCTGCAGGACTGCAGATGCCAAAACTCCCAGAGGTAGCTTTCCCTGCCTTTCTGTCACTGGCCCGATTTACCTGTGTGATCTGCTCAGCACCAAAGGCAGGAGGAGACAAGGACCCCCATACCCTCCATTCCTCCTGGAAACACCTCCACTCCTGACCATGGCCCTGGAGGAGACATTCAGGCTGACCTGAGGCACCGGTACCCTCTCTTCAAAGGCTCTCAGAAAAAGCAAATGTCACAGCCTTCCTACTAGCCCATTTTACTTGCTCAGGTTCCCTCCTTCCCCCCTCTCCCAGCTATAATTAGCACTGAGTACAGGCATGGAAAGACACTCCAAACGAATTCTTGTGCAACGCACAAATCTCTACCTGGGCTGATTGCTCAAGTTGCCTTATTAGCATCGCACCTGCTTTAAGCACCGACGCTGCCAAATTAGATGAAAAAAACGTGCAAATGCCATGTAGCTTTCTGGCAAATCGGTGCGCTTCCTGCACAAAGGGGAAGATTACTGGGAGGGGGAGAAGCACTAACGTTGTCTGGCTTATTATCGAAGCAAGCAACAAATTAGGAGAAAGGATGACTAAAAAAAAAATGCATAAGTATCAATCCAATTGTATAGACTAACTGCCATAAGGGTGGCATGAAGAGCAGCTCTTCTGTATGGCCATCAGTGTCAGCGAGGAGGTTGCTTACATCCCAGCTGGCTAAGGAGATTGTCTGAGTTTTCTGCTTTAGTACACAAAAGGGAAACTTTGGCTGTTCCTGGTGGAAAGGGAGGCATTAGACCCCAGTGATATGCACAAAAATAATGTTGGGAGAAAGATGGCAGCATCAGGAATGCTAACAGTGGGACATGCCACATCTACGTTTGCCTGAGTGACCACAAAATGTAGCCCTCTGAGTGCATATCCTAAACATTTCAGGAAGGGAAAAAACTGTAGGTGCTCAGAGAAGTAAGTGTGTTTCATAAAGTGGACCCAGGAGGAGGCTGTGCAGGCAGCCTTCACCCCGCCTACCTTCAGAGTGTTTGGCTTCGCAATCTAAACAACATTTTTTTCATTGTTACTTGATTGAAAATCCCCAAGGTTTCTGTTGCTCTTTTTTTTTTCCTTAAGGTAAACTTACAGTTTGTTAGAAGGAGCATGAAGTGGGACAAAAGAAACAGCAAGTTTTGAGCAGTTGCTGCCTCAGCGAAACCCCACAACGCCGCAGCCGCTTGCGGCAGCGCCTGGGATCTCCCACCCTCCTTTCCCAAATGAATGGCACACCCGGCCCTGTTGGCTTTTGGGGAGCCCCATCCCTCTGGGACCGGCAGCCTACAGCTCTCCTGTCTCCCAGGGCATCTCTGCTGTCCCCAGTGGCATCATGTGCCCCCCAAATGCACGGAGCCATCTTCTCCCCGCATGCCACATCTTCAAAGGGGGCTCTCATCTGAAGGCTTTGGTACTCTTCTTCTCAGACAGCCACAGCTGGTTACCTTCAAACCATCTGATTTCCTTCCATAAATAAATGCAGACATTTAGTTCTGCCAGAAACTGAGCGTTGGAGGGTCCTAGCAGTTTCCTCCACCAGATTTTGGGGGCATCCCAGGGGGCTACTGCCTGGGGAGCAGCTATGCTGCCTTACCCTGTGCCCTCCCCATGGCTCCTGCTGCGCACCTCCCGCCGAGACCACCAGAAACGGGAGAGCGAGCGTGCAAGAAGCAGCCGGAGTCATTCCTCGAGGAAGTGCTCCCTGAGATTACATGGGCCGTGAGAAATACATGTGCCTAACGCCTGGGGCCAGACATACGGACCTCCTCTCTTCAAGCAGAATTTTGCCCTATCTGGAAGTGGAGAGCCTGGGCCAGAAGAGCTGCAGGTGCCCAGTATGCCTACTTAAAAATGACTAACCCTCCACTCCCTTCATTAAGGATGAAACGGTCTGGCTTTTATCACTGAGTAATATCACAGTCACCTGTCTGAAAAGGCTCCCCTTTCTTTGCGAATGGCCTCAATTTTCATGCTTGCTTGCCTTAAAAGCTTGGTTTCAGTTGGTTTTGCTTGCAAAGTGCAATTAGCACTTTGTGCACATTTGATCAGGTGCTAATTTAACTCAGGGGACAATTTACCTTCCTAAATATGTGCTAATAGTTCTCTTCAGGAAAAAAAGAAGGGGGGAGGAGGGCAGGGATGACACACAGGACAGAGAGAAAGCACCAGACAGAATATCTTTACTGGATGAAAATGATGGCATGCATTTTCCTACTCATCCCTGGCTGAGTCATGCAGGTCGTCCCGAATGGGAAGATGTGCAGCGAGGAGAGCAACAAGCAGCTTGGAGAAGGCCGGGCTGGAGGAGCACCCAGGGTTCTGCACCCTCCTTTGGTGGCTGCCCTCCCCGGGCAGAGCCCTGCGCCTCCCAAACGCTTCCTGCCCCGCCGCTGAGCACCCCATGGCCTGGCACTTGTGGGGCAGGTGTCACACTGCATCACCTAAACCCCAGACACAAAATTCTCCAAGAGACATTTATATATGTTCCTTCTAACCCAGGGCATTCCGTGGATGTGCAAACTATTGTACCGGGGCAGCTGAAAGGTCAAAGGTATGTCCTTGCTCTGGACAAGTGGGGCATAACAGTATCTCTTACACCAGCTTTGCCAGGGAGGTGGTGTAACCAGTACAGCAGCCTCATCCTTTTCTCAAATGGCTTTAAAAACCAAAAATCTGTGGGTTGGGTTTGGTTTTTTTGTTTGTTCGTTTGTTTTTTATTACAAAAGCTCTGCTCTAGGCTTGGCAATTAGTTGTTGAGCCTTTGGTTCAGCCCACACTTAGGGCACAGAGAGGGTTGTTTCTCACAGGTGCTGCGCAGTATTGTTTGGGAAAACAAAACCAGGTTTCAAAAAAAAAAGGTCTCTTGGAAAGAAGCTCCCCAGAATCAGAGGAGTGTAAACATCGCTGGTCACTTTTGAAAGCTTTTGCCACTATTGTAAATTACATTGCCTTGTACAGCAGAGTCCCTGGTGAGCTCTGGATTTGTAGAAACTCTATAAAAATAGAGTCAAGGTCTTTTTCTCCACCATCATTTTTCATGACTTCGGCTGTAGCAATTATATCACTGCCTCAGATGGTTATTCAACAACTGAAAAATTTCTCTGCCAGAGATATTTCCCAATCCAATAACATATTTCACATCACCTTTTGTCTTATGCAGGATTTATAAAAAAAAAGCTTTATGAGCGTGGAGATGGAGCCTAGTGGATTCCCTGCCATTTTCCTCTCTGTGATGCCACCCTTCAGAAACTCTCCTTTACCCTAAGAGTAATTAACAAAATTACTCTGGGGGTGTTAATAAAAACTGCCAGATTATCACTGCAACACAGGGCAAACGGGTAACAGGATCTCCGTAACTCTCCTCAGAACAGTAAAAATGCTTTCATTCCTGCAGTCCAGGGGCCATATGGGATGCCACTGTCTCAGTGCCGTGACGCTCTCTCTTTGGTTCACTACATTAAAATCTGTTTAGCCAAGTTTGCCAGCAAGACTGAATTTCCACAGGGCTGTGAGCTGGGAAGACAGGCTCAAGACCAGTAGTTTTCCTGGTTTTTTTCCTTCCTCTAACTTTAGTTTGGTATAACTCAAGCATTGATGGCTTCATAATTTCCTTGAAAACGTGGAGTCTCCTGGCCAAGGCAGGGTTATCTGGGGGGGTACGTGACAGGGGCCATATCCAACACTACGGAGATCCAAAATGCAGAGTGATGCCTGCAGGCGTGAAGTCCCAGGACACCGCAGGCAGGGAGATGCGGTGGCAGTGCCAAGAGCACCCCGGGATCCGTGGGGAGCAGTGAGTCCCTCCAGAGAGCCAGAGATGTGGCGGGGCCACCTCACCTCTCGGTGGGTGGTGGCATCCTCCCGAGGCTGTGGGACTCTGCGCAGGCTGGAGTACCTCTGCAACTGCCATTTCAGTGGGAGAAAAGCGAGTGTATTTTCCTTTTGCAGAACTTCTACCCATCCCACAAATGTATTCGTTTACATACTTTCTCTAGCTTTCCTGCCCAAAACTATTTCCACATATTTTCTTTACTCTGCTTAAATTGCTTTTACACCGTGTCTAATACCCATCAGGTCCCTTCAATTCACAACTGCTGTTATTTAGTGAAATCTTTTCCCTAGGTCAACAGACTTTCATTTCAGGGTAGATAATCCTCGGTATATCCCCTGCGGGAGGTAGGGCTCTGCTCTGCAACTGAGAGACTCTTTGTCAGGGTAATAAACTGAAAGCAGGATTTAGAAGAAATTACGTAGAAATGGGAGTCCTTCACTATAGTTTTTATTCCTCCTTCAAGTCATGTTTTCTTAAGGGCTATTAAAAAATAAGGATCAAGAATATGTATTATCTTTGCAGAATGAAACAAAGGCAGCAGATGGATTAGTCTGCCAGGTGTGAAGGAGGGTTGGTAGAGAAGAGCAGACGCGCAAAGGCCAGCCACTACAAAGACAAAAAAGGCTCTACCTTTAAGTAAAGGTGAAAGAGTTATGTTTGGAGTTTGTTGTCTTTCACATCAAAATGTGCATTTGAAAGCATTGTTCAGTTGTCTGTTTTTTAATTCCTACACGGCTCTCCTAGAAAAATAAAGTTCTCTAATATAGAGTCTCCCTAGCAAAATATGACTCATTACCTTGCTTAGCTTATGACAGCAATGGATTTGAGTTAGAGTGTCTTCCCTGAGAGGCCATTCTTGGCTTAGTAGTACTGACCTCTAGGTTTCTTCTTGCTCTCTTGTTTCAAAGGCATGCATTTTAAACAATGACAAGGTGTCTGATTTCCATCTTCCCCATTTACATGTTGTCTTTAAAAAATAATGTGGTTTTCCTGGTCTCTCTTTCCCCTCTACACCTTTATGGCACTTGATAAGTGTCTGGTCATCTCTTACAAAGAGAGCAATCCCAGTTCTTAGACGAAATATGACCACTGAGCATTGTCGTTTCAGTTTGTAAAGTATTTATGAATCAAGGAAGCTCTTCCCTGACAGTCAATCCAGAAATGCTGAGGCTGTGCAAAAATGAATGACCTTTGACTCTTACAGGTTTTGCTGCCTTCTGTTGACCGAGCCCAGAACAGAATATCCTTCTGAAAACCTCAGCAGTGCAGAGCTTTTAAGACCCCCGCATTGTGGGCACTAAGCAGAATTTATTAATGGATTAACAGAAGTATTTTTACAAGCTCTGAGGGCCATCACGATTTTGCATGTCAGAGGCACATACAAAGAACAGAGATGAAAGGAACTCCTGGGTCACTGAATTCAGGTCCCTGCTGCGGCAGAGAGCCAAGTCGCATAAGCCTGTACATAAATTTACCAAATTGCAGCCTACGGATGCTGGGGTGCAGGGTGGGTCTTGCTGCCTCTCTTGCACTTTGGAAAATGTTCTAGGACCTCCCCAGTCTTCAAAACTAACTTCTAGCCCACATGTTTTTCTGATTATCTTAACTTACACACTTTAGAAAATAAGGCTGACACAGGGAGAAGATCCCTTCTTCCCTTGTATTCAGTGTGAAAATGTAGAAAAAGGCATGAGCTCAGGTATTTAAGTCTCCTGCTGTAAGGAGGTCGCTGTACAAGTCTGTTGTGTGCCGGTGCCAGAGCCAAGTCACTTCACAGGAAGACCAGCAGCATCCCCTGCATGCTCCTCTTGAACTCTCAGAAGTGACTGGTACAACAACATTAAGTGTTTCACCTTCCTGTAATGGAAATGTCATTTTAGGACAGGCCTAAAAACATTTTAACATCAGTTAATTCTGTGAAAGATAGAGGTTAGCTTGATCCTGTGGATGACTTTCAGCTGACCCATGTATCTTCCTCCTTTACTACCACATTTGTAATTAATTATTTTTTCCTGAAACAATTACTCCGAGCCCACGTGTGACTGAGATCAGTCTAATGCACCTGTAATTTCCCTGTTCTTGTCCCTGTCTTTACTATACAAGCTATTCTCCAACCATACGATGCTGGTCTTTGACGAAGAGCACCCCTTGCCTGGTGGGTTTCAGTTCTTCTCTGCCGGGGTCCCTATCTGTTGCTTCGATATAGAGAGGCAAACACGACACTCCTCTTGACATGCCATCATTAACACACACGCACTCACCTGCAGCTGTGTTTTTTTAACGCTATATATAATTTCCCAGAAGTCAGGCAACACAAACTGAAATCAGTGCTTAACAATATTTACGGCTCATGCCCACCATCTGATTCGTCTTCCTGTCAGCCTTGCCTCTGCCAACATCGTCCGAAGATAATTTTCCATTTCAGTGAGAAGCTAATCTGTGAACAGGGAGGGAGGAGGAGACCAGGAGAACTGGGGTCTCTTGATGGAAGAGCTGTCTCGATAAAAATGCAGGCAGTGATTTCTTACCCGTTATCATAACGAGAAAACGAAAGTCAATACAAAGCAGGGGAAAGTCAAATGTTGTGAGATTGCCTGTGTGTTTCTCAGTCAATAGCCAAACCTTTCACCTTTGATATTTCACCCCAGGCAGCAGCTGTTTGGGTGCTGCCTGCCTGCCCGCTCTGAGCCCGGGCGTGAGTCAGAAACGATGGGTGCCTTGACTTGGGTTTGGCGAGGGGGGCAGGAGGGTAGCGAGGAGGCAGGGGAGGGAGGCACCTTGCGCTCTACTGAGCCCATCGTTCCCATCAATTATTATATAAAAGGAACATTGTCATCTAGAAAATAAGGAGATTATGCGAGAAAGAGGCTGCTACTGAAGTAAGATGAATCAAACCCCAAGAAAATTCATGGGATGGTCAAGAAAATTGTGGCTAAATAGCCTGAGCACAGACATCTTGCCGCCTGCCTTTGGCTGGTTAAAGTGGGCAGCGGAGCAGCAAAGGGGCTAGAGAACCCTTAAAATTCGTGGTACGTGGCGCAGCCCTCTCCACCCTGGTGCCAGCGGTGCCATGAGCCCCAAAAGCAGTACCTGGAGCTGCGTTCAGTTTTCGTGGGAGCGGTCAGGTGATCATCTCCCTTCTTGCAGAGGCGTTGCCAACCACCCCATGGCCTCCTCCCCAACTCCCAAAGAGCTTCCATGATGAAAGAGCCTCCCGTGAAAGCCTAGAAGGACCTCGACCTCGTCTGGATCAACCCTTCAGGAGTTTCACTGCTCTATTTGGGAAGTGGAACCGGCAGTGAGGGTAGCAGCAGCTTTCAACCACCAGGCCTGGGGTACATTTAGGTGCTGGTTGTTCCCACCGACCACTCTCTTCTGCGTGGCTCCCATGTTCCACTAGCCAAGTTTGTTTACCAAAACATGGGTGTTTCCATCCACCTTTTTGCACAAACAAGTCTCAGACAGCAGACCCATTCCTTACTTCACACACTCAGTGATCTTGCCAGCTGGTAAGGGAACAAGGGGAAAGAACAAGACTCTGGTAGTGTCACTGGCAAGTGGGGACAGCCGGCGTGGGATGCCATGTCAGAGGTGTGCAAGGAACCCTGAGAGGCCTCAGCTGCACCTGATCCATTAAACTTCTTATTCTGGTGGTGCTGATGTTCATTTGTTCTCGGGGAACTGCCTTAGCTCTTGAGTTGTCTTCCTTCAGGCTGCTGTCAAAATACCAATTTTTAGAGGAAATTTTCTGTGATCGATACCTCCACTGCTTGGAAGTCTCTACAAGTGAAACAGATATAGTTCAAAGCACGGCGTGTGGCCACCCTAACAGAAACGAACAGTACGTAGGGGAGCAGGGGGAGAAGTGGTTTGGTCCCTGCTCTCTTCCAGAGCCTGGTGATTGTCCTGCTGGGGTCCCTGACAGCTAGAGCCGGTCGAGTGAGAAGATGTCATGCTCGGATTGGATTTCCTCAGCGTGGCATTTTGTCCCTCCTGCCATGCTGCCACCAAGGCCCTAAACATTGGGCTATGGGGTCCATCTCTGCCAGGCTACTGCAAAACCGTATGTTGGGGCACCTTGAGGATGCAGGTGCCCCCCACCCTGCTCGCCCAGAGCACCCAGCTCTCATGCGGCTTGTGCAGCTCCTCTCTGCCCTTGCTCCTGAGGAGCGTGAGAGCCCCTTGCTCCTGCTTTTGAGAGAGCAGCTCCCTGCGCTTCTCTGGAGGCCACCTGCAGTGCAGTGAAAACTATCTGCAGGAAAGCTTTACTGTTTTAATTTTTTTTTTTTAATGGAACAATTTTTCCGATCCCACCTCCTGCAAAGCCAGCTGACTTTGTCATCTTGGGCTGCAAATGTGCAGGGCTCACCGGGAGACGGCAGCCGTCTTACAAATGCTATAAAATGAATTATAGTCTACAACAGCCTCTGACATCTTTGGTCCTCCGAAGGCCAGAAGCGAGTGCCAGGTCCTTATTCTTTTTCCCTTTCTAGCAGTACAAAGTTCCCAGGTCACAACTGCTGCTACGACATGGGGTAAAGCCATGCTGAAGTCAGTGATAAAATTCCCACAGATCGTGGTGCAGTCCTAGATTATACCCAGGAGTTTCATTTATCCCTGCTGTTTATCTTACGGGTCTCATGCTTTTGCATACGCATATGCACACATCCAGATATGGACACACACAGCATAAAATAGAGTTATTTTAATGCTTGTTTATTTTATAATAAAAGAGGCTGACTCCAGAGCAAGAATCCTTTATTTTCAAGTTCTCAGGTAGTTTTGCTAGGGTGTGGCATTCCTTACCTTTCACCAGAAATGCTGACACAGGAGTTATCACTAATATTTCTGATAAAAGTTTACGGGGGAAACTTTTCCTTTACTCTCAGTCTGATAAACAAGGAAGGAGAAACTGCATGCCCGTGACCAGAAAATGAACAGCTGGGTATTTTTGCTTCACTGGGGCATGCATAAAACCCATGTCTTCACTTTGATCACCTTGGATGCGGCTCTCAAGAAAATGGAGGTGTGCACGTGGTGAGCGGGGTGCCAGTGGCTACAGCTTGCCCGTGTTTCTGGGCTTCCGCCCCTGAGACCCCAGCACTGTAGATGGGCATGAGGTGCCCAGTCCCTCACCTGAATACTCACAAATATGGAAAGTTTAGCCATAAAACTCCTCCTGACCCTCAGCCGCTGTGCACAGGGCATACCGAGAGCATGCAAACGGCTCTCAAACAGCTGCTTGCAGCCAGCGGTGATGATCCACCGATTCCAACGGCTAAGCATAAATCACGTCTGGCTGTCCTTGCGGTGACCCAGGACCGGCGGTATTAATGCTCCAGCCAAGGCATTTCAACAGATGATAGTTTTATATAGGCTTGATACCTCCCCTTTGGCTTCTCATCAAAGAAACAGCGCTCGTTTTGTGCCTGACTGCTGCAAGTCCCCAGAGGATGGGGGTTGGACTAGATGACCTCTGGTGGTCCCTTCCAACCCAAGCCATTTTATGATTCTATGATAACGCCGTCCCAGCCAGCCAGGGAAAAGCCTTGCCATGTGCCCAGCCCTTGGAGGAAAGCCTAGGTAGGCAGCAAGCGAGCGGAGGTCAAGCGAGACCTCCACTGAAACCCTTCCCTTCAAGCCCAGGTGGTGGAGCAGCGTCCCTCGCTCCTCCGGCTGGCTGTCCCGGGTGCCAGCAAGGAGAGACTGCGAGCTCAAGTGGCAGAGGTGGGATGCGAGGCTTGGAAATACGTATTTTAAATGAGTTTTCTTCTGGGTGATGATATCATGAAATAAATCAGGATGGAGCATCTCATCCTCAAATCACTCTGGAGCCCACCTGTGACATGACTCATGGCCTTGATGACTTACTTAGGATGACTGAGCCTCATGAGGGCCCTGTGATTAAGCAGCCACCAGCACTCATGAAGTGCCCTGACTTGTCAGGGCCCCAAATATAGAAGGTTTTGGTCAGACTGGGGGAAAGCTTTGATGAGTAAAGATTTCCATGGGAGCCCACGTTCACCAACAGCAGGAAGAACAGTGATTTTTTAAAGTGATGCTCCCAGCCCAAATTGGGCCCCAACTTAGCTGAGAAGGAAGACAATCTAAGCACTTCCAGCATGAGTGCGAACGTAAACACCCTCACCATCTGTTCTATTTGCACACACACATACTCCGTTTATAAAATGCCGATTCTCCCCTCTTGCTCTTGCAAGCCACACATCCCAGTGCAATGGGAGAAGCGGAGGAACCGGAGCCGGGGCTGTCCCAAGCACGCGTCCCGGCCTGGATCCGACCGCAGGTGTGCTGTGCCCGTGCTGTGGCGGGTGCCGGGGTGCCACCCGCTCTCTGCTCTCGCTGGCGAAACCACGGTTTCATGAGCCCGGGTGCAAGGTGGTGCCAGCTGTGTCCCCCCCATCCCTGCCCCAGCATCGGAGGGGGTGCGTAGCCCTGCTCCCTGCCCCGGCCATCAGGGCTGATCCTGGGTGAGCCAGCGCAGGCGGGCAACGCTCCCGGGCGGCTCTAGCCAGTTCTGCAGTGCCGGATCCCGGCACGGCCGGGAGTTACACCAGGATGCCCCAGCCCCGAGCCCTGCTCCAGCGGAGGGAAGGGCTGAGGCTGCCTCTGCCAGCCCACATGCTAGAGGGATTAAGCTGCGCTTCCCACGAACTTCAGCGTGACTGCAGAAAGCGGTGTCCTTTAGCAAATGGTAAATAATTGACACTTTACTCTGCTGGCAGCCAGCACCCCCACCAGCAGCTGGGTTTGTCATTTTGCATCCCCTCGGTGGCTCTAATTTCAAATTTACAGTAACATATGCCCAGAGAGCTGCCAGCCTTCTCCCAGCACCACGAATGCTTGTTCCCTGCTGCCCTGCACTGTGACGGGTGAGGAGTGAGTGACATCTCTGCTTCTGCCACAGGTCTTCTCTTAACCTCCTGTGGTGGGAGAACAGAAGCTTTTTGTTCCTTTCCCTCTGGTTTGGTTTTTTTTTTTAATTATTATTATTTAGACTGGGCAGCTGGGGACCAAGGTATTTCCAGTACGCTTATTTTGCTGCATGACTCCCGTTAATGTAAATGACAGTTGCACAGCTAAAACTGTGCAGATCCTGCTGAAGATTTACCCGTGGGGTTATCATTTTACAGAGATTTCCCCCCCTCCCTCACAGACCCTTTGCCGCAATCATTGCGTGGAGAGAAAATTGGAAGTCTCTGCACAAGAGGAACCAGCAGCTGGCTTAGGAAATGGGAATTTGCATCAGGCAAGTGTTACGGAGGGACAGGCGGCGTGGGGAGGGAGGAGCCTGACTTTCCCCCTCGAGTCTCACTGTGCCATCCCAAGGCACACGACGTTTGCTGAGACACAGCAGATCCCTGTGCTGCGAAAGTATTAAAACAGGACTGGCAGAAGACTTTTTTTTTTTTTTTTAAATACCTCATTTGCAAAACAAAATCTGCCTAAAAGATAAGCAGAACATTTATCATCCCTTTCCTTCTGACAACTCACGCTCCTGGTTTCCACGAGGGCTTTGGGTCACATAGGACTCTCCCCCTCCCTGGTAAGCCTGCAGGAGGATGAGGACCGTGTCCCCACGCTGCGACCCAGCACAGCATCGGCGGCCACCGTGCCTCTGCCACACAGCCGCGCAGGACGGACGGGGCCGCCTGGGCAGCGTTTCTGCCACGCTCTCCTTGAAGATGGCCGTGCCCCGGGAGCTCTGTCTCCTCCAGCAGGCACTGCTGGAGGAGATATTTGTCCCTCTGACACCAGCCATAAATTTCAAGGGCAGAAGGAGCCATTACAGTCGGCTAGCATGACCCCTGATATAACACAGAGCATGATTTGTGCGTCAAGCCCAGGACTTTCTTTGGAGATCTAATAAATCTTTGGGAAAGGCAGTCAGTCCTGATTTAAAGGCTGCAAGCCACTGCGCCGTGTCCCTGGGTAAGATGTTGAAGTGGTTAATTACCCTTGCGGCGTGAATGCACACCTTTATTCCCGACCCGAGCTGGCCTGCCTGGGCGCTGGGGCACACACGTGGCTGCGGCATCGCGTCGTGCCTCTTCCCGCCGGAGCGGCAGATCCGCCGGGCACACGGCTCTTCCCGGAGGGGTTGTCAGCTGGGGTCAAGTCACCTCCCGACTTTCCCTCTGACAAGCCAAACAAATTGAATTTCTTTAGACTGATTGGTCAGCTCACTTCTGAGAGGTGTAATGCAGCTATGTGGATTTTTTTCCCATGCAGCGTGTCAAAAGTAAAGGTGAAGAGGGATCAGGAGCTTTGCCAGTCGCCCCATGCCAGCGCCCATGCTCTCAGGTGGGTGCCCAAGCCCACCTGCAATTACCTGCAGTTCGAAGGCACTCCCCATGGATGGAAGAGAAACATCCCCTCAGGTTAAATTTCTGGCCCAAGAGCAGAAAGCCGTGTTTCTGAAAATCACAGCTGGGAGGGCAGGGAGTGAATGTGCAAAGGATAACAGACCCTCTGGCAGGTCACTTTTTCCCAAATAAAACACCTGAAAGAGGTTTAAGCCTCTCCGATGGCTGTGTGAGCCAAGTGATCCCCCCCCGGCTGAAGGGATGGGGCTCCTGCCCCCAAGGTGGGGTCCTGCAGCCCAGGGAGGGTCTGACCCCCACTCTGTGCAGATTAACAGTGAAACCCAAGTCCTCCTCCAGGCAACACAGGCTGGGGCACAGGGGCACGGCACACTCCCCTGTCCCTGGCAAGTCTGGACGGACTCAGGCACATCATCTTGTCATCCTGGGGAGCTGCTTCATGTGCTGACGCCTGACAGCTTTGCAGGAGCATCTGTGTAGTTTGTGTTTTGGCTGGCGGGGGGCTGGATCTCCCACACATCGTGCCTCCCGCCTGGCCCCCCGCAGCTTCCCGGGGGCAGAATCCACTACTTGAGTTTTTGGTCCATCCCGTTACTGCCACCCAGCTCCTCCCCACCGTGCTGGCCAGAGCTTGGGAATAACAACACGGGGTGTGCCGGGCTGGGTAAAGCGAGACCCTGGGTCATCTTGTCCCCCCTGGCAACTTTCTCTTGCTCAGGACGCGGGGGAACACAGTCTGGGTCCCTGCTCAGATGCAGGCCCAGGTCTTGGTGTCCCACATCAGGCAGAGGTTCTCAGTGGGGGGCCATCAACCTTTCTGAGTGATGGCCAAAGCCTATCTGGACGAAAAAATCCAGTATAGTCAAAATCAGTAAATACCCTTCACCAGAAAGCTGCAGATCCGGCTAGCTGGCATTTGCTGCGCGCCACCTTACAACTTCCAGCTTCCCCTGGTGTGAGCAAGAGGCCGGTTCCGAGATCCGCAACCCAGTTGCCTCTGGGAAAGCAGAGTACATGGCTTTACCCCTCTCCAGCTCAGCCAGGGGTGACCCTGACCCATTCCCCGAGCCAGCCCACCCCATGCTGTGCAAGACCTTTGGCTGTGGGAAGAGGGGAGCCGGCTACTGAGGAAGTTATTTCTTCCTCTAGCTGGGTTTAGCAGGGCCAGAGCCTGTTAACAAGTAGAGTTTATTCAAAACCACTCTCACTTCCTGAGCGAGGATCAAGGGGTTTGATTTTCTTTTGTTTGGCAGAAGATAAACCGCTGAAGGGAGAGTTACTTCAGGCTGCCAGGTTGATCTGCAAGGAGCTGGAGGAGTCTGCCTTGCACTAGGGAGGGCAGGAGGTGAACTTAAGTGGGGGATTCTCACGGGACCAGTGCTTTAAAAGCAAGCTAGAGGCCAGAGTGAATTGGCCACTAGATTTTAAGTCGAACCTTCTACCCCGAGGGAAAAAAACGAATTCCTCTAAAAGGGTCAAAGATAGTGGAATTAGTCTGCATCTTTTCACTGGAGGTCAGTGCATCTTCCCAGCTGCCGCAGGATGGAGTGCTGCGGGTACTTCGATGTTCAGCAGCTGATCCTTCATCACCCGCATTTCAGGTTTAATGCTAGACGGAGCGTCTAAGAAGTTCTCCGGCTTCTTGTTCCTGTACTCCAGTCTGCCCTGTCCCCTGCAGTGAGTCAAGGAGGCAAAATGATTTCCAGGGTGGGTACATCTTACAGTGGTGGGCTGTCACGTCAGCAAGAACCCCTCAAGTCATGAGACATGGTAGGAAAGGGAAAGGATCAGTGAGGAATTTAACCAGATGCCTGGTCCCGCTCCCCTGAAGAAGAAAGGCCTGGGAGAGTTGGAGGTCTGCTCAGCCAAGTCGCCCAGTGCCGCCTGATCCCTGAAAAGAGGGGGCGGTGGCTTTGTCAGTCTGCACAACGAGGATGTCCCTGCGGCTGGCAGGCCACTGCAGAGGAGGTGTCCGTGCAGCCTGGGTCTCCTGCGCAGGGGTGGTAGAGTCTGCACACACCTCTTTGCTGTCAGGTCGTCATGAGACAGGCTAGAGAGAATAACTACAGCAGAGCTGGGTGATCTGGGATGTGACGGCATGGAGGACGGGAATCAGGTGGGGGGATTATTTGGCATTACTTTTGGTCTTGTGCCAGGCTCAGCGCATTACAGCTGAAGCACTCAGAGCAAAGCTGGTGTGTGCATACAGGGGGCTTGGAGGGGCACTCTTTTTGTCAAGACCGGATTCCCATACCTCTGCAGACAAAAAAGAAGTGTAGCCCTTGGTGTGGCTGGAAAGTCATTCTCTGTAGGGGCCTTAGTGTACTGGAGCACCGAGACTCAAGGCATCGTGAACCCATGATGTGCTCTCATGCCACAAGCTCTATCTGCTATTAACTCCAGAGAGTACCTGAGACGGGAGAAGAACACAGTCCCCAGGCAAAAGGTTGCATGTTATTTCCTGCAATTACTCTCCATTTACTCTTCCTCCTGATGACCTGTTGTCACTGTCAGAATAAAAAACTAAATCACATATTTGTAAAAGGACAGATAAAGCTTTCTGAAAGCCAATCTGCAGTACAGGAGAATTCAACAGCTATTTTCAGTGCAATCACAAGTCCCAGAATTTCTCCTCTGCAGGTCCCCAACATCCCCTCGTCTTTGTCCTCCTGGTCAAACACCAGGATGCACAGGTCATCTTGACCATCAGGATACCCTTGTGGAAGGCAAGGTGCAGGAGGGAACTGAGGGAAGAAGGTGCCCTCTCAAACTACACTTTGACAGCATATATGTTAATGAAAACCTCTCACAAGAGGCAATAGTGCCATGGATGAAGTAGACAACAGGGGCAGGAGGAGCCTTTTTAAATTAAACAAAATTAACAGAAAAGATAGCATGTCCCAGCCCTAACAGTGCAGTGAAGGCGAAAGGTAGTGTCCTAGGCCTAGGCCACCCTCTAAACATACTGTTACACATGAGCCTGAAGGACACTGTGTCCCCTCTTAATGAAGACACTTGCTCCATAATTAGAGGTATCAGAGGATGTCAGTCCCCACACTGTGGGCTGGAGACCCTCTACCTTTACACAAACCTTCTTCTGATACTGTTGGTATACCAACCCTTTTTTCAGGTGCCCATTTCCTTTTCTGTACGCAGGCTGGTTAGATGGGTCTGTCATGCCAGAGATGCTGATGGCGTCCCACACAGCCTCAGAAATGGCCCTTGTTGCAATCTGGCTTGCCTCAAGCCCAGCATGCCCCAAACCCCCAACCCTGGGGATAGCAGAGATACACCACAGCCCTTGAGACGCTCCCCTTGCTATGGACCTGCTTGGACCCTCCACCACTGATCCTGAGAGGTGACAACCCTGCTTGCCTTGACACACGTTGGCCCGCCCAACCCATTCACAAGGCATACAGTGATGAGTAAAGTTGGTCATGGTCCTTTTGGTCATGACTTTTGGGCATTTTGATTAAAAAGGGTGTGATAGGAACTTCTATGGCTTTCAATTTTCCCCAGGTGAGCATCATAAAAATTCTGTTTGTGTTGAGGCCAGATCATAGAAGAAGGCAGCATTCAGGTAGATTCTTGTTATGGCTTAATTTTTTGCCCACTTGTATAACTAATGAGTTGGATTAAGGAATAGAGGTCCCTGCAAGCCTGTGGGACACCTGGCACAGGTAAGAGCTGTGTCTGTCCTGATATTGCCTTTTTAGGAGCAGAGCAGAGATCTTCGCTGCCCTTCAAAGGAGGCATTTTGATGCAGTGGCTTTGTCTATCTTGGCTCCCTTTTCTTGTCTTGCCCTGGAAACTCTAAATTCTCAGGTCATGAGTGGGACTTTCTGAAGACAAGCCTGAAATAAACCATACCTTGTTTATTAGCCCTAAAGTACTGGCCACGATTCATCTGCAGATTTAATACCAGTGCCGAGCTGGATGCCCCTGTTCTATCGATTTCTATAGCTCTGCTTACAGATAACGAATTTAAAATCATGGGATCGGACAGGATGTCCTGGGTTGTTGTGTTGCATCTTCTTCTGTCACACACAGTCATGTTATGCAATCCCTTTCATAGGCTTGCAAAGCTCCAGCTTGAAACTAGGCAGCACTTTGCTCCCAGGATTCCTGCAGGAAAGCCTTTGCAGAATTTCATTCCTCCAGCAGTCATTAATTCTGTCATTTCTCATCTAAACATAGCCAGGAATAGTTTAGAGGCATTTGCTCAATGGCCAGCATTATCCTCAAGCTTAAATAACTCATCTCTCTTCTTAGTGGGCATGTTGGAAAAAGAAGTAATTACGGAGAGTGGCCACGTCCCCATGGAGCCCCTCAAGCTGCAGGGAGCTGCCGGGGTCCATCAGGGCACAGGGCTGAGGGCTGAGCTGGCACAAGGAGATGTCCCTAGCAGCTTGGGCACAGTTCTGAGCACTGCTGAGGTCTCAGCGGGTCCTCGTCCCCTGGTACCGCTCTCTCCAGGCCCTTCTGGAAATATTCTAGCTGATGCTGCCTCTGTTTGCAATTGCCTTTTCTTAGCCATGAGATGCTTGTGGCTCAGAGCCATCTCATGCCTGAGTGATCTGTCTCTGCTGTTCTGTGGATAAGCTGCCAGCATATAGCAGAAATTCTTGTTTCTAGTGTCCAAGTACATGGCGGTGCATTTTTTACTGCTAAATTACATCCCATTTGTCTCAGTCTCATCCTTAGGGCACCCACCTCCTCCTACATAATATTCCAACCCTTATCAGTACTAGCAATGATTCCCAACTTCACGTCATTTCTGCTCTCCCTGCTAGGGTTGTTTAAAGAAAATACGGATTAAGATAGTGTCCAAAACAGCTCCTCGATGAACTCCACCAGGAACTCCTGACAAATTTTAATTCCCCTTTCAGCACCGCCTGTTTTCTACCCATTGGCTGGTTCCTGACCCACACTAAATCTCTTTCAGGACACCTCATCTTAATGAACGCATTCCTGCTTGGCAACAAGGAATCAGGCAGACCCGGTCTCCCTCGTGTCCTGCCTCAAGCAAGTCAGGCACAGACGACAGCTGGGAAACCTATCCCCTCCTTTGTTTGATTTATCACACACCGTCTTGTATTTCTCCGTCCTTCCTGCAGAGTTTGTCCCAACACCTTTCTTCTGCAGAGGCCAGATGAACTGGTGCATGGCTACCCCCACCACGTTCCCCAGTCCCTTCTCCTTCCCTGTTCCCAGCTATGATGATGGCTCTTCTCCCGTCCCCTTCCACAGTCCCTGGCTTGGTGGCTTCATGAAAAGCCATAGCTATCAATCAGCCTCGCAATTACAAATGGTGGTCCTTTCTGTGCGCCAGGTCAGAGACATCCTTTTCCCCTTGACCTGGTGTGCTCTTTCTTTATCTCTGCTTCTCTCTCGGCTCACAAATCCCAGACATTTGCACCCGTTTCTCTTTGCCTCATGCTGTCCCCAATAGCTGCTGCTGACAAAAAGTTCATGTTGGGGTGACAAAGTATTTAGTTTGTGTTGGGCTGATGCCTAGAGTACCTGAGCTAAGCCACATATTTTTGTGTATTTCTTCCTGCCAGGTTCTTCTTTTCTTTACTGCTCTCCCTTTTGGTGTCTGTTGCTCCCCTCTGCATTTTTAATACTACTGCCGTTAAAGTTTTATAAGCTCAGGCTGGCATTTTTATGGGTGTAATATTCTTACAGTTCAGAATGTTTTTGCAGTATTATCTTTGTTTTTTCCCACACTCAAAACTCCTTCAGATGGCACAATGGAGGCGGCTTTAAAACTAAGCAAGTTAAAAATCTGCCTTCCTTTTCCTTCCCATTTTGGAGCTCTGAAACTTTTTTACGACAGAGTGTGCTTGCGCATCTGAGTGCAAAGAATGGAGGGAAAGAGAGGAGAAGCAATAGATGACTAATATTGCTGGGAAATGAACTCTGTGCCATCCATTTCGTCTGTTCTGGCCCTCCTGAGCTTCTTTGGGAGTTACTTAGAGCCAATTGCTCTTTCTTGTTACGCTGTGGGAAGCTGAGAGACCAGCTTTTTCAAGCTCCGAGCTGGATACCACCCACAGTCACTAAGGTGACTGCCGCTTGCAGCCTGGGAAAAATCAGCCCTGTCAAGTACGGTGCACGAACTCTACAGCAAAAGAGGTGGGTGCCGGCAGGGGTGTGTGGACGGGGGTCCTAAAGGTTGTGCTTCAAGCTCCGTCTGCCCCCATAAAACATCCCCCAGAGATGCAGCTGGGTGGAGAAACAGATCTGCTGTGGTGGGACAGGCACCCAGGCCACTTGCTTGAAAGAAAAGTGGTGTGTGGTCTCTTTAAAAACCCCATCTTTTTGGCTCTCATCACATTGCCCCCAAGATGAGTCCAATTTAAAAAAAAAAGAAATACAATGGTGACATTTTTTGCTGTTATGGATTATATCTCTTAATATATATTCCCTTTGCAGAGTAGGTCATATATCCACGAGGATAATCAGAGGGCTGGAGCCCCTCTCCTGTGAGGACAGGCTGGGAGAGTTGGGGCTGTTCAGCCTGGAGAAGAGAAGGCTCCGGGGAGACCTTACATCAGCCTTCCAGTACCTAAAGGGGGCCTACAGGAAAGCTGGGGAGGGACTTTTTTAGAAGGGCAGGTAGTAACAGGACGAGGGGCAATGGCTTTAAACTGGAAGAGGGTAGGTTTAGATTAGATATTAGGAAGAAATTCTTCACCGTGAGGGTGGTGAGGCACTGGAACAGGTTACCCAGAGAGGCTGTGGATGTCCCATCCCTGGAAGTGTTCAAGGCCAGGCTGGATGGGGCTTTGAGCAACCTGGTCCAGTGGAAGGTGTCCCTGCCCATGGCGGGGGGGGTTGGAACTAGGTGATCTTTAAGGTCCCTTCCACCCCAAACCGTTCTATGATTCTATCAATCAATCATCTGCATACACAAGGCCCCGAGAATGGATGAGAATTTGCAGGCTGCATGGGAACACCGCTGAGGTGCACAAGGAGTGGCATTGCATACAGTAAATATATGGCAATCTCTTTCTACCTGTTTTGTAGGAAACAATTGCAGAGCTTTTTCAGTGCAGGGGGAAGTACACCTGTGCTCACTCACCGAACAAATCCTTTCTTCACTGCTGAGCCAGCTCAAATGCTGTGCCCTAAAGGGCCCCACATCATGAAAGTCCATTTTTCTTGTCCTGAACCATTTCTAGCCAGCCTGAGGTGCTCAGCTTTGAAATCATTTAAATAGTGGTTTCTTTCTAGAATGCTGCCACAGCTTCTTAAACCACCTTACCAGTAATTACCAAGTTATCTTGCAGCAGATCTGGGTGATGGGTGGTGCTATTCCAGAAACTGAGACACAGTGAGTTACCTGACAGGCACAAGGTCATGCAGAAGGACTGTAGCAGAGCAGCACTTCCCCATGCAGTAATTCTGAGCCTTTGCCTAGTCAATATAACAAAATGCAATCAGCCACTGCCTAAATAGTTACCTCTGGGCAGATCTTGGTACCCTTAGGATTGGCTGACACTCCTGTGAAGCACCATTTCTCCACCTCTTTGCGGTTCTGCGCACTCCTGGCAGCAGGTGGGTTAAAACTAAGTAGAAAAGACCATTCAGTTATACAGAGAAGAAAGACAGTTTCTTTGACTTCCAGTTTTCAGTCCTGTCTGCTTCAGTTTCACTTGGGGGAGTTTCTCAGCAATTAAACCTTAACTCAGCCACCGCATGGCACCGCGACACATACTTCCCACGCTGCCTTCATGTGAATACACCTTTCAGAGCTTCTTACAAAACACAGCACAAGCTGGTGGTGTTTGCTGCTACTTCGAAACACCAGCAAAGCTACTTTTTAATCACCATTTTTCTGTGATACAATATGCATCTGGCTTAGAGATGTTTGCTGCACGTATATTAACAGGAGCAAGCTACTGTGTATGGGCGGACAGCAAAAGGCCTCGTGTTGGCCTTAAACGGGATGCCAACCAGCCTGGTGGTTTGGCACATGTCTGTGCACTCTCCGAATAGGCAAAACATCACTCTGGACTGGCACAGATGTGGTGGGGTTGAGGGTAGGGCCCATGACTACATGTGTCCCTGCAGCCTTACCTGCTTGTGGACCAGGGACAGTGATGCATTCCAGGGATGCTCCCAGTTCCCCTGCGGAGATCAGATTTCTGTGAATGCAAGGCAGAAGTGCATAGAAGGAGTATTTGCTTTTCTACAGTCACAGACCTGGTGGGGACAATTTGTTTTTGAACTGGTTCACCTGGCGAGCTCCATGTCTCTCTTCTTGGTACTTTTGACGGCCAGTACTACTCAGGACATGGAGGGGCCAGGGCTTCCCCAGGGCTGTGCAGCCCTCGGGCTTGTGACAGGCACCTCCGGGCTCCCCAGAGCTCCCCGCAGACTCATGGTTATGGCTTGAGCTATCCTCGCTTCCCAGGGCTTTTCTCTCCCTCCCAGGGCACCTCTTGATCTGCTTGAGGGAAAAAAGCACATTTCATTGGGAGAAACATTTGATGAGTAGCTTCATTCATTTTCAGCCAATTAGCACTGGTTAAACCAATCATCAGAAAACCAGGCATGGATTTAATGCCTACACGGGTACATTTACAACAGCCAATACTCTATAAATACAGCTACAGCTTCCGTGCACATGGTGGTAGTAATGTAGTTTGTGCACAGGATCTGGCAGAAAGTGGTTGTTCATTACGCTGGGCCGAATTGCGGACAACATTTGTGCAAAAGCTTTGTGTCTCCTAAGTAGCTGGAGGAAGATCATGAAGCCTTGGAAATGTTTCCATGCTCCCCTGGGCTGCCCGTCCAGCCTCCGATCCCATTCCGTCCACCTTGCCAGAGATACCCAGCGACTGAATCCCACTTGCTTGTGCAATTCACACCTGGCAGAGGTGATGCTCCAGCTGTGCCAGTGGGGTCCCTTTTAGCACAAGTGTGTCCCACCTCAGATGTCTCTGTGGCCCTTGGTTCTGGCAACCGGTCGTCAGGTGGACCAGGGCGGCCGCTCTGTCCTCACCATCAACAGCAAGAGCGGTCAGTGCTACCTCTTGCAGCTGGGACAAGCTGGCGTCCTTCTCCTGACAGTGACCAGCTCCAGCGGCGCAAATCTGTGGCTTTCCTTATATCCAACCCCTTCTGCCTTTCCAGAGGAAACCAGGGCAGGAGGCTTCTGCTCTGTATCCGTAACTGGCTTCCACCTTGGCAGAGGATGAGACATGGTCTGATTTCTTACTTGTCTGAGCCCAGATGGGTTTTCTCAGTCGCACAGCACCGGACAGGAAAGCGTTGTTGCACATCGGTAGCCCAGAAGTCACACAGTGAAAGGGTCAGGCGTGGGGCTGGGAGTCATGGCATGGATGTGGACCTTGCCAGCATAGTCCCCTGCAAGGGTTATGGGATGAGGTGTGCCTTACCTCTGGCTGTGGGGCTGGCACAGAGTGGGGACACCCCTGCTTTGGAGACTGGCGCTGGAGGAGCTCATGGCCAAGAACTCCCCCTCTCCTCGTCTCCTCCCGCCTGCCCCATGGGAAGCATCGGGGGGCCCTTCTGGCCCACCACCAAGCACAAAGGCCATGGGGCCAGGCTGGAAAACTAACTTTTCCCTCCTCCAGCCCTGGGCAGGTGCAGCCCACCCCACGTACCGTGAGTGGGATCGCTCCTGGATTCCTGGATTAGATCAAGGGTCAAACCCTGAACCCCTGGCCCGGGGTGGGCTTCCGGGGCTTTCGCGGGGGCTTTGCTCACCCTTGAGATCTCGTGGCTTCCAGCCGGGTGCTGCTGGGCAGCCTCAGGCAGCAGTCAGCATCCCCGGCAGCACACAGCCGCCTGGAGGCGAGCGACCTGCGGCTGACGGCTCCGGCTCCTTACGCAAGCTCTCGGCTGCAATACTTCGCTCCTTTTAAGAGTGGGGTGATGCTCTGGAGAACAGCTCTGCTTATCTAGGGCAGAACTGGAGCGGGACAGCCTGCGGTCCGGCCAAGTCTCAGATGCCCTCGGGGACCTCATGGGGATCCTGCCAGGGGCTGATAAATGCCAACAAAAGGATGTCAAGCGCAAGCAGTTGCTTCCAGGTTTGTTTGTTCGTCTGATTTCTACAGAGGCACACAAAGAGTCCACACGCAATCTGCACAGAGTGCTCTTTATAAAAATAAATAAAAAGGCCCTTGCTGTTCAAAACCAGCTTCCCTCCGGGTCTATTTTAGCCCATCACCTCAGCAGCAGCTCCTTCAGAAGCCGGGACTCTGCTGATGAGAGTTAGTCACTTCTGTCCCTCAGCAGGCGTCTCGGTAATTTTCCCCAGCCGGTTACGTCAGCGAAGCCCTGCACCAGCAGCGCTCCCTGATTATGCAAGCTACGTTCGCAGATATGCTCGGGGTTGGTCTTTTTAACCTTTATTCACTGGCTCATCGCAGGGTGAGCTGCGATAAAGGCTTTGCTGATAAAGCCCAGTAATATATTGACAAAAGAAAAGCATGGCATTGGTAATAGATTACATTTGCGGGAAACTGAAAGGAAAAACAAAGGAGCCAGTTGCAGCCTATGTAGGCAGAGCTGAATCTGTAGCAGTACCGTCTCTTGAAAAGAAAGACACACTTGTCTAGTTCATCCAGGCAAAAGCAGGGACAAAGATTTTGTCTGGGGTTTCAGCTTATTAGCCAAATGCTTTGCAGTCATGGGTTCTGCAAGACTGAGCTACCTCTCTGCTCCCAGTGAGGCACCCTAGAGCTTGCTCACGGATGGTGCAGGAACTCCTGAATTACAAGACAGGAGCCTTCGACTTACTGTTTTCAACCCCCCTCCCGTTTTTCTTTTTTGAAGGCTATGTTCATTTTATCTTTGTAAAAGGGCACTGGAAGGGGGAAGATGTGAGCAATTTTCTCCACCAGGAGCTTCTGGAAATGTTTTTATTCACTCAGCTTCAACATCTCCTCAGTCGTCCAAGCCTGTTCTTCAACCCGCAGAAGAGTTTGGGTTGGAAAGGACCTTCAAAGATCATCTAGCCCAACACCCCTGCCATGGGCAGGGACATCTTTCGCTAGGTGATGGGGCATCCACAACTTCTCTGGGCAACCTGTACCCAGGGGATAGAAAACCAGGGGACAGGGATACAGTCACCTGCCCGGGTCTCCAGTTGAAAAATTCCCCCTTTGACCTTCCTGCTTTGCTGGTTGCCAAGTCTTCCCTCCTGGTCCTCGGCAAGCACTGGGGAAAGGCTTGTGCCTGACGGTCCCTCTGCAGGGATCCTCCTACAGACCCTTGCTTGTGGTGGGGTCTGAACCCCTCCCCGTTCCAGTGCTAATGTCTGAGATCTCTCCTATGTCTGCAGCACTGAAGTGCAGGACGCATCGTGACGCCCTCTCCCCTTTCCTCCTTGCCCCAGCGAGCCAAAGGGTGGGCATGGAGCAGGGGACCAATACATTAAAAACTTGTGCAGCGGGAAGTGTTTTGCCATGTAGCCCCATGCCAAGTCCAGTTCAAAATGAATTGGCTCATACAGCGTGATTTGGCTGACCGTTCAGTTCCGGATCTGACTATAAAGAGAAATAATTAACTGACTGGTTGGGTTTTCTTAGGGTGGTAAGTAACTATAGAAACTCCCTGCCTGCCAGACAAAGGTGTATCAGAGCTGTGTTTGGCTGATTGGAGCCAGATCCTGTCAGTCGATACAGCAAAGTTTGCAATAGGTGCAAAATGCCAATGTGTTAGTGTTTCCCTGTGGATACCAGGATTGCTGGAAAAAGGAAAAAAACCCCGCTTATCTTCTCTAGCTGTGAGCGTCACAGCAGAGTAAATGTTAATATCCATACAACTGAGCTCAAGAGGCTCCTGTTAGCCAAGGTGTTCTCGTTGGAGTGACGGGGAGCTGAGCCTGACAGATAAAACTAGTCCACATTTTTCAAATGGTTTATGGGTCCCGAAACCCTGCAGTCCTGGGTTGAAAGAAACTGGCAGTAGATTTGCACTCCATTGGGCAAATATTTCAGCCCAAGGAAAAATCCAAGCACTTTCTTTCTGACATTTTAAAGAAAACTGCTGACTGTTGGGACATTTCAAAAATTCCCCAATATCACTGAAAAGGATAAAGAAGAGAAAGCAAAAAACAGAAGCAAAGCATTGCAAAGCATTTATTGTAGATTGAATTAAATACTTTAAGTGACTCAAAGCCATCAGTGTTTCTCGTCTGCCAAACACGAAAGGCAGTCCTTTGCATCCGTCTGCAATGACACTGTCTTTCCCTTCTTTGGCTTGGCCAGCGCAGTCCGGCAGCAACACAGCCTGGAACTGTGTGCCCTGAGGGGAGAACTTGGAAATAGCAGCAGTCTGCCAGTATATGCCGGGAAATCTTGAAATTGCAAGTTTTTGAGTATGTTATCTGAACCAGTGTTCATGGAATGGGAAAAAAAAATTACGCCGGGAAAGGGCAAGATGTGCTATAAAGTTTGAGAACTACATGTGCGTGGTCAAACCGAGGTAGGTGCTGGCTGCTGGTGAGAGGTCCAGAGGCTGCCTTGTGCCCCTGAGGAGCCCTGAGAACCCACGTAGGTCAAATCCCTCTCCTCCTCCTCCTCACCCACGTGCACCTGCCCGTGGTCCCATCCCTGTCCCCCCACCAGCCCTCAGCCTCCCTCCCAAACAGCAGGGCGATAGATAAAGCTGGAAACTTAAACTGTTAATGCCAAGCCCGTGATTAGCAAGCGCCGTGCCGATGTTTACAAGGGGGGAGAAGGACAGCTTACTCTGCAAGCCAACAAGGAGCCATGAAGCCTTGCAGGAGGGATCGGGCCAGGGCTGACGTGCCTCAGGCTCTGCAGCACGCTTAGCCTTTGCTCCAGTGAGCTGGTCAGTATTGCACCAGCTCCATCAAATGTCAATGCATCCCATATGGGTCCTGGTGGGAGAGGAGGCTCCAGGAGAGCTTGTTCACACCTGAGATCCTGCCAGCAGCACTGCAAGACCCAAACACAGGAGTAATGTGAGACCAGAAGAGTGTGTCTGGGTCTCCAGTCTGCTTCTGAGATGCTCCCCTCGCATGCACAGCACCGGTCCCAGTGTCGTGGTTTAACCCCAGCCAGCAACTCAGCACCACGCAGCTGCTCGCTCCCACCCAGTGGGATGAGGGAGAGAACGAGGAAAAAAAAAATAGAACTCATGGATTGAGATAAGAACAGTTTAATAGAACAGAAAGGAAGAAAATAATAATGACAACAATGACAACAATAAAGTGACAATAATAATAAAAAGATTGGAATACACAAAACAAGTGATGCACAATGCAATTGCTCACCAC
>JAVKLA010000058.1:8217754-8229597 GCA_034782735.1 Sagittarius serpentarius
CCCCATCCCACTGGGTGGGGGGGGAGTGAGTGAGCGGCTGCGTGGTGCTGAGTTGCCGGCTGGGGTTAAACCACGACGGAATCTTACTGTAGGCTCAGGAAAACTGGATGAAAGGGTAATTAAAATATAGTTATTAACAGTATATATTAGCTCAACATAAACGAACAGGCAGGACTTCAGTAGGTCTGAATTCTTTTGCCAGGTGAACCAGGAGTAGCTAAAGAAAAGTACATGACAATGCCAAGCTGAATTTTAGAAGGCCTCTGACTGAGCTCCCAAGGAGAAGACTTCGGTACACCAAGATACTGGCAAGGTGAAAGGTGTGGCAATAACATGGACCAGAACCAGAGTGATGTGACGGGACGTGTGGCAAAGGGATGAAGTTTAATGGGATCATCAGTATGGAGGGGCACTGACATCTGAGGAGGCAGAGGAAATTGATGGATTCAGCCAGCCAGTAAACTCCACCCCAAACTATTAGGAAAGGAGGCACTTGACGTTACCTGCCTGGCAGCCAGGCTTTCGGACGAGTCCGTGCAAGCAAGCAGGGGCCACAAAGCTGGAGAACAGCTGAGGCTGCATATTTCAAAGATGGTGCAAGAGGAGGGAAGTGAATCCAGGCAATAATTGATCTGTTAGCTTAACCTCAGGAGAATGACAGGCATTTGACTAATTTTGAAGGGAGGAATAATGAAAGATGTAGAGTTTAATAGAAAATGGTATAAAATGCAACAAGGAGGTTACCAAAAATAGATCTGACCTGACTAACTCCATGTATTTTTTGACAAAAATAGCTTAGGATCCAGACAAGAAAATGCCATAGATCTCATCTATATGGCCCCCTCTCCAGTAATTAGTGGAGGAGTGGGTTAGTAAGAATGAAGAGGGTAAGGAGTAGGCTAAGGATGAGATGCCTACCGATTGTGCTGAAAGCCCTTTCCGTTAGCAATCGTAGCTTTTACACTCCAAATGAAGGCCCAGACACCTCTGTGTGGATGCTCATCTTTGGTGGGGGCCAGATGTGCTGCTTTGCATCTGGCTGTGCGGCCACCCATCTCTTGCAGGCTCGTAGCTTGTCATGTCCCCGCCTGCGGCGTCGGGGACCTCCGCAGCCACCTGGTTCGACCTCCTCAGCCTTCGGCCCTCAGGAGGAACCGCTTCGCAGACGGCACGTTATCACTGGGAAAGAAAATATCCGATGGCTAATTAAAATTTCCTAGCAATGACTAAATCCGCAACAACCCCTCTTAAGTTGTTCCAATGGTTATTAATTAATCTCGCCGTTACCATGGCAGGGCTTCGGTCGCTGCCTTTTCGCCAGATGCCTGCAAAATGCAGCCTTCGCTCCGCCACCAAGGGGAAAGGAGAGCTTCTACCCGCCCGGCAAGCCTGCGCCGTGCCGCCGGCGTTGGGGCTCTCGCCCGCTGCTGTGGGGAGAAGCCCTTGGCAGGGGCTGGCAGCTGGCTGGGCTCAGCAGGAGGACAGCGGGCTGAAGCGAGCGCTGCCAGCACCCAGGCTGAGAAATGGGGTTGGCACCAAACGGGTCAGCATCTCTCCGTGCCTGGCCGGGAGCTTCCTCTGACACCTTCTCCTCTCCCCTTCCCCTCCCGCAGGTTTCCCTGCGCCCACGAGCAGCAGCCACCGCTCTGCTCTGCCTTGGGATTGATTGTTTCTCTCTGGCCTCATCCATTAATGACGCACGTCGATTCAAATGCTGTTGCTTTTTACTTCTCTCCCTCTCTCTCCCATTTTTTTTTTTCCCTATTCCCCCTATTTTTATGACGCATGAAGGCAAGGTTGTCATTATTCTATATTTGCATGGATTAAGCTGCCTTCATCATCTATTAGCTTCCAAGTGATAAGAGCCCACATGCAGGCTCCCTCGTTACGTATGCTGCCTCTGCCCGCCGTTCCTGATTACTTCTGGCCCATATTCTAGCTCCAGGAGCCAAATGGCTGTCTCGTGCAGAAATGCCTCAAAACCGATTTTTTTAAGATGTTCTTTTCAGAAAAGTAGATGTGTTTTCTTCCACGTTTGTCTGTCTTGGCTGCCTCTTCCTGCGTTACCAAACTGTTCAGGCTTCCTCTCAATTTTTCACGTTTTCCTTTTTGGCCCAGTAAAACAGTTACACACGAGGTGAAACAACCTGATCTGTCTGTTGCTCTCCTCCTTTTATTTGCAGGTCTAACGTCTCAGATACCTTGGGGGTGGTGATTTGCAAGTCTTTCACAGTAATTAATGTCCTATCTTCCCTCTTAAAAATACTTCCTGTTATTTACTCAGTTTGTTGCTTTAAAATAAGATTAAAAAAGAGAAAAAAACCCGGACTATCCTGGAAAAGGAGTTAGGGAGATGGAGAGACCCAGGAAAACAGAGAGAGATGATAGATAGAAGAAGCCTTTCTCCCCTTCCTTTAGCTCCCGGGATCCCATGGATTTATCCGCATTAGAGAAGCTGCTGTGTATGAACACGGTTGTATACCTGGTAACCAGCAAACCTGGCAATATCCTTGAAGTCTGCAACGGCCGCAGTTCGACTGACCAGACAAAAAGCTATCTGATAACCGAGGTGAGAGGATGACCCAGCAGAAATACCCTCTCAGCCGTGCAGCGGAGGATACAGCCCATTAGCGGGTTGGTGACCGTGCGTGCCCCCCACCCCGGGGAAGGCAGGAAAGGCTGGAGCCCAGCAGGGACGCCCGCAGGGTCCGAGTTTCCCTGCGTCCTCACCACTCTTGAGGTGGAGCTGCCTGGCTGGGGATGGTGTTGCCTGGTGGGCTGGAGCTCCAGCAGGGCGTTGGCACGAGCTCAGTATCGAGCAGGGGTTGCTAGTGGTTGTCTCATCAAATCCTGGGTCTGCTATTGCTTCTGGGTTTCGGTATTTTATGCATGCAACTAAATGATGGCTTTGAAGCTGATAATAAAACAGCTTCCGCTTTCCTTTGGTGCACATACAAGTCAGTAAACGCAATTCCACTGAATTTCATCAGCCCGTCAGTGCCATACGGACCTGGAGGAAAACAGCAAGTGCCAGGCAGCAAAAGGCCAAGGCCAGCCAGCAAAGGGGGTGAAAATATCTCCTTTATACTCTGAGCCTGGTGTCTGTGCACAACTGTGCCTTTCTCTTCTGCCCTGCTGTGTCCTGGGCTGTCTCAGTCCCCTGGGGAAAAACTCACCGTCAGGGAGGTCCAAGGACCACAAAACAGCCCAAAGAGCCACAAACAGAGGGGGATGCGACCGCTGCCGTCCAGGGAGATTTTGCTATTGAGCTCATTGGGGTGTAGGGCAGGGACTTTATTTATCAAGCTGGGGGTGGGAAGGAGGATAAAAGCACGTTTGCATGTAGACTGAAGTAAGGATGCATCGTTTTGCTAGACCTGGAGTGGAGGGGAGGGGTGGCTGGAGAGCAGTTCAGGCACAGCGCCGTGCTAGTGTGAGGACGGCGTTCTGCCTGGAACTGGCCATGTATTTTGTGTTTGGAATGAATGAATTACTCACTGAAAAAAGGGCATTTTAGGTCAAATGAAACTCTTTTCAAATTTAAACCAAAGATGTGCAGGGTTTCTGTGCTAAAACAATCCAGAGGGGAAAAAAAAACAGAGCTAAAAAGCCTCAAAGCATTGTTGGGTACTTTCAAAATTAAACATCTGACTTCTCATTTTCCAGTCATGTTTTGTTGATCAAATGCGATTAAACCGTGACTTAAAGGTTACTAAGACATAAATAAAAACCATATAACAGCTATGCCAGCCAAAGTCTCTTTCTTTGCCCGAGAAAGTGGGAGAGGGCAGCTCGGTCCCTGTCACAGCTGCCCAGACATTAACCTGGTGACTTCAGGTGAGAGCCGAAGAGGTTATCTCTACTTTTTGGGGTGTCAGGCAGGCACAGATAGGCTCACCCTACTGAGAGCCTGAGCTTCCCTCTCTCCACTCGGGGTTTAGGCACTGTACTATAGTTACCGCATCTTTCCGACTGGGGCCAGCTCGTGTGTGTGCTGTCCGTACGGACCTCCCCGCTGAGGCAGGAAGAATGTGCATCTTCTCCCAGTTCCCACAGCACTGCCTCTGACATTCGTAAAAATATCTGTGCCCTGCAGGAATAAAATCCCCTAGGAAAGGGCAGATGGACTCAGGCACTCTGGGATAACAAGGTCTCTGTGTCAGGGACAGCAAGATGGAAATTACTTTGGAGCATTTCGGGATCCCTACGCTGCTGACATTGCAAGGCTGAGGGACCGAACGGGCACCAGGACTGATGGATGGTGAGGAAATAAGGATGGAGGGAAAGTATCCAAGGTTTCAGCTGCTGGAAGCACCAGGCTGTGCAGGATGTTTTGCACCACACTCCCTGAAAAACACTTGTCCTTTGAAGCAGCTCCTTGTGTGAGGAGTCCCTCGCAGCCCCCCTCCACCCCGTCCCAGGCCCCTGTGCAGCCCTGTCCCTCCCCTGCGGGTGGCTGGGGGAAAACCCGTGGCCATCACTTCTAATGCCACCTCAGGAGCGGCTAACGGAAACCTGTTTTGCATGCAGCGAGCGCTACAGGACCTGATCTCTGTGTCTGGCATGCTGCAGCAATTACATATATTGTCATCCTTAAGTGTTACAAATGGCTCAGAGCGTTGCTAAGAGTTTCGCCCGTGCAATTCATGACATGAAGTAGCCAAGTCCCTACATTTCTGAGGGAAGGCAGCCACGCAGGATGGAGAGAACCGCTCAGGCACCAGAGAAGCGCTGCGTAGCTCTCCCTGATCCTCCTGAGAGCCGGACTCACAACACGTAGAAATACTGGAAGCCGAGCCTCCAAAATAGCAGAGGGTAGCAGCAAACATCCTCCCAGCTCCCATGTTTTCCTTGCGGGCTCGTTCAGTTCAGGCTGATGCATGGCTGCAGCGGATGAGCCCCTGCCTGTGCATGGAAAGGGGCCGGGAGTAAGCGAGCCCCATGGTTTGTGGCTCTGCCGCCCGCTCCCATCAAAGGATTTGGAAATAGCTTGCAGATGTGTTGCAGAGGCTCAAGCCTGGACCACTAAGGAGGTAGAAAAGCACCAAGGGAAGAAGAAAGGTGACACTAATACTGGCAGCGGACTGGGAAGGTGCTGCTCTACCAGAGGAGCGAAGCAGTGACATGCTTCCATGTGTGGGCTGCCATACCATGGCAAGCAGCCATCCTTTCCACAGGTGATCACGCAGGGAGAGGAGGCAGGCAGGCAGGCTCTTCTCCTGGGCTGGTGTGGTTTTGGGGCACACAGCAGGTGGGGTACAGGGAGAGGCCCAGAGCTGGGACCAGCAGAAGACCTCACGCAGCCTGTGCGTCTCACCCAGGGCACAGGTCCCCATCGCTCTCCTGTTCCTTGCAGCAGTTGTCAGGTTATGGCTAAGCTGTGCCTGGCAGCATCGTCCTTGCCGGTGGTGCTGGCTCCCACCCTGCCTTGCTCCCCTGCCGGCAAAGACCCCTTGGGCAGGTGCTCACATGCCCCCCCCCTGCACCCACACCGTGGTGCTTCCTGCGCAGAGAAGCTATTTCCGTGTCCTCTCCTTGCTGCTGGCTGTGGAGCGCTCCGGGACAAGGTCCCTTCCCACCTCTCCTTCCTAAATTGCAGCCACTAGGTGTTTCTGTAGTCCCCCCGTTCCCCATCCTTTCACTCCCCTGTCCCCACCAGCGCTAGAGAAGGACACAAACTCGTCTCATTTTGAGCTGGCATTTTTTCTGCATCTCCCTGCAAAGCCTCCCTCTCATTTGTTTCTCCACAAGAGGGGGGTGAAAGGGAAGATATCTGTGACTGCAGACACAGCTTCATATCAAAACGTTTTGCCAGATCTCTGTAACAGTGCAACAGCAGAGAGCTGGCTGGACTGGCTAAAACTGGCAGGACCTAATGACAGACAGGTCATTAAATATACACCTGACTTCAGCGTAAAAACTCTTTTAGAAACTAGAAAAACAGCTGAAATGCATTTGGCATTTTTTGGAAAACCCTCATTTCTGGAGAGGAGCAAATGCCTGAAAAGCATTTGCTGAATGCAAATGCTGATTTGCATTCCGGGGTCTGAAATTTTCCTAAAAAGTTAAAAAAACAGACGGCAAATAAATCCAGAATATACTAGCCAAACTCACATCAGTTCCTTGTATACTGGGTTCAGTGGGACCAAGACTTTTATCTCCCACTCTAAAGCCGTCTTCTGCTTTTAGGCCTAGAAACGGGTGCCCTATGTGGGCAAGAAGGTAAAACGCCAGCAGCCTGTGGTGCTGCCCCAGCGCCTGCCAGCTGAGCACAGTCCAGGTCGCAATGCCTGGAGGGAAGGAGGGAGGGAGGAGAGGGGCTGCGAGGATCTCCTCGTCTCCGCTGCATCCAGCGCCGTGTTTTGATGCCACGGATTAACACAGGGCTGCGACGAGCGGGAATGCTTTTGCATATTGGGTAACTGCCTGGGTGAAGCGGTGCATCGACTCTGTACTTCTGCCAAGGACGGTGGGCAATTAGATCATGGCTTATCAGAAGTAAAAGTCAGTTTCCAGATAAGCAGAGTGTAACGTGGATTAAAGTTGTCAGTTAATTAAAGAGGCCAGGGTTTAAGCTGCGGATAGGGCTGCATTTAGTGAAGTAATACTAAAAGAGCGCTGTTCTGAGGAGCCAAGAGGAGGATAGCATAGTGCAGGGTGTAGAGATGCTGGGTTAATTACCAAAACTAATTACAAATGCAATGTCTGAGGGCTCCAGGCCATGCTCCAAGCCTGTGTGTTGCGGAGCAGATGCTGAGGGGCAGACCTCGGATTTGGGGGCAGATCTTCTTCTCGTTCAGGCACTGATCAGGCTTGCTGGAAGCAGTGATGGAGCAACTAACATGGACCTGAGAGCTTGGCACAGCACCTTCTCTAACCCTAGAGAAAGTGATGGCCTGGTGGATTGACAGGCCTTCCAAGCAGAGATAACACGTTTTATTTGCAACCTAATTGTCCTTTGTCTCTTTTTAATGAGCAGGAAATTTCTGCCCCGACAGGCAGCTCTGGGGCAGAGCTGGCAGCACGCCTGGCTGGCAGGAGCAGCAGACCTCCAGGGTGGGCAGCCACGTGCACCACCTCCATAGAGAACAAGAAAGATGGGCAGCAATATTTTATCTGCCTGGGGCAGAAAGAAATCCTTGGGGAGCCCCGATTTGCAGTGGATGGCAGCCTCAGTTCACACATCAGAGCCGCTCAGGTTTTCATTATAGTTTCGCATTCTTTCAGTGGGAGGTCTGTGCGAGGCGCACCAAAAAAAGGCAGATGCCGCTTTGAAGAGCTCACATTTGAAGCCAGGATCTCCTGACTCATCCACACACATTGTAGCTAGATGCACTTTAAATCTCATGGCATTTCTTGCACAAAAGCAGCATCTTCCTCAGTTGCACCCTATGCTTCCATGGGCAGGCAGTACAATTCACTTTAAAGTGAATAAACACAAACGGATTCCTAAGTCTCACAACTCCTAGACTGCAGCGGGCAATCCAAAATGAAGTTTCCAGTTTTCTCTTATGGCAGGTTTCTCACAGCAGAGCAACAGCTCAGGCAAACGACAGCGCCCAGCAGTACCCTCCAGGATGAGTCACGCCAGCTCTGGCTCTGAAGGAGGTGTAACTGCGCTGGGAGTGAAAGAAGAGGTTGTAAACTTCAGAGTGTGAGAGTGGAGGATTTAAATAAGGGTCAAGTCAGATAAAATCCACCTTCCTTTCAATCAGATCATGAAAGCCTCAAGCACCCTGCCAAGTCTCCCTCGGCTTGCTGTCCCTATTTCTCCTCCAGAAGTGAGAGCTCTTCCAAGCTGCTCTGCAGCCCATGGAGCAATACTTTCCTTCTGAGACCCACTGAAAGGGAAGCGCCAAGGTGGAATAACTAATGTCAAAAATTGTTTATTTTGAGCTAAGTATCAAAGAATGTCTTAAGTTGGAAGGGACCTCTGGAGGTCATCTGGTCCCTCCCCCAGCTCAGAGCAGGGCCAGCTTCTTGGTTATATCGGGTTGCTCAGGGCCTTGTGCTCTTCATTTGTGACTGCCTCCAAGGATGGAGGTCTCCCAGCCTTTTTGGACAGCCTCTCCCCATGCTGAACCGCTCCCACGTAAAGCTAACTGGAGTTTTCTCTCATGCATCTTGTGCCTGTTGTCCCCCACCGCTGTGGACACTCAGAAAGGGCCTGGCTCCATCTTCTGCATGAGCCCTCACCGGGGGGGGCTCGTTGCCACCAGGCCCCCAAAATCCTCTGCTGCAAAGCTGTTTTCCTCCCCACCGGCCCCAGCCCGCCCTGCTGTGTGGGACTCATCCATCCTGCCCGCGGGATTTTGTACCTGGCTTCAGGGAGCCTCACGGTGGTCCTGGCCGCCCCTGCCCGCAGCCTGCCCAAGTGGCTCTGAGGAGCAGCCCTGCCTTCCAGCATCCCACCGCCCCCCCGCCTGCGCACCGGCCCCACACCTATTGAGGTGCCTCCTGCCCCGCTGCCCAGGTGGGCGATGAGGACAGGGACAGGTCCATATGGACCCCGGCCTCTAGCTTATTCCCAGGAAGACAGGAGAGCTGGAGGACATCAAGGGCATCCCGGGGCTGGCCGTGCCCTGCCTGCGCTTTGCGGGGGGGTCTGCAGAGCATCTCTCCTCCTGGGCAGCTTTCCAGCCAGGGCTGCACCGCGTGCGCCGAGCCAAGCCGTTAGCAGGATCCGGCTGGAGATGCAAAGATCTCGGTGCCCGTTACGAGCGTTACAGCAAAACCGATCTGAGGGTGAAAGCTTCAAGAGATTTCCCACCTAGTCCTCCAGCCTGAAACACTCCGAGACAGAACATTAATTCTGTGCCTCCAGACAGATTTTAAAGGTATTGCCAAGACGGAAGACTAAACCCCAAAACGCCAGTCTTATATCAAATATATGACAGATATGTGGTACTTAGCTTGATCTATCTGAAAAAACCCGCACAAACTTATTGATGGAGGAAACGGATACTAAACTTTTCCAGCTCCACATCCCTGTCATTTAATGTTCCTTTTCTGTACGTTTCAATATATCTCTATCGCAAACTGAGACCAGTAACTGCCTGCAAGGGGATTCAAAGGCTAACCAGGGGAACAGAGCAGTAGCAGCGAATTGTGCTGCGGTGGAGAGATTACAGATTTATGAGGCCCTTTTGAAATATTAATCAACCAGGACAATATCTCTTCCTCACCCAGGTAGACGTTATAATTTTCATTTTAAAAAAAGAGGAAGCTAGGAAACATAGAACTTCTCAAAAATTATTTGCCAAGACAAGGGAAGACCCAGCCAAGCTGGGAAGGGAGTTTGGCCCTCAGCTCCCAGGCATTGCCTGGACCAGTTGGGATCGCCCACCTCCTCGCAGAGCAGAAAAGGGCAGCGTAACTCAGCACGAACACAGAGGAAGGGTCTGAGAAAACTCTGCCGTGGCTGTTAGCAGAGATTTTTCTCCTTTGTTATTTGCTGCATACGCTCATTCTTTAAATGGACTGTGTTCATTAATATTGTGCAATGGCAGAGTTAGAAAAACTCTGTAAGAGGAAGCGGGAGAAGGAACAGCTGGTATTTACAGAGAATTCAGCCTGTCAGGGAGACCATGAAACAACCTAAAGAAGAAACAGTCCCTGTAGAGAAAGGTAAAAGAGTACCATGAATGGCTATGGGAGGAGCAGGAAGAAATAATTATTTTTTTAAGACTGGTTACTAAAATAAAGAAGAGGGAAAGGGAAAAAATGGACGTGAAACTGGATTTGCTTCTCCAGTCACATATGAAAAATGAAAAATTTCATTTGGAGTTGTTGCAAAATGCTTCACTGCATCCAAAACAGAACATTTCATTTGCTGAATGATGTCACCCTTTTTAACCCTTTAAAAGGTGGCCTTTTTTTGAGCAAAAGTAAATGCACAGAAAATCCTTCAAAACGTATTTTCCAGCATGTTTATTATATTCTTCCCAAAAAGCAGTTCTCAGCTTTACTCAACAAAGGCCTGGGGAGGGGAGTGAAGACATCATTTTGTAACACAACCAGTTTTTCACACCCTGCATGAAGTGGCCAAAACCCAAGCTGCTGAAGGAAGAGAGAACGTAGTAGGTCATGCTTCAGAGCCATGAAGTCATGGGGCTCATTTCCAAGCAGGCACTGTGCTCTAGCAGGTCCCTGGAGCATGCACCGAGAAACTTTATGTGAACTTAATAACATTGAAGTGATTTAGTTGGAGACAGAGTAAAGAGAGGAAATGCCTGTGTCACTGTCCACTTTCAGTACTGATGAGCATGCCAGAGACTCCTTCCAGTCCAACTTTTATCTTGACAGATGCCTAAAATATGCAAGAGCTAAACTTAGCCTCCCCCATGAGGTATGGTAATTTATGGCAGTTCAGGTTTATTGGATTAGTATGCAGCAACAAATAACGCAGCGAAACAGCAAGTACCTTGGGGCTAGGGGCTTCAGGGACAGAGGTGGCTAAAATATGTAAGCCATGAGAAAATAAAATACTTTTTTCTTGGTTTCTGTTGCAAAGGGGGAAAAATAGCAGGTAGAAACTGCGAATATCATGGATATGCCAATGAGATTAACAAAGGGGAATCAGCCATGTCGCTGGCGCTTGGGCAGTCAAGCTGTCCCTGGGGAAAGGTAGGTGGAAGGTCAGGAAAAGACAGAGAGTGGGATTTGTGTGTCCTCATCTTCAGGCCCATCTCCTGTACCAGTGCCTCTGGAGATGCTGGTACAGGAGAGTCCCCTGTCTGTGATGTGGCAGGGAGTCTGGAAGGGATGTCTTTAATTTTGTTATAACCCTTCTCCTCCTCCCCCAGAGGCTACAAGCTCTGTGTACTACTCTGTGCACTACTTTCTCAGAGTCACATTTTTTGTTATTATAGTTGGAAAAACCATTGCAGTCACTCAAAACCAGTCAGTAACAGATGGGGGGGCGGGGAGGACCAAACAAGGAGAGAAACTATAGGGAAATGTTGTCAAAAAACAACAGACAGAAAGCTCCAATATCTCCCCAACCTGCCACAGCACGGGAGAGACCTCCTGGCACGAGACCTGCCTCCAGCATCCTCGTCATCCCTGTGCGCCTCTCTCTGCGTGACGGCCAGCTGTGGTCCCTGTGATCTTCCTCTAGCGACAGGCTGAGCCTAAAGCCCAGGGTGACTCCCTGGGGTGATGTGTTTACTCACGAGGGGTCGAGGAGGAGTGTGCAAGATGTGTGAGAGGATTATGTCACCAGCCTCTAAAAAGCAAAGGCATCAGCAATCGTATTACTGCTGTTCTGGGGTAGGAGGTATCCAGTATACACATATCCATCTTGGCCGTGGCTGCTGTCCAACATAATGTAACGGTCTCCTTTGTTTTCATTTCCAGATCATAATGGACCTTAGACTAATAAATGAAGAAAAATGAAAACACATTAGCAAAAATGGATGCAGAATGAAAATTCTGAAAAATAGCTTTATTGGGATAAATCGAATCCAGGAGTCCCTTGACATCTTTGATACCACCCTGCAGCATGACGGGGAAGAAGTGATTTAGCAGTGCCTGCAGGCACGTTTGCTTCAAACGCTTCTGTGGATTGGTAGCCACTCATTTGTGAGACAGGCATGTTAACCAAAATGCAGCTGAAACGCCAGGACTCCTTGCTCTTTTCCTCCAAGGAGTGGAACAGTGACTGGGTGCCTGGAGCCAGGCATAGCTAGTGCCTAGTTTCACTAGTGTCCCCTCTTTTTTCCCAGCTCTTTGGCCTGATGAATTTGGATTAGGTCACCTAACATCTTGTCCTGGTTTCGGCTGGGATAGAGTTAATTGTCTTCCTAGTAGCTGGTACAGGGCTGTGTTTTGGGTTTAGTATG
>JAVKLA010000058.1:8235580-8251958 GCA_034782735.1 Sagittarius serpentarius
GCAGGAGTTGTGACCCCGCGGGGGACCCGCGCTGGAGCAGCCTGTGCCTGAAGGACTGCAGCCCGTGGGAGGGACCCACGTTGGAGCAGTTCATGGAGAACTGTCTCCTGTGGGAGGGACCCCAGACTGGAGCAGGGGAAGAGTGTGAGGAGTCCTGCCCCTGAGGAGGAAGGCAAGGCAGAGACAACGTGTGGTGAACTGACCATAATCCCCATTTCCCATCCCCCTGTGCCACTCCAGGCAGGAGGTAGGTAGAGAATTTGGGAGTGAAGCTGTGCCCAGGAAGAAAGGAGGGGTGGGAGAAGGTGTTTTAAGACTTGGTTTTATTTCTCATTACCCTACTCTGGTTTGATTTGCAATAAATTAATTTTCCCCAAGTTGAGTCTGTTTTGCCCGTAATGGTAACTGGTGAGTGATCTCTCCCTGTCCTTATCTTGACCCACGAGCCTTTTGTTATGTTTTCTCTCCCCTGTCCAGTCAAGGAGAGGAGTGATAGAGCAGCTTTGGTGGGCACCTGGCGTCCAGCCAGGGTCAACTCACCATAGCCAGTCCTCACTGAGACGTCCAAGTGTGCACCACCTCCACCACAGGAGCTGCTGCAGGGTTTGCTCTCCCAGATACTGGAGGGCTACCTTGGCTTCTGCATATGCCACACACCAGACCACTGCGAGGGCTCACGCAGTCTCACCGCCTTTACAAAAACTCTAGGCAGCAGCCAGGCAAAGCCCTACATCAGTCTGTTTTGGGGGCAAAAAGGTGTTTTGTTTTATTTGTAAGGTTTTGCCAGTCTTCATCTCCTTGAAAACAGATGAGCAGATTTCATGTAGAACGATAAAAACTGAGTTTGCTGCTCAGGGAGGGCAAGAAACCAGTCTTATTTCAGCTGAAAAGTAAACTACTGATGAAGTCCTAAGCAACAAAAAATGGCCTTGACTGGAAACAAATGTCTAAATTCTTGCAAGTCCAAAGGGCTTTCAGGAGTCCCTGGGGCTTTGAATTCCTCAATTTCTCAGAAGTCCTGGGTTTTTAAAAGAAGTACAGTAGCAGATAAACAGGATTAGGGACTTTAAGAGCAGATTTATAAACCTTTCCAGGGCTACCCAGGCTGTGCCCACTAGATGGTTCCTAGAAAATTAGTCTCCCTTAAGATTTCCTGGCTGGGTACAGACTTAAAATTAAATTTTCTTTAATAACAGTCCCACAGAGTAATTGTTTACGCATGCATGGACATGCTGAGATGGATGTGGTTATTTGGCTCATTTAATTGTCTTTGTGCCAGGGATCTGGCAAGAGGACCTGCTGTGTCAAGCGGTGTCTAATCTCCCATAAAACCTAACACTTCTGGCACAAACACTCAAGCTCACAAGTTTTAAGCACCCTTCCTTGCCAGTTACACAAGCAGCGTGTGATCTTCTGCGTGCCTGCAAAAAAGTCTGTGAGCGGCGTGACCAGCTCCGCCCTACCAACACCTGCCCTGCTATCCTGTCTGGATGCGGAGCAATGCTGCCGACACGGCAATGCAAGCACCGGGCTCCTCACATCTGGTGGCTTTCTCCGAACTCCACTTGCTGGCTTTTTCAAGCGTGGATCTCAATTTTCATTGGTTAAAAAAAAAAAAGGGTTGGGAGAGAAAGTCTTTCTGATGGCAGAGAAAAGCTTGAAAATACTGATGCTGTAACATCTGAAGGCAAATAAAATCAACTCAGAAATACATAGTTTTAAAAGTTTGTAACTTGTAAGTGGCTCTCATGGTTCTGGGGTCAGATTTGTGCTTAAAAGCCCTTTGAAAGTGTTGAAGACTATGTGCCCAAATAATGCATCACTTGACTGTGCTGCTGTCTCTTAGGGTTGTGACTGACCAGGCGGATACAGCCTCGTGCCCATCTTGGTGGTATCACAGCGTCTCTTCCTGGTCTTAACAAGAAAGAGCTCTGTGAAAAGGAGGAGTTTCACCATCTCCGAAGAACGCAGGAAAAAAGCTAAAAGACAGTTTCAACACCAGTTTGAGCTGATTTAAGTCTGAAGTGCTGCAGGAAAAACACAACCTTGCCTTCAGGCACCTGATCTCATTGAAAACCAGTGTTTTCTGGGGAGATGAGGACTGCTTTTCCAAAACAGGTTGCTGGGCTGGTTTTCTGCCTAGGCTCGCCAAAGGCTGGGCGAGTGCTATTGCTGGCCTGAAGGAGAGGAAAGGAGCACATGGCTGGGAAGGTGGACAGAGCTGCTCTTTTTTCCAGCAGTGGGGACTGTGATGCTGCAGGGATTGCCAACCAGCCTCAACGGCTGGTTGCAATCACAGACAGAGAAGCTGGCTTTGGTCTCCAGACCCCAAGAATAGCCCCCGAACAATAGCCCATCGCTCTCCTCTCCCCGGGAGACAAGCACAGGTCAGGGGGAAAAGCAGCCTTCATGCCTTCTTTCCTGATTTCTCCAAGTTCCCAGCTAAGTCATTAGAAATAAATAAATGAATGAATGAATATCTGGAGGCTTTTCTGTTCCAGCTACGTAATCATCAAAATGCTATATCCTTCCCCACTGATGAGCATTTAAATGTTCTGTCCCCTAGCTGCAGCCTGCTAATAGGGATCATGAGGCCTGACTGTGCTGCCAAGAAGAAAGCTCCAGCACTGCTTTTTCCAAATCTCCTGATCTGTGGGCAAATGCTTTCTGGATGGTTTTTTAATGTTCTGTTTTGTTAGGTTTTACACTTCCAGATAATAATCCAACAGACTAGATGGCCACATGTTGGATGTTAAAGGTGGGAGATCTGGATGCTCTTCCACTGCCCCCTACCAAATTGGGTTGGGAGGGAGCTAAACTGCCTTCATGATCCAGCTTTGTGGGTTGGTTAGTTTTTTTCTAGTTTTCATTTGTAAGCCAGGATGAATTAGCATATTTCTCTCTCCTTTTACGTGGCTGGTGTTAATTATTTTATTAGGTGCAAGAACAAACCAAATTTGTGATTATTAATGTCAGCAGAAATCTCAGTGTGCTCACAGACATACTTGGGAGGTTTTACGCTTTTTTTTAAGATAAGAAACAAGTGACTACAAAAGTGATTACAACTATTATTTTAATCTTTCACACAGCTGGATAGTTCAGTGTCCACAGCTGTGGTCTCATTCCCCTCTTTCCCTGCTGAAAGTTCTTCCAGTTCAGTACATTTCAGTGGGAGTCGGGACAATGAGTTCACGTCCCTCCAGAGGTTAAGATGTCCACTGTTTCTTTTACGTGTTGTTACTCTGATTTCACAATCAATCAGACACAAAAATGTTAGGTAGCTTGCCAGGGGAAGAAAGGCGATAGAAAGGAGGGCAAGAAACCTGGATAATTCAAAAAATTTAAATGGGGAAATATGGGGAAATTGAAGAAAATACATCATTAAGTGTATTCAAAAGAGCAGGGAACGGCCAGTTATTAAATGTTACCTGTAGTTCTCACATATGAGTCATATATAAGCTCTGTCCTCATCTGTAAATGGAGGCAAAATACAAAATCTTAAATTCCTATAAATCCTTTTTGCATAGTCACGACCTGACTCATCCTGGTGAAGTTTAGCCAGTGGGCAGAGATGCCCAATTTACAAGCCTAAAGGGTGAAGGTTTCTGCTATGGCTGAAGCCATGGCAGTGACTCACTGAAGCGGGAAGGATGGGCCAGCTCCCACCCGTGTCCCGTCCCTCTGCCCTCGCCCGCCTCATCCCAGCTCATGCGAATGGCTTCAAATGACTCTAGAGGAGAAGAGAAGACGCCTGGTTGCTGCTGGTTTTGTGAGCTGAACTGGTTCTCCAAGGGGTCAAGCCAGTGCCAGAGCCCATGCAAGAGGAGGAGTCAGGAGAGGGCGGCTGCGGGCAGGGGACGGTGCTGGTGAGGTGCTGCCCCTCTGCAGCTGCGGCTGCATCGAGCTGATGTGTTGGCTGGGCTGCATCACCCATCCTTGCTCTAGCGTCAGAAGCTGAGGAGGACACAGAGACCCCCAGAGGGCCTTTCAGCCCACCTCTGTTGCCTCCTGTGAGCACCTGGTTTCTCCACTGGTGTTAAGGCAGACCAAGTCACCTCCAGCACTAGCTCCAGCACTTCCGTGGAGGGCCTGAAGAGAGGCTGGCTGAAGTCAGACCTCCGCCTGTTCACAGCAAGAGTGCCCTGTTGCAGTACAACTTCAACTGATACCAGGCACGCTTCAGTAATCTGAAAATCAACTACTTCTCAACGAAAGATTTGCAGTGCAATTAGGCACAAACCATCAGAAGCAGACGTGGGCAATTCAGCACGGCTACCCTCGTACGCACTCTTGAATCAGTTGCCTTGTGTCTGTATCAAAGACGTTGATATAGTAATTCTCAAGTGGAAATAGGTTGCAGCGACTTGACAGCTTCGTGTCCTAAACTGATATACAGCCTGTGTGCCTAGATGAGACTGAAGGATCTCCCATGACTTATGCCTGTGCTGGGAGAGAAAACGTGCTGCATGCAGGTTTGTCTTTGTCACAATGACATGTCAAACATGGCAACATAACCACTCTGCTTAGGAGCTGCTTAATACTAAATCTTGGTTGTCTGTGAAGTTGTTTCAGGTCCCTGTAACTGAAGCCTGATGCAGGCATTAAGTGCTGCACATGCATTAGAGATGCCTGTGCAAACATGTCTGGGTAACACAGAAACAGCTGATGACAAGAGCCACCCAGTTTCAGATTCCCAGACTTCCCTACTCATAAATCCAGAGGAAAAAAAGAGGAAGGAGGAAGAAGAGGTAGAGAAAGAGAAGCAGGACTCTTCATTAGCAGCATGAAGACTTACTTTCACAATGATTTTATCACAGGACAGAAACCCCAGCATAGTCATTAGGTGGCTGTAAGTTAGGACAATATTGGGCTCAACCTTCAGCTAATTAAGTTCTTTGAAAACCACAACTACAGGAAGGCAAACGCTTGTTAAATAGATTACATTTTTCTTTGCTCGTGTATTTTTGCTACCTGTCATCTCCATTTCCACTAGATACGCTCACCTTTTCTTTTCCATTTCTCAGCATATGGACCGTCCAGATACACAACACAGTTCTCGCCAGCAAAAGACCCACACCAAGCAGGATACAATAACCATTAAAACCTTTGTAAATAATTTAAGATTTTTCTTCAGGAATGCTGTCCTGTTATTTGTACATGGAAAGTATTTTCCAAAGACAGCACATCTCTGTTGCTCCTCACCGATCCCACCGTGCTGAGGAAGGTACACGGCATCTCACGCACAAGGACCGAGGTGTCACAGAGGAAAGCTGGGGTCAAGTGCAGAGCAGCCCCCAGGGACTGGCCAGCACAGGTTTTTCCCAACCAGCAGCCTGACATGTCTCCAGCCCCCACGTGCTGCCTCCCAGGACACCCAGTACATGGGGGTGCTTGCCGTGCGAGTGCGTCGAGCCCCCCTGCTTGTGAAGTGAAGCTGCTGCAAGGTCTGCCAGTGTCCAGCCAGCAAAGCTTAGCTTGGCACTGAGGTCCAAGCGGTCCCTTCCTTTTTCAGCAGAGCACAGTGAAACTCTTGGCTCGTAGCCTGAAGGCCTGGCTTGGCCCAGCTTAGGGCCACAAGCTCAGAGCACCTTCCAAGTGCCTGTGCTCACCGCGGGGTGCCCACGCTGGGCAGGTAAAAGGACGTACAGGTGGAGGCACTTCCAGCCCCACCGAAACACACGTGCAGCTCTGCGCCACCACGAGCAGACAGCTGCTGAAAGCAGAACTAAATACAACCACCACACGACTATTTAAGTGAGGAGGCTCTTGCTATCTGAGCTGGGGATCTGGTCTAGTGCTGGGGTGGAAAGCCACATGCCTTTAATGCCATGAGTCTTGTGGGATGTCTTTTGAGGTCTTTGTTCATCACGTACAATTCCAGGAGCTCTGTCTTTCAGCAGCAGCAAACCAGATCTCAAGGGGGCATTGCCTCGCAAGGTCTGTTAACATACTGCAAAACCCTTTTGCCACAGCTGGTGTGGTTGGGATGTGTCTGACATTTGATGCCAGCGGCTGTTCAGCAGAGTCTCAGAAGATGCTTTTCCTCTCCCTAACAGGAAAAAGAAAAGGGTTTCTTTCAGATGTGCTGAAAAAAAGCCTTCCCCGGCCAGCTGCGCCCTGCAGAGCTCTGTTTGGTACACATAATTATCTGCTTTGTAACGCACATTTACTGCAAGTGCAACGGTGTGCTCTGTTTATAAAATACCTGCAGAAGGCCGCACCCAAGCACACCTGCCTGCGGCCACGCCGGGCACCTGCTAGGAGGTCACTGCCGTGCAGGCTGCCCCACGGCTCCTCCAGGCCTCTGAGCTCTTTTGGCAGTGATAAGCCGTCACACCATTATCACTGCTCTTTCACAGGTGCCAAAAGATAACAGCCGATGCTCCCGTGCTGGTGAGGAGCTGCAGCAGAGCGGCTTTGCGTAATGACAGCAGAAGGCATGCATATGGAAAGTAAAATTGGTGATGGTGAGCGGAACCAACACAATGGAAGCACACGACACCCTCAAAGCTCGCCGTGGATGCGGCAGGGACAGATGTGATGGGTATCTGGCTCTGCAGTGTCTTAGTTTTCGCTGGGTACTGCTTATGTCCAGCACAAGATGTAACACGTATTCATCTGTATGCAAAACGGAGGCTGGGTTTAGAAGAAACAAAGGAGGCAGCTGTGGAGCGCAGCAGGCTACAAAACTGGTAAAACCCCAGACGGTGAGGGAAGAGGAGTCTCGTGTGTCCACCGGGCGCCAGCAAGTGGTGCTGGCAGGGAGGGAGAGGTAGGTGGATTCTTCTGGCCCCTCCAAGAACTGGTAGGCGCCCTGCACAACATACCTCCTACACAGCATGGAGGCAGGACAGTGAGGGCAAAAATGGCTTTTTTTAAACGGGGTTTGAACTCTTCGTGTGCAAATCATGCTGCTGACACAGCTTCAGCAAAAGCAGCTCTCCAAGCCAAACCCCTGTAATTCGGTTCACCTGCACCCTTTTCCTGCATAGCCAGCTGAGGCACAGAAAGGGTTAAATTGTCAGGAGTCTCAGGACATGGCAAATGTCTGTCTATCTGCAAGTGGAGCAAAAGGGGTATTTTCCAGGGTGAGAAGATCTGTGAGGGGCCCTGAGGAGCCGGACTCTCGGTTTGGCAGGGGCTCAGAGCACAAGCCGTGGGGTGTCTGGACCCGTCCCCAACATGATGACCCTGCTGCTCACATCCAGACCAAGTTTGGGAATGTTTAGATGTAGAATTTGGGTTCAGTCCCATCTCCGGTTCAGCCATGTGTGCCCCGTTGCACAGACGTGGCGGCGAGCCGAAGGCCTGGAGCACGCGCCAGTCCGGGAACATGTGGCCTTAATTTCCTGATGCAGGGGTCGCTTGCGGGGGCTTTTTTACAGGGGTCCTGCGTCTGGCAGGAAGACAAACGATGCTGTGTGCTTTACCGACCCTGACAGACAAAGCAGATGGATTTAAGTGTTTCCGAGGTAAAAGTTGGGTAACCATTGACCTCTAGAAAATGCCCTTCTGACACATAACTACCTCACTGCTTGGCTCTTGGCAATGCGGGTGCAGTCCTGGCATGCTTCATGACTCCAAATACTCTCCAGCCTAGCAGAGGCAGCAATGGCTCAAAATGTTTGCCAGCCTTTGCGACACGCTCCGCTTTATCTGCTCCGTACGGTACTTTCTTTACGAAAAAGTACGTGAGGCCAAGATGTTTTTCATGCTCGGCGTAGCAGATAGCGATGATCCGGCCAGATGAACGAAACTATTTGCATGCAGTTGAGGTAGACTAGATAAGGCTTGTGCAAATAAAGGGTCGCCAGGCTTGGCTGGAGGGGGATAAAGCTGCCAGCCTTTTCGCAAGGCTCTGTCAGCACAGCCCAATTCAAACCCGATGTGATAGATGCTGTGGACTCACGGTATATTCACAGAGTGTTGTATGAGCTTGACCCGTGTGATTTGCATCTTTATGAGTTTGTTAGCGACTGTATTCCTCCCTAGATGGGTGAGATAAAGGAGCGCTTCCTGCCGAAACTCCAGGCGGTGAAGGGTAATTAATGCACATCTTCAGCACCGAAACACCACTGGCGGCGGCAGCAGTCATTGGGAAACTGCGGGCCCCCATCCCAAAAAATGGGCAGAGTCCCATCTCATTTGGTTAAGGTCCCTATCAGACAAGAGGCCTGAAGCTGTATAGCACCAGGGCCAAGCAAGACCTATCAGCCTGGGAGCGAAGGGCACCCGGCTGCAGCCGGCAGATGGGCTCCAAGAGGGGCTGCACAAGAGCCCTGAGCTACCTGGTCCCCAGGGATGTGACAGCAGTGATGATGTGATGAGCTCTGGGAGGAAGGTCGTCTTTTAAACGCAAGCAGAAGAGGTACAGCACAGTCCCTGGGGTGACATGATGCCAGGGTCCACAAATGCCCAGTACTTCTTAAGAATATAGACCCAAAGGGAGGTAGCACATGCAGAATATTTGGAAGACATTCATGCCGTATTGAAGGGTACAATATAACAAGTCATTTTTAAAACTGTCACTTAAAAATTGGATTTCATTTTAAGTCATTTTAAAATTGTATTTCTTCTACAGTGAGTAAGTAGGCATGACATACAGGGACAACTGAGTCCAAACTCCTGTCATTAACATCTTACAGAAACAGTCAAAGTTTAAAACAAATGACTGAAGTCAAATATATGCATTCATTACTAGCAGCTCCCCTAAAATATCATGCATTTTTCTTTTTCTTAAAGGAGAATCACTTGCTTAATTAACTCAAGCCTATTTTTCCTTTGAATGCTTTCTCTTTCCAGCAGTAACCCATCCTGTTTGGTGGCTTATTAATATTTTTTTTCTGAGTGAAAACAATTTCCTAGGATTTCCTTGTATTCATTGCAGAGGGGGTGTATGTGAGGTAGAAAAGCTGTGGTAGTGCAAAATGGCAGAAAAACATGCTCTTAAAAGTAGGTTCTTTACATGATTATTTTAATCAGGGGTATTACTTTTAAAGGGTGGAAGACTGTCCATAGGCCTTGGCTTATGCCCAGCTATTTAGTCATAAGTCTTAAAAAGAAAACACCAACCACTACCTTGCTTGGGTTTTTTTTCCTCACTTTTTAAAATAATCTGTTTTAAAATATTTGACAACAGCTGATTCTGGAGGAAATAATGAATGCATTTAACATGATAAACAGTATACAGTCACAGCTGTAAGCAAGAAACAGCTATTTACAGATCTTTGCACTCATCCATAATCCATTCCACTACATTTCATGCACACAAAGGCCAAGTTAAACAGCAAAAACTTTAAAAAAAAAACCCAAAACAACAAAAAAAAAACCCATTCATCCAGAGTAGCATTGCAAAGTCTTTAACTAGACCAGGAAAGGACTAATAGTTTATCCAGTTGAGCAGTTCAAGCCACAATTGCAACTGCCTTTTCCAAACGTCAGAGTTTAGAAAAAAGGTCTAGATGGAGGAGAAAAAAAACAGGTTAATGCGACCAGGGTTTTCTCAGATTTGACCCATTCCTTCCAGCTCAGCTGTCCCTTAGAGTGAATTACAGGTGCTAAGAGGAGCCAGGGCCACCGGAGGGACAAGGGTGCTTGGCATCCCCCAGCCATCTGGGAGAGAGGAGCACGGCCATCTCCCACTTCCCGGCCCTGTTTCACCCTGCTGGACCTTGCTGCTCCCCTAATAAGTTGGGGGCTGTAATTTTCACTTCAGCAGGACACTGACCCCCAGAAAGGACCAGTGTGTCTGGCTATGTAGATGCCACACTAACCTAGCTCTTGGCAGCTGATCCAGGGATGCACAGCCATCAGCCAGGACACGCCAGCACCTCTCCCGACAGACACTGCAGTGCCGGGAGCGGGAGCTGCAGGAAGAAGCAAGCCATCCTTGCCACACCAGAGGTAACGAACAAGATGAATGCGGTCTTCACAGAAATCTGCAGAGGCAGGTGCTATGCTCCCAGGGATGAAAAAGAAGGTATGAGGCAAGGCGGGAGCAGAAGGAGACATGGACTGCCAGCAAGGGGGAGGCTGGAAGATGCAGACCTCTGGCAGTAGAGGGTTCCTCCTCTGTGGATGCCAAAAGCGACTGTAGTGCCCAGGTTGATCCCAGGAGACATGAGCGTGAAGAACTGCTAACCAAAGCAGAGCCCCACCGGCAGGTCTGAAAGCACCAGAGCATTCTTGCAAAACACGACAGGCACTTCGTACATCAGGAGACGTTGTTTGGTTGCAGTCTGGGGGAACTTCACGGTGCTAAATAAGCTACATCACAGCACTCCCTTTTCTCCCCATCTCTGCTCCCTCCAAAACGGAGTAAAACACCTCAAGCGGAGAATATAAAGACACCCAGGACTCTGGACTGCTCTTTCTGCCAGTGTCAGCCCTCCCAGGCACCATTTGGTTTTTAAGCAGCTCAGATTCTGACCTGAAGTGGTAAGTTTTGAAATCTTTATCCTGCTGCTGCTTCCCTTTGGGAGGCATGCAGAGCACAACTCATTAAGCTAGCATTGGTTTCCATGGACAAGCCATCTGCTGGGGAATCATCACGCCTGTGTCCCACTCCTTCTGCTCAGGGGGAGGCAGGCTTCCCTCTGCCTTCATCGTTTCTCTCGGCTTCAGCCAACGGGAGTGTCTGCTTTAGAGCGGGGTTGATGAGAACAGCCGTGATGGCTGGGCCATGCTAGGCCAGATGGCAGACACCTCCTAACTCAGTTTCTGTTTCGAGGTTACTTCTGGCGGTTCTCGGAAACCAGAGAACAAGCAGAGAACAAGCCCCGCTCTGGGGCTGCGTGGCAATCTCCTTTCCGCTCTCTGTTGGGGTAGAAAAGGCATTCATAGCTGATGCTGTTTCGGTGCCACTAAAAAGTTGCCCTTCGGATTGAGAAATTCATCTGCGTGTCCTTGTTTCTTCAGTTTCCTGAGAAGGAGGAAGTTGTGTCTTCTTCTTGAGTTCGGCATGGGGGGGACCAGGATTTACCTCTGACCTGTGAACACCTGCAGTTCACACACCCACATCTATGCTAGTCATTCCTTGCGAGTAAGTGGAGTGAAATGTACATTTTTTAAGTTCCATTCACCCAATCTACTTCGGTTTTTCTTGAGGGTACGGTGAGCTGCATCAACTTTTCGGCTTGGTTCGCCCACTGGCTCTCCAAATATTCTGAATTCTTGATGCTGCCGTCGGTGGTTTTACTTGAATGCCTGCTCCTCAAGAAAATGTTTGACCAAGGGCTAACGCCCTGACTGAGACACGCAAAGTGTGCAGGGGCATCTGAGCTGGACAAGGCTGTTGTGGATATCTTGGGAAGACTTGCTCCCAGCCTGAGCGGTGCTGACCTTGGCGATGGGCAGCTGCGCACGCCTCAGGTGCCGGGATCCCTCAGGTTGCACGGGGGAGTGCCAGGGAGGCCGTGAACGCTGCTTACCAGTGGCAGAAAAACCTTACAGCAATTTTTCTTACAGAGAAACCCATGTGTCTGGTTCCTGGCAGCTCTAATGCAAATGTGACCGCCTTCAGCAAGGCTGGGACCCGGGCAATACCTTGGGGCACCAGGGAGCCCAGGTCCATGCGTGGCTCCTGTCTGCCTTGGGGAAGGCAGGGGTATGTTGAAGCTGAGGAAAAATGCATCTTCCTTTCCCCCGCAGTCCCACATGTTCTTCTTGCAGCAGAGAGGGCTGGGTGAATAATCCTGACTTAATACTCCTGGAGTCACTCATCTCTTGAGCAGAACGGAAGAGAGGATCAGAGTGCACTCTCAGCTTCTGTATTGCCACCGGGGAAGTCAACCTTTCTTCTCCTTCCTCTCCCCCTCTGGCCGGTATCACCCTCTTCACCACATGGGAGAAAAGCATCGCTACTTACAAACCCTCCATCAAGTAAAGCACCGGGCCCAAGGAGATCTCTGGCCACTTCCCTTGGCTTAATGCAGTGAGAGCTGGGGAGCTGAGACGCAGTGCTCCGCTCCCCCAGCACCGCTCTCCCCGCACTGAGCAAGGCTGCCGGGGCAGTTGCAGAATGAGGGAGGTCCAGCACCCAGTGATGACCATTCCTGATCTCTCCGCCTTGGCCCAGCGCTCGGGGCTATTCAAAACCCAAGCTGCCAGATGCAGTTTCCACACGTTCACTAGAGAAATGCTGCTTTCAAGCCTCCTCTCCTCCAGAAACAAATGCAGCACTTGACCTTAATCCAGAAACAAGGTGTTACAAAGGAGGCCTAAAAGAAGAGGAGGGGTGATATGGAAGCCCTCAATAACTACAAGCTGAGAATTACGACAGTTTGGATATTTCCAAACTTGAAAAATTCTATCTTATTTTGCTGTGGTATGTTCCCTGTCATGCCTCCATATAAAGGCTGAACTCCAGTGCCAGATTGTCTTCCTGTGCTTGTAACCTGAACTTAATCACAAACACAGTCCTGGAAAGGACACACAGCTTTAAATGAAACTTTTCTTTGAAACAAAAACAAAAACCAAAACTTCATTGCTATGGACAGAGCGATGAAATTGTATTAAAGGCACAGGATTTAGGAGTTTTCATTTTGTTAGGGGACTTCATGTGTGACCAGGCACAAGACACTCATCTTAAAGCCTCAGATTCTGCGACATGGGACACAGTTTACCACGGGATGTATAAACATGGGACAGTCCTTTCTGTCTAGCAGGGGTTTTGTAGGGTAGGACACACCAATACGTTGAATAAGACCAGAGCCCTGATGATGATGGATGCTGGGGAAGTGCAAAGTTTCTTACTCATGGCTCTCGTTCTGTGTGGCCAGATCTTTGCAAAAGGGCTATGTTGCAACTGCAGGGTACAGATTCTTCATCTTGGTGACCGATAGCAATGGAGATTCACACAGGGTACCTGCAGCCTGAATCCACCTGGAGGAGATGGCCAAGTTTCCATGGCGTGTGCTGAGTCTTGTGACCCCTGGCACAGCTAACTACATTAAAACTGGACTGGTGTGTCTTTAGCCTTGTGTCTCGGTGTAGCACAGGCAACCCAAAGGTCCTGCAGCAGTGAGAAGTCCTGCACAGAGCATGGGGAATTAGCTCAGTGTGAGGAGGGAGAGAAATGAATACCAAACTCTCAATGTATATGTGTAAGTGTATGTGTATAGTAAAGTGACAATACTACAAGAAGGGGTCACCATAATATTCTCTCACGCTCTTTGGGAAATAAGTGACCTTTCAGCAGGCAGCTTTATATTAGCTGTTTTCTTAGGTATGCAAGTTATCTAAAAACAGTTGCTCCCTAATCTGCTCTCATCAGCTCCAGGTTATGGGAGTTCATAAATCCATGTACATTTGACGCTAATGGAAAATCTGCATCGTGACTCCCTGGGGTGACCCAAGTGTGTGACAGTAACAAGCAAGCTATGCATTGCTTGGTTTGCCCACAAAAATACAAATTAAGAGGAAGAAAAGAGAGACAAAAGAAAGAGGTCGGTAAGATGGCAGCATTTATATTCGTTCTGCCTGAAGCAGCCTTCACTTCCCAGAAGCAGATTCTCCTTTCAAAGTCCCCGCCGACACAAACCGCAGTTACTGGGGGACTCTGCTCATTTGTCACAATGCTCTGGCTGGGCAAGAAAGTGTGATTTCAGACAGCTGGAATTGCAAAGACCTGAGGGGATGTGAAGTATTTGCCTTAATACATCTAATTTATCATCTTCTCCCCCCTGCTGCAGGAGAGGGAGAGAGATACTGAACAGATCAGTCGAGAAGTATAATGAAACACGGCAGATTAAGTGGGATGCGATGCAGTTCGCTGTTCCCACAGACCAGCACATATGTGGAAACGAGCCGTTTTCAAGAACTCCAGTTTGGAAACTGTCTTCAGTCTTTCCCCAAACTGGCTCCAAATGGTTCAAGAGAAATGGAAGGAAACCAGGGGCAATGGGGAAAGGAGAGCACTTTTCTTGTTTGTCGAATTGGCAACTTCTATCGCAGCTTTATGTCGGGAAGCTCAAGAACAGGGCACACTTATGACACTGCAGTTACCTGAAAATGTGATCAATAGCAAGTTTTGTCAAGCAAGTAAGGTCTCTTGAGCAGAACCTGTGTGCTGTTTGCCTGTGCTTGTGCAGAAATCTGTCTGTTATTTCTGGGGAGGAGGAGGAGAAAGACAGCGCAGTTCAAAAGGTTGTTGTGCCAGGTTAGTGGTAAAGGGTGAGACAGGACAGCTGGAGTAAGAAGGCATCAACAAATGGGCCAAGGAAGAAAAAAAAACCCACAACAAACAAAAATCCTTTTACAAAGTGTTCATCCTTTGAATGACTATAGACCCATTTGAAAAAGCGGCTCTAAGGGCTTTGCAAACATCAGTATCTTTCTGATGGGGAATAATACCTCCCAGGCTACTGGATAGAAAGCTGAGGGGAGGGGGTGAGGGATCACTGGGTACAGAGGTACCCGAATCATCTGCAACGAGAGTAATAATAACGTTGCTTCTGTAAGTGAAACAGCTGCTTTCACCCCGTACAGCGGCTAAGCCACTAAAGCCCCATCTTTCAGCCCGGCTTGGATGCTGCAGTACACAAAGGGTGGCTGGACAGTGTCAGACCCTGGGCAGGTTACTGGAGAGGTGTGAGCCCTCCTCAGAGCAGGGTGCCGTTAGTTAGGGACCTCTGCAGCACAGCAAGCAGTCACTGTGGATCCGTCCCATCTGTAGTCTTGGTCATCCGTGCCGACTGAGTACAAAGTGATACCAAATCAAACTGGTGCCGCTTTCAGTGACTATTTCTTTGTTAAGGCCTTTCAGGCCCAAAAAGATGATGGTGTCTACAGTCTGGCTCAAATCCCCAGCCATCCAGTCCTGTGCAGGGGTGCTGAGGAACATTTTTTTAATGTACGATGGGCACGGAACTTTCCCATCTGCCAGCTACGGCGTAAGGAACAAGATGACCCCGCTGAGGCCATCTGAAATGCTTCTTGCACGCCCCAGAGCCGTGCCCAGTGGCAACTGGCAGTCCAGACTGAGCAAGACGGTGTGATGGAAGCCATCAACAGGTACAAAGTGTTCCTGACATGGGACAGCAGGCTGACAGGGAAAGAGAAAGGGGCCAGAAAAACAGAAGCAGTGATGCAGCGGTAAGAAAGCCAGCACCTAGGTCACTCAGACTTACTTAGCAGGGGTTTTTTTTTTTTTCTTTTTTTTTTTGCATGAGTGCAAACATTTAAAGCTAAAGCCTTGAACAAGTCAGAGCTACTTCATGCGCACACACACACATATCCAGTCCAGAAATCACTCCTCTTAACACCCCAGTGTGTGTTTAGACTAGTATTTTATTAGAAAGGGGGAAATGGAGAGACTGGGAAGGAAGCTAATGGCACCCTGGATGGGAGAGATCCCATTAAGACCCCCTGCTGTATAAAGTGTTGAAACTGCACTGGGATGAGGGCTTCCTGAGCTGCTTCTGTTAATACAACTGCACTTGAGAGAAAAATAAATGGGTTTTTGGCTGGATGGTCTCAGAGGGCTGGATGGTCTCAGAGCAGAGGATTTCAAGCCTGTGTTAACAATAAGGACAGTGTATGCTGTCAGACTTATTGATTATTCAGCCATCTATGGTATAAATTGCTGCACACCCTCCTCACCCCAGTGTTCAGGTTAAGGAGAAGTTACTTCGCTTCCTATTGTGAACTGGGGTTGTTGGGTTGCACTCGTCTCTCCCACACTTCTGCTGCTGTCTTTAACATGTCTTTTTAGTCACCTACTTCGGCCTTTTCCTCTGCTCACAGTGCCCCTCCATTTTCTTTTCTCCTTTATTGCCTCCCCATGCCTCCTTCTCCTCCAGTACTTTTCACCTTAACATTGACGTTGTTGCCACTGAATATCCAAACAAAGCCAGTATTCACCTAAAAAAAAGAAAATAAATTTGGGGTAGTTCGTTGGCTCCCAGCAAAATGCTTACAGTACCAGATAGTCTCTGGGAGACAAGAAACCAGAAGGAAGATGGGGCATTTTCTTTGCAACATTTGGGATTTTGCAACAGTTCTTATGAACTGAATGCCAATTTTCTCCTACTGGTTCGCGACCCAAGCATTGTAATGAAAACAATGGCTGTCACTGGTGCCAGTGTGTGTTCCTGGTCCATAACCTGAATGTCAAAGCAGCAGTTATGGGATAAAAGGCAAAATGGCACAGCTGACTGAAATTTCCTAAAGGGCAATAGACAAAAAGTATCAGAATAAAAGGAGACTTTTTTCCTCAATTGAGAGAAACTCTGATCAGACCTATCACAGTTTAGAGGCTCTTACAGAAAGGCAACAGCAAATATTTTCTTTTTCTTTTTCTTGCTCCTTCCTTCCTTCCTTCCTTCCTTCCTTCCTTCCTTCCTTCCTTCCTTCCTTCCTTCCTTCCTTCCTTCCTTCC
>JAVKLA010000058.1:8252058-8274622 GCA_034782735.1 Sagittarius serpentarius
CCTTCCTTCCTTCCTTCCTTCCTTCCTTCCTTCCTTCCTTCCTTCCTTCCTTCCTTCCTTCCTTCCTTCCTTTTTTCCCCTCCCTTCCTTTCTTATCCCCTCACGTATCTTTTGTAATTAGTTTTCATTCCACAGACATTTCAGTCAGCCATCTGCTCCTTTTGCGCTTCCTTCCTTTGCTCCTCTGGGCCCTGATACGTGGCAGTAGTCCTTCCCAAAGGTAAAATTTCCTTCTCGGTGACTGTGGTGGTATCAGTGCATGCAGAAGAGGAAGCTGCAGATTCACAGATGACGCTCTGATTTTTTTCTGTGTCTCATACCATTTCTCTAAGCCCACAGTATTCGCTGACAAAAGACTAAAAGGGACCTCTGGTCTCCCCTGCCCAGTTGCTCTCCACTTCTGAGCTGTTTTTTTCTGTTCGGGCTCCAGAAGCAGAATCTCTCCCGGGAAAAGCCTTCTCAGCGGTGAAACTGAGGTGGGTAAAGTGTGGGGAGGAAACTGCAGGGCACAACACATTTGAGAGTGCCATCATTTTTCATTGCCAGGATATTCATTCTTATTTTAATGATAAATTCTGATGCACAACCAAAATTAGCTTTGCTTCTTGACCTCGGCGCAGCCTGGCCAGCTCAGCATCCCAGGAACATGAGATGAACGATCTGAACGGACCCTGTGTTTAAGAAGGTCTCTTTTGTTCTTTAACCCCCAACCACAAAAAGCAGCGTACACAAAGCTCAGAGAGATGTGAGACAAAAGGAAGACGGTCTCTTCTGAGCCTGTGGCCTGTTAGCCCACAACGCCTGGGCATGCGTCTCCTCCCTGAAAGGCCACCATTCCCACATGGGGTCAGAACCAACTGTTGGGTTCAGCTTAATCACACACAGACTTGCCAGCTTCTGTCTTTGCTGTTCCCTCCAATGTGACAACTCGTTTTAAGCAAGTTGCCTTTCTTCTCCTTCCCCCTCCTCCCTCAGAGATGCCCGTCTTCTTCGTAGCCTTATGTCAGAATGGAGGGAGACATTTGCTGTGTCTCTGCTGTTCAGGAAAAGCCCTTCCCACACTAAACTTCGAGCTGAGTCCAGACACTGTATCATAAGCCTGGTCCATATTTAGCTGCCTCCCAGTCCTTCCCTCCTCACAGCTCACGGCAACTTAAGAGTCTCGTCTCAGCGAACAAGCGACGTGAGGCACCTCCATCTCTGTATAACACAGAAGGGTTCGGTGGCAATGGGGGGATAAGTGGTCGAAAAGAGAGACGCTGGTGCTCCTTCAGTGATGCCCGGAAATCCGTGCAGCCGTCAGTTTGACTTCCTCACAGCCCCCAGGAGTGTGCATAAAGGAGTGATCCCCAGAAGATGGGCTTGGGGCAGAAGAGGGGTGAGAATGCTGGTGTGAGGGGTTAGAGAGTGGGGAGAGGTTGTTTCTTGGCTAAGATTCTCCTAAAAATACTAAAGATAATTCCTTATCCTGGAAAATTTTTCCACAGATGCTGTAAATCAGAGGCCGGTTGCTTTAGTAAGGAAGGCAAGACTGTGTCATGGCTGCCAACTCAATTCCTTGCCACAGGTATTTTGTAAATCACAGATTTTTAGCTTTTTCTGCAACCAATATTAATTTAAAGCATTTTTCCAGATCTGTGGTGTAGTGCAAGCTAATAGAAGTTGTACTATGGGTATGCTTTAGGATCTGTGGCTCATTTGAGCGCTTTCGTAGATTTCATTAATCTGTCTGAAATTGCAGGTTTCAAGTAACCTTTAGTATTTGAGCCAGAAGCCTCCAATTAACTCTGCTTCTCTAGCTGAATGTATCAGGGAGGCCCAAGGCATTAAAATGAGTTGCATGAAGAAACCTACCCAGAATAAATATAATTACAACCTAAGCTTATTGTTCACAATGGCCTGACCTCCAGATGGTAACTCGCACAATTAAAATGCTTTTATTTTTTTAAGAAAAAAGACGGGGCGGGGGGGGGAGGAAGGAGAAGAAAAAGAAAAGCCACACACGCAGTGAGTCCCTCAGTTTTCCTCCCGGCTCCAGCAACCCAGCACCATCGCTTGCTGCCAGGCTGCCCATCCTCTCCTGGATTCGGCAGCTTGTGCCCCCTGTGAGACATCCAGGCATCAGGGACGTGAGGTGACATCACCCCGAACGCTGACCCAGACGGGTGGCTGCCAGCTGGGGGCCGAAGACCCTTTGCCCCCCGGAGGAGCACTCGTGCTGCTTCCATGGGACCTGGCGTTTGAGATAGCGTTCCCAGCCCGGCTGCAGGCAGCCTGGCGTGGCCCAGCGCCTGTCCGGGTCAAGGACACGCTGTTCTCGCCCGCCGCTGCCGCCGCTGCCGAGGAGATGAATGCCGCACCGGCCAGCGGCTTATCGCTTTCTGCAGCTGGGCTGCTTGCTGCCTGCCCGCGCAGCGAGGGCGGCCGGCTGCGCTGGAAATCGGGACAGCCTTCGGAGCCTCCGGAGCCTTCGCTGCCGGGTCGAGCCCGAGGGGTCTGGAAAGACAAGGGGTTTCTGTGGGCACACAGCGAGGGGTGATACTGGAGGATGGCGGGGAGGGGGAGCCCTAGAAATTGCAGAGTTTTAGCGCAAATGCGTTTCAAAGCTAGGCTGGGTTCATCTGGCTGTCGTTTGTGTGTGCATGCAACAGCTATGGATGGCTAGGCTGAGCCTGCCCTCCAGGTCCAAGGTAAAATTTAAAAGGGGAGAGTTGGGAAAAAAAAAATACCCAAGCGAGAGGAATTGCAGGAATGAAATGCTTAAGTAAAAACTGAACATTTTGTTGCTTTGTCTCTGTGCTATTGTGTTCTCTCTTTCCGTTAAATTGGGAACTGCTTATCATAGCAATACCCAGTACTGGCATCGCAGCCTGGGATAGAAGTACAGCTTTTTCATTAGGTTTGTAAGTCAGCTGGTGGAAATGGCAAGAATAAAAAATCAGTATATATACAATTTCCCTTTTCTTCTTTGTCTCAGATTTTGGACTCTTTGGATGACACTTACAGAGCAAGCCCCTTTTCCTTCACACTCTATAGGGAAAAAAATCCCATAGATGCACACTTCAGTCTTCTGCCGCTATCTGAACCAAGAGCAGTGGCTCGTTTTTCTAACTTTAAGCAGAAACGTAACTTCCAATGAAAGATGCTGAAACTACAGTCCTGCAGATGAAAGTCTTTGTATAGCCACAGAACAGTTGTGTCACGAGGAAAGCTGCACCCACCAGAGAGGTATTTGCTCTTGCTCCAGACTGACCTAATTCACAGGCTCTGCCCCCGGCAATGAGGGCCATTTCTCTGTGCTCATTTATTTGCTGTGACAACTTTCAAGGGTACTGCATGCATAAGAATAGTTACTTTCTCCCTCTTATTGCACGCAGATGTCCCGTGAGATTCTTGCCAGCAATACAGACCCAGCAGAAGGAGGAGAAGCCTGGAGAAGACACCTTTTTGGCTGTACGTGAACCACACCGATCTTTTACCCCATGGAAGGGGAATTGCATACTTGCTAGCGCCTTCACTGATCAAAGCCCTGAGGTCAGCACTGCGTGCATGCGAATCTAGGCTGGAACAGGCCCAGGGAAGAAAAAAATACCTCAAATTCTGTACTCTGCAAGCCCCACATAATTAGCTATAGCTATGTGCCACCCAGGGTTACTAGTAGAAGGAGCCACGTCCCAACCTCCCGCCGTGTCTGGGGGTGGCCCCACCACACACAGCTGCAACGGAGGGAGGGAGAAGGCCACAGTGGTGGCTGTTGGATGGCTCAGCAGCTTCGCTCCTGCCCCAGCTCCGTGCAGCACTGATGGCTTTGCCTCTAGAGCTGTGGCAGGGAAATGTCTGCTCAGGGAAGGTGGGCTCGGGCTGAAGCTTCTCTGCCGTCTCCTGCACCACCTGTCTCCGCTTTTCCACACTCCTGGGAGGAAATGAAGCATGATGCGCAGTCGAGACCATAGCACCTATACCTGCTTCCCTGCCTCTTGCAACCCTCTCTCCCTCCATGCCCAATCCCCTTCTCCAGCCCCCCAGTTTCTCAGCCTTTCTCTTCCCAGCACGGCTGGTTTTTTCCAGTGGAAACACTAGAAATGTTTTGACTGAAACCCTGAAGGCATACCCAGTGTGGGCAATTTCAGTTCAAACTGTTCACTTCTGGTGAAGTTGAGATGTAGCTGAAACGAGGTCTGTGATGGAAAGAGACAAGGAAGCAGCCAGATGCCAAACTCTGCCTGTTACAGGGAGGAGAGCTAAACTCCGCCGGCTCGGACTGACAGGGACAGACCACGTACAGCATGCACCAGCTCCAGCATGGCAGACCAGAGTACAAACAGCAAGCACCAGAGCGGGAGAGAGGGGAGGGAAGGGATTTAACCTTTGAGATGCTCTCAGAGCTACTTGTGGTCCTTACGAACTGACAGGCGTGAGCCACTAACTTTCAGAGAGCAAAGGAGAGATCCCAGTGCTTGTGGCAGCTCTTCCAGGAAAGACGAAATAGGTTCAGACTGCGTGGTGGGGCTGCCTCTCTCCCTCTATCTTTCTTCTTCCCTGCTGCCCTTTCCCCTCCAACATTAGACACCTGCAGCTGCCAGTTCAGGTTGTGCAGGGAACAGTTTTCCTGCCTGTGACTGGAGATGGCAAATCCTGATTGCCCAGCACTCCTCAGCCCAGGGAGAGGGGAATAAAAGGATGACCCAGCAGAGAGCAGGGCACACACTGCCCCAGCTCAGGGGACTGCTCCGGCCGGGGAAACTCAGCCCGCTTGCACAGCCCTTTTAGCAGAAACATCCCCCGTGGAGGCACTCGCAGAGGAGACGGCAAGCTCACAGCTGCAGCGATGGTGACGACGGGGGTAGTGCTGTGAATCCTCCTGGGGAGGTACTCGGCTCCCCCGCTTTCCAGTGTAGCCACTTGCAGGAGTTTCGCGCACAGACCTGGCCCCAAGCTGCAGCAACAATGAACTCATAAGCTCCTTATTAGATAACGCAAGGCCAGCTTCTGATGATGTCAATAGATGTATTTCTCCTCTGACACAGGTTCAAGGCTCAAGCTCTGGTACTTGCCATCTTAGGCATACCAGTGCTAAGCAGTGTCACTTACCCTAGAAGACAAAAGATACCAATAGCCCAATAATTGCCCTTTTATGCATGAAACAACCCCAAACTGCATTTAAGAGTGAAAAGCACAAGCTTGCATGCAAGAGAATTAAGAAATTACTTATTTCTGGTCATCTTGTGTCCTTAAGAGAGAAAGTGGGATCACGTAGGCAACTGTTTCAGAACTGCAGCACAAATTGTCACCAGTCTGAACATTTTCAAAATGTCAGAGGGAAAAAGGAGATAGGCGAAATCCAAAGCCACTTAGGGAAAGTTAAAATGCTTGGTAGGAAGCTGCAGTTGTTGGCTCAGCAGTCCTGTAATGCCACATTATCTTTCCTGAGCCCACTCTTGTTTCAGGCAAGGAGCCTTGCACAGGAGCCTGTGTGCAGACGCTGACTCCAGGAGCAGCGGTTTGCTGCCAAGCAGCAACTTTCCGCTTTCCAAGCCCAAAGCTGTCAGTTTGCTTATGGCAAAAAAGTAATACCCCAGCTCACCAAGGAGCCCGACCATCCGCAGGAGGTGAGAACAGCTGAGCTTTGGGCTTCATCTAGCACCAGGGGAGACAGGAGCTTTGTCCTTGCAAGCATCTGTTGCTGCATGGAGTTGGGTGAAAAGCCAGCAGAAGTGACAAAAAGGGAGAGCTATCTGAGGGAATTAGCTCAGAAAAAAATGACTAAACTCATGCAGCCAAGGCTTACTGTTCATTGGAGAGAATCTGGCAGGCTCGCGTTTGTTTTTTAACATTTTCTAGTGATCGTAAAAATAATCCTGTCATGCTCTGCAAAGGCGATCTTTGGAAGACTAGCAGATCAAGAACTTAACTTCTTGACTCAATATTTGATGAGGAGATGTGCTGAGCCATACTTTTTTGCTGAGGGAGCACTGATTCATAAAGTTGGGAAAAGAAAAAGAAAGGGATGGCTCTGCAGCTAAAGCAATGGGTGCTGAGGTGCAGCTGGTGTGACAGACTGACCTGGGGGGCAGCCGCAGGTTGCACAGAGCAGTGCTGTCCGCCCACATCAGTGCAGACTAAAACCTGGGCCTGTCCCTCGCGGTGGTTGTGCACAAGGCCTGGTACGAAAAAGCCTTGATCTCGCTTGGAGCCTGCGAACGTTACCATATTGCAAGCACACAGCCACCCTCGGACCTTCCGAAGCGCTGAGCACCCTCTGCCCTCTCTGGCCCTTCATGCCCTGAAGGTGTTCTAACAATGGCTAGCAGGTTTGTACCTGTCAGATACGTATACCTATATAGAGAGGTAGGTATGCATATAACCTAGCATGGCTTTCCCCAGGCGTGACAGCAGCAGCCAGCTCCCTGCAGGGTCCGAATGAGCGGGGCAGCCCTGGCCCACCACCCTGCTCCCCCAGAGATGGGCCAGGTTATTTAGGAGGGGCTTTTCAGTGTAAAACCATGGTGGAGTGCCATCTGCTGGGGACGTGCAGGGCTCTTCTGGCACAGGAGAGGAAGAAAGCGAAGAGAAAGCCCAGAGAAACAGGCTGTGCCTGTGCTAGGACATTAAACCTCCCTGAGACCCTTCCCCAGCCAGCTGGCAGGGAGCAGCCCACGGCCAGGCTGGTTCACCTTGCAACTCAGCACGGTCTCTGCAAAATGCCCGGTGGAAACAGCCACTGGCTCCCATCAACTCCCAAACCACCCACGAGAATTTCTGGGGAGAATCCCAGTGGATCCAGGCCAAAAGGATGCCCAGGACCATCCTGATGGTGTGGATGTACCCGCAGTAGGGATATACCAGCAGCAGCCAGTGCCTAGGGATATCCCCTGGTACTAATCAATTTGTCAGCATAGATACTGTCTCTGTGTGATGTGCATGTGATGGACCAGGCCAGTGCCAGGGAGGAGGAGGATGAGCAGGTTTCATATCTTGCAGCCTTAGCTATCTTGCACAGCAGCTTTAAATCACATCTGGAGGTATCTGCTTCTGTCTACCAGCTACTCAGGGAGCTTGTCCCCCTAAACGTACAGGCACCCCAGCTGACTGCCTGCAGTAGGCTGTGCGAATCCCTCACGCTTAAAATCTCTAAAGGGAAAATCACCTCCTTTTGAGCCATTCCTCCCTGCTGCATCTTCTCTGATTCATCACAGATGGTGGCAGTTATTGAAACCTGAATCACAGTTGCATTATGTTAACCCACCTCTGATTACAGTGTGAATGAGGAATACAAAAGGAGGAGAGAAAGAAGAAGGGGAGAGCTGGAGGCAAACTGCAAATTAAAGGCAAATCACAAGGTTGGTTTAGGCTATTGTGTAAATGGAGGTGGCTCAATTTTCCGCCATGCTAGGAAACTGAGAGACATACCATCGTGCCAAAGACCAAGGATCTTCAGGGTAACAGCTATTAAGATCCCTGCTTTTTGTCCTACTAGAGATCCAACAGCCTCACGCATTTCTGTACAGCTGCAGCATGTTTCCATGTTTCCTGGGAACCAATGGAAAAATATACGGGCACAAACTTTGTCAAGGGCTCTCAGAAAATGGTTATAAAAGGACTGAATCTAAATCCATAAATGCTTTGCCAGCATGCAGTAACCACTAATTCTAGTTTCCTCCGTGAAATACGTCAAAAGTAAGCTTCCTCTCCATCAATCAATATCCTTCCAAAAGTAGGAAAGAGACCTTGACGGGAAGGAATGGTTAAAGTGAACAAGAAAAAAGTAGCATGTCCTTCAAAACAAGCACATACTTTCCTGACTGTATGGTTTTATTCATGTCCTTCCAGCCCACTCCAAACACAAACTTATCACCCTCCGGTTTTTTGTGCCAAATCAATAACAGCTTGTGCGGGGATTGTGGAATGCTACATCTGAAAGCCTCTCACACACTTTGTTGAAGTAAAGGACTGATAATAATTAATAGCTGCCAAGGACATTCAGCCTTGTTGAGTGGTTGTTAGCATGGTTTTCCCCTGGACACAGCTTAGCGTGAGCCTTTCCAATTTTCCCAGACAGTAGCTGGAGACCAGGAGATTTCTCCGCATTTTTCTGCACAATCCCCGACAGAAGGTGAAGAGAACATCCCACGAAGCCCTTGGATTGAGACTGTTGCCAATAGACTGGGTCTGCACCTCTTCTAAAATCTCTTCCCATGCAGCAGGGCTGTTCAGCTGCACTAGGAAGGCACAGCTTTCCCACCCATACAGACGTCCAGGCTTTGGATAGGTGAAGTAGCTCTGGACAGGCTCTCAGATCACAGGGGAGTATCAAAACACTGTGTGCCGGACGCTGAAGGATTTATTCCAGATGGTTGCTGCCTCTCACTCTCGTTATTCAACTGCTCCGATAGGGTTAGAAACCATAGGAATTATGCCTGGATCGTAAGCTGCCTTTATTTTGCAGTCATTCTGGAGCTGATCCTACAAGCGATGCTTTTGGGAGCAACAAGTCTAATAACATCACTCAACACAGTAGCTAAAGGAAGCTGAAGGGAAATGTTCAGCTCCTGGCTCTGCAGCTGACTTTTGTCAGCTCCTCTCAGACCAGGGGAGGCAAGTTTCTGAAGTCTCCCCATTTCTTTCTTTTTTCCTTGGGCCCACTGGAGCCAGGAGAGCTGCAGAGCCAGCAGGCACCCAGCACCTCAAAGGCAGCGGTCTTGCAGAAGAAGGACAACCTGGCAGGCAGCCAGGAAAATAAATGGCCCCCGCTCCAAATGCCTTGCAGGTAAATCTGGGTGCTTTAACGTTTCTCGGCAGGCAGGTGTTTTCACTTCATCACTTCAGCTTCAATTTTTCATCAGAAATGCTTGTGACAGCGTGGGACACACCTCAGTGGGAGGCAGTACAGAGCAATGCTCCAGCATCTGCCATTTTCTTTGTGGTTTTCTCTCCTTAATGACACAGGTGCTCTTTTGAAGATGCCAGTGCTTATGCTTGGGCAGCTGGAGCAAAGACCTTCAAAGAGGCACTCACCTTGATTTTCCCAGAGTTGTGTGGTCATCCCCAGGCTGTAGGATCAAGACATGGGATCAGACTAAGGTCTGGCTAAGTGTGATCAACAAGGAAACTGTAATGGGAAATACATGCCCAGCAGCCAGAGCATGCTGGCAGACTGCAACAACTGTAGTCCCTGAACGAGTTACTGGGAGAGATAGCTGCTTATGGCATGGCCTAATCTAGTTCTTATTCCCAGCAGTCAGGGAGGCCAAAAATCCGGTCTAAACAAATGCAGTTTAGTCCATTAGCAGACATCAGAGAAGCTACCTGCCTCGACAAAACCCAGCTATGTTTCTAATTAAGCCTGGATGGCTCAAGAGTCTTTGTTCTAGCCACTGTGGCTACAATCCCAAATTCCCACAACAAATTACCTACGCTTTTCACTGTTAACACAATCACCTATTTATCTAACACAGTTGGCCAAACGCTGGAGCGCATTTTCGCACAGAAGCGTTATTGTAGCTGTCACCTGAGATTTGTTTGAGCAGGGCTTGTGGGTTTTGGTCCTTCGACGTAAGAGTCCACTGACAGTCTGAAGAGCAGGAGTTTCTTTTTAAGGGTAAACAAAGAGAGGCCAGTAGGGGCTTAGGCTTCCCTCTCCTTGTATCTCTTTGCTGTTCATGGTACCAGCATCTAAAGAGACTTTTTTTTGCTTCTAGTCGACCGGCAGAAGTGAAGGAAACCCACACCCTCTCATGCAGGCCCTCTTGCAAATTGGCTAAGGCAGGTATTTTACCCAGGGCTGCAAATGAAAGTTGCTTTACCTTAGCTGGATCGGCCTGATTCTTTGTGCTATACCTGAAGCACTAATCCGCAATACTCAGGCTGGCGTTAAACCAGCTAGCGTGGGTACGAGCTGCAGCAAAGCCACAGCAACAGAGAGCTCATTGCCAAGCCTGTTGGAGAGCCAGGCAGTGCTCAGGCGGTCGTTCCTGCTCGGCTTCCTGCTGCTCGGGTCCCACCACGAGTGGACCTGTCCTTGGTTTTCCTCACAAGCGATGAGGACGGAAGGAACGGCCCATTTCTCTCCTGGCTGCTTTTTGAAACCCCTCCCCTGGTTCCCATCCAGCTGCTGCAGCCATGGGTGACGGCTCCGGGTAAAGAGGTGCCCGGCAGTCTGACCTTCCCTCTCCCGCAGGCAGCGGTGGAGGGCAATTGCTCTGTGAGGAGGAATAAAAGGACAGTAAATCCTGATCTGCTCAGTCTCAGGTGGATGACACTGTGAAATGGTAAATTGACATTCCCAGGGTCCCAAAACACAGCTTGGACCTGGGCAGCAGCTCATCTGCAAGAGACACGGGGACAGCACTTTTCCTTTCTGCTTAGTTTTAAAAATAAGCGTGCTCGCCCGCTGCCGCGGTGGCCACACGTCAGGGTTCGCTTGCTTCCCGGCTGCCCAGTTTCACCCTTGCTGGCAGGCAGAGGGATAATCCTGCTGTCATCTGTGCCACTGGCTCCTCACCTCCTGCCGTCGCCACGCTCCCTGCCTGTCACAGCATGCCCTGTGCTGCTGCACCACGGGGAGGAGGGTCCTCGGGGACACCGTGCCCCTTCCACTAGCACCCAGAGGGAAGCGGGGGGGGCAAGCGCTTTGCCAGGACCCCTGCCCAATGCAGGGTCCCTGGGCTCCATGCAGAAAGAGGCCTGTGAATTGGGAGGCGGCTAGCTCTGCCTTTGGCCGCAAGGATGGCTGGATGGGAGCTGCCTCCGTGCAGGGCTGAGCTCTGCACCCCTGCTCCACGGCTCCTTGCAGAGGCCGAGGGGGGAGCGACCGGCTGCTGCCCGCTGGGCCGAAGAGGGACACACAGGCAGCGTGCGCTCACGGTTCGGGAAGAGACTTAGCATGGGTTCCAGCTTGGCTGAGGCTTGGCATAGGTGCCTCCAAGAGAAAGCCACGTGCTTATACAGCAGGGAGCGGAGCTGGCAACGTGGATGATGGCCACCTTCCTCCGAGTCAGTCACACTGGCAGGTGTCAATCACTGCAGTGACAGCTACACCTGAGGGACTAAGGATGCTGAACTCCCGGCTAGAACACTGCGTACCAGCAGACCTGGGTTTCTGCAGCTCTGGGCAACAGGGAAAACATCCCCCCTATTCACAGCAGCCTCAGCTTGGAAACCTGGAGGCACAAGGGATTTGGAAGGTCTGCAGGAGCTGGAGCGGGGCTGAGAAGGGAAGGACAGAGCGGCAGGGACATGGATCAGCTCCTGGGAAACAGGACAGAGCAGGCAGGGGTCGCTCCTGGCAGGGGCACGGCCTGGGGTGGGTGGAGGTCCTGGGCTGGAGGAGGCTGGGGGCACGGGAAGGAAGGATGGACAAAGACGGAGGGGATGCTGGATGAGGAGACAGTGGAAATGGGAAGCAGGGCACAGTGAGGGACTTGAGGCAAGGGCTGGGGCCTTCGGAGGGGGAGGGCTGCATGCAGGGAAGGACAAAGACTGAGCGGAAGGTGAAAGATGTGCAACAGGGACAAGGGAAAGCACTGGGGAAAATAAGCCTTACCCTCATGGAGAATGTAATTTTTTTTTTTTTTCCCCTGTTAAAGCCTTTTTATTTTAATTGCAGCTATCCTCTTTTTCTCCTAGCTTTCTTTGCCCATTCTTTCCCTCCTGGTATTTGACCCTCTATTGGTAATTCCCCTTCAGTGTCTGCTAATTTTCTGTCTCTTACTCTGCCAGTACAACTGCTGTCACATGCATTGTGCTATGTCCTCTGTGAAAGGATGTACAGATAGCAAATAGTCTGTACGTACAATACAAAGGCTGCTCTTACCTCTGCTCTGGCAAACAGCTTGGTCTCCCTGCCTGCAATTATCCTTTCAGTTCTTCTCTTCATCCTCTTCTGTTCCTCAGGTCTTGGTTTTCCTGTGTTTTTCCTGCAGTCCGGCCCCTTGCCAGCTTTGCTTCCCCACCTCAAGCTGAGTTTATCCCTATTCCTGCCATGGGTATCACTTGCAGCTCTTCTCTCCCTTGCTCAGACCAGCCTTGCTGAGACAGCGGGAAGGGAGCGGTTTAACAGAGAGGACATGAAGAGCATCTACTGCAGAGCTCTGTGGTCATGGCTAAGGTCAAAAAGCCAAACGTTTATGGTTTGTGCGTGGGTGTTATGTAAATAACAGCAATTATTCATTGTCAAAATTTCATAACTCAGCCAAAACTCAACCATTTTTGCTGCACTGTTCACAGAGGCTGCTACTCCTAAACTCACTTGCAGCAAGACTTTAGCCTTCCTCTCCCAGCTGTAGAACTATGTTACTACTATTAAAGAAGTCACTGTCACTGTTAGAGTGAACTTCCCACCTCACCCTCTCCTGCTGTGAGAGATGTGATCCTGCTGGGTATGGCCCCCAAAAACATCTCATTTTTGTGAATATGTGAATTTGTGAATTTTTCAGCTTGTTACAAAGCAGCAACAGTGGCCTAAAAGCGTGTGAGCACAAAAGGGCATCGCCTCTGGTCTGTTCAGTGCATTTGAAGGACTCCCACTGAAATGAATGGAAGCATCTTCCCACTAAATCAGCAGGTTTTAGAGCCTCTTGCACTGAGGTGTGTCAGCCTTGATGTACAGCTCATGCTTTTGTTTACAAAATCCTGTGTGGATGGGAAGTTGCATTTTGACTATAAAGGAGGAAGTGGCCAAACTGTTTAAGTTGTTCCAGCGGAGACAGACACTTACCTTACACAAAAGTGGCCTCATTTTCTTCTTTTTGACTAGAGATTTGGAAATGGCATTGGGTCTCCAAAAGTCAGTGAACCCTGGCAGCAGTTAGGTCAACTGGGTAGGCAGGAAGTACTTCAAAGTGTGACAGAAAGCCCTCAGAACTTTAACATACATGAGATGGCTTCTGTTGACCCTTCACTTGCCCTTTCAGGGTCCCCAAGTGTAAGGTAGAGGGTGTTTTTTCGTTGTACCTAGTTGCCCAAGAAAATCCCTTAGTAATCCCCATCCTTACACCCCTTGCAAGAATGCTGCTCCATCCTCCTTCTGCCATCACATGCAGAGTAATCCTCCTTTTCCTGCGTCACCCCTTCAGTGATCCTTCTTACTGTGCAAGATCACGTGCGTTGCATGTAGCGACCTCCCTCTCGCAGTCACAGGGCGAGCACTGAGCTGGGGAGGAAGAATCCTGCCCTTCTCCTACACGTTGCAAAGAAAGCCTCTCTTTTTTCCCCATTCCCCCACAAGACCCAGGCAGTTTAGATCACCTTGCTTTCACCTTGAGGCCATCAGACCATTCTTCTGTGAGCGGTATCAACTGCAAAGGTGGTGTTTATTGTCTTTTTCAGCTAGCTTTTGCCATCCATTTCTCTTTGCTGCGATAACCTTTCCCACCCACTCTCCTGCTCCTCTGAGGCCGTGAGCAAGGCAACACTGTGCTGACGTTTTCTCTTCTGTCATAGCAGTGGGACACACTGAAAGAAGAGACCAGAACTAGGTTACCCTGCCAGCTCCCCCATGTACTTGTCCCCTTGCAGCACACAGAAAGCATTGTATTGCAAACTAGGGTGCCGCTTACTCATAAGGGAAGCCTGTGCTAGCTTGTAGCCTCAGGTAAAGAGGTGCATTTTTTCAGTGTGAGGAACAGTGGGTGAAATGAAAAAATACCCTGCGAAACGGCCTCCCTCAGTATGTGCAACGCCAGAGTGTCAGGGTTCGCAGACCCTCTTGCTCCACTGTCACAAATCCCACCGCAGCCAGCACGAGTCCTGAGTGCCCAAGGAAATAACTATACATTAACCATACAGCTGACCAGAGGAGAATAAGTGGGCTCAAAACCTGCTGGTTTCTAGATTATTGTCATCTTGCAACTCCAATGGAGAAGCAAAATTGGGATGGAGATGGTAAGATCCAAAAGTGACGGTGACTTGCCTAGCTTTCCCTTCCTCTCCCCAACACCCATACAAGAGGTTGGCTGTGCCTTCCCCAAGGCAGCCTCTCTCTTACTCAGTGGAGATGACTTAATCCAGAAAGAGTGAAGAGCAGGAGAAAGATTTAAATCAAACCCGATTACTGGGGCTTGTTAGGCTTCCCTGGCAAGCTGTTCTGAGACTGACCCAGAAGTTGCCAGCTCACTGCCTGCTCCCTTGACAACACTGTTCGGAGGGCTTGGGAGCCTCATGAAATACAGCCGTCCTCTCAGAGCTCTTCTCAGTTCCAAAAATCAGCCTCTCCTTCCCCTAGCAAAGGCCGTGCATGCATTGAGGGTCATCAGAAGGCTGAGCAGCATGTGGCTTTTAACTAGCCCTTCAGCTGTCGGTGGGCAAACAGACAGAGAAACAGCTCCGTAAGCGCTTTGTCCGAGACTCTTGAAATGGCATGCTCTCGCTGTGGCTTTGGGAGTAATCCACCTAAGAAATTACTCGGCGTGGCTGTGAGATAATCCTGCCAAGCCATTGCATGTGCTCAGCCACCGTCCCCCAGATGCCGGGGCTCTTCCTGGGCCTCTCCCAGACCACGTGAATGGCTCATGATGTCCATGGGGACCTCAGGACAGGCACTGGGCAGGACCCAGCCTGCAGCCGCTCGTCATCCCGGAGAGTGGAGAGGCACATGCTGGCCTGAGGCTGGGAACGGGGAGAAGGTGCCATCACGTCAATGGCGGTGGCCATCGCAGGCACCAGCTTCCAAGGCAGGTGGAAAGCAAATCCCTAACTTTGGAGCTCATAAAGTTTATGGAAAGGGTGGTAGGAGACAGCTGTGACTGTAGCAGAGACCTGAGCTCAGTGGCTCTGGAGATCCTGTCCAAGCTTGTGTGGGGAAGGAGGGGAACGGATAACTACAGGCACGATACCAGTGGTAGAGGGACAAGCACAGGGGAGTTGTATCGTGCTGCAGTGGGAAAGCTTGCTGTCCTGGACCAAGCTATGGCAAGGTCAGCGAATGCTGGGCAACACCTGAACCCCCCCATGGGGATGCAGGCCATTAAAAGTGATGAAGAAACATTTCAGAAATGATTCTGAAATGAGTCAAATGCATCCGTTTTTTTCCTCAGTTCAGTCATAAATGCAGCTATTAAAACAGATTGGGTTATAAATAAAAAACAAAAGTGGGCCAAAGCAGCATGAGTGTTTTATTTTTATTAAAAAATGGAGAGTAATAAAGTAAAGCTGTAATAATAATACAAAAACGTTGACTAATATCTGTGAAAAACTTGGACAGCCATAGAGGGAATGAGCTATTGTGTTTTGTGGCGGGTGGGGTGCTGGTGAAGTGTTTGTGGTTAGGACTAAGACACTGAATTTTGCAAGCAGAGCTGATGAGTTTTAGGGTTTGCTTTCTGGAGACTCCCTGCACCAGTGAGGAAATTGTTCACGCTCAAGGAAGGCAGAATAGCCAGGCTTTTATTGAACTAACGAGAGTCTCTTTTGAGGGTCTTTTTTTCTCCTCTTTCTCCCCCTTCCACTACCCCATACCATTGATAAAGTACATTTCAATATTGCAGACAGAAAAGCAGTGACAGACAAAGAGCTCCTTGTTTTCAAGCCGTACCAAACCTATTATTGCAAACCCAACAACACCTGCCATTTTACCTTGCTGAGCTAGCTTTGTGGATGGGAGCTGGTGGGACCGGGCTGAGGAAAAGCTATGCCTGTGAAAATTCAGTGAAGTAAAAGTTCAAAGGAGGAGAACGGAATGCGAGATAAGAGAGCTTCAAATCTTCATTTTAAAAGGAAAGAAAATCTGATTAAGATGTGCTGGCTAACTCAAAACATATGAGCCTGAACATCAAAAGGTTTGTAGTTCGTACACGTGCTGTAGATAATTATCAGTTTAACTCGATACATCCTACAGTGACAGAGCTGATGTCAGACTGCTTCACCGACCGACTTTCAAACCAGCCTCTGACATTGAGCGAGGGGACCGCTGCTGACGTGCCATTCTTCCCCCTGCCCCTTACACCCAAGAAGTCTGCTCGGACCCCCTCTCTGCTGCCCAAAGCCTGAAACCCAGGCAAGACTGAAAGAGGAGGCGAGTGGCTCCCAGGCGGCTCTGGATGTCTCCTGCTGCAGATGACCTCTTGTAGATCCCCTGTCCTGCAGCATGCACTGCAAAGGACAATGACAGAAAACCTAATTTAAGTGGAGCTCCTGAGACTCCATCAAAATGTGGCCTAGAAAATAAATGCCAGACTCTGCTTCCTCCAGTCCACTGCAGTCTGGGGATGGCTGCGAGCTGGCTCCTCCCGTGCTGCAAAAATTGCTCCTGTGCTGCAAACCAGCGAGGTACGCAAAGCAGCTGGCGGCCCATTCCTGCCCCGGCTCTCCTCGCCAAGGGCTGCCAGCAGTGGGGCAGAGCTGCTGGTGTGGTGCAGACAGGGACAGGGTCAGGGGCACTGGGAGCCATGCACACAACCTGTCTGCCTCTCGGCCAACTGTGGTTTCATGTCACAGTTTGGCCGGGGGAGCTAATCTTGAAACTCTTTGCATATTTTCAAAGCCAGAAGGTTAGGGCAGAAGGCAGATAATGAATCCCAGACCTTCCAGGAGAGACGTGTCTAGCATGAACATAAGAATAATGTGACTTCGGGGAATGGCAAAGCATTTTCCTTCCACGTCCAAGAGACTTCTGTTCAGTACCAAGCTCTCCCCAAGAGCTGAAATGACCTTCTGTCTGCCTGTCCATGGGGGGGGGGGACAGGACGTAGTGAGAGGAGAGGTCATGTTTTTGTTAGAGGGGAAAAAAATCATCGAAAGCCTGCTGGTGAAATACTCCTAATCCCTGTGACTCTTTGTACAGTGGAGCTGGGAATTTTCTCTCTCTCTCTACCCGTGCGTAGCCCCATGACACTTTTATGAAAAGCTCCTTGCACTTCATCCACAACCCCAAGACCACCTTCTCTACATTCTTTTTTAATTTACGTATTTTATTGCTTTGAGGAAGGAGGGGGGAAATGCTAACAATTACAACTAAGTCCCCCGCTGAGCACTCTGTCATTACCCCATCCTTGTGAAATATACTTTTTTTTTCATGTACTTAATCATTCATTTAATAGATAGCGAACTGCATGTGAAGCTTCAAGGTCCATAAAGAATGAAGCCTAACCTGCAAGACGCTCTGGTAAGTTGAATGTTTGCACAGCAATCCATCAAATGTCCTTCTGAAGGCTCCTGAAGAACAGCTTGAGGCCAATAAAATAGTCCAGGGTTTTTTGGAGGTGGAGAAATATACCTATAAATAATCCTTCCTGTCTGTGCCAAATTTGAAATGCAAGCATCTAACACCACGGAGAGTAAGTCAGCTTACTTTATAGCAAAGTGGATTCACACTCTGTTGAATATTAGACACACACCGACTGATCAACCTCCCCTGGAAGTTCAGTTCTGCCCCACTCAGCAATCCATTGCACCATGTCAAACAGCATAAAGTGTCATGTATTTTTTTTAGGAAAAGGAGCACCAGATAGGGAACTTAAACTTATTCCTGCAATGATGCTTTAATTACCCAAAAAGGCTGACAATAAATTTACATTTTAATTAAGAGTAATGAATTATGCATGCTTGTGTAGCACTTTCTCTGTAGCTAGCAGATGAGCACAGAGAAAGGTATGGTATGGGTTGCAGGAATTTATCCTGACAATACAGGGAAAAGGCCATTTTGTTTGCAGTTGCAGGCCATCTAGGAAAAAAAGGTTACTGCAGCTAGGTAGCTATGTGTGAAAATGGTCCTGCTGCACTATTGCAGTTCTGCTACAGGCTCCGTGTTGTATTACGATGTACGAGAACTGAGTCCAACTTCTCCCTGTCATGACAACACAGCACTTGAAAATCACATCACTAGGAAGTTTACCCCTTCTGAATGCATTAGGACTGTATATGTAGGAAGAGTGAAGGCAAAACATCTCCTATCCTCAGCAGGGACGTGGCAACACCAATGTGACTGTTGATGTTGCAGACTCCCATGATTTTGCCATGTTTTGTCAGCTTATCTGTCGCAAGTGTCACTCAACCCCACATAAAACCATAGCATTCATCCAGGAAGGAAGAAAAGGGAGGAAGTTCTCTCTTCTGGATGCATAAAACAATATGCAAGTATGAGTACATGCAGACAGGAATCCTGAAAACCAAAACCACCAGAGGACAAACTGGACCTCCAATGGATGCTTGAACTGTGACTTTGGGGATTTTTTCCATCAAGTGTTCTTAGATTAGGTGTGGACAACAGAGCATTGCTATGAAATTATTTGAGATTTTACTACCAGTTCAGCCTCTTAGAGCTCTGACCTTCAAAACAGCTTATGTTTCCAAGCAAAAAGATGCAAAAGGCAGGAAAAAAATTAGAACCATTAAGAAAAAAAAATAATTGTGTCTGATTGGCACCATCCTCTACCTATGTCAAACCCTAATTTGACTGAGTTCCTTGACTTTCATAATTTAGCTACTTGCTTTGGCATCATAACAGTCATTTCCTTCTTCAACTGCCCTGTGATTAGTGCTCCAGCCTCCTCTGCGTTTTGCTGGAGACACCACCCTTTTGTACCCTTGTCCAAGGGGAGGTACTACCTTTGGAGAGCAGGACACTGGCACTTGGGCCTCACAGTGAGGAGCCACTGGGAACTCGGCATGGCTGAAAACCTGAATTTTGCAGCAGCCAGCAAGGCTGGTGAGGAGCTAGCAGGGACTCCAGACTAGTCAACAGAGCTGAGCTAAAGCCCACAGTTCTGCAAGGGATAGCGTGGCGTGAAGCGGACCAGGGCCCAGCTCTCCTATCTGACCGCAAGAGCTCCTGGCCAGGGCATCAAGGGTCCCAACAGCCTTCAGTTTAAGCAAGAGGCAAATTGTTAATGTTAATGGGAGGCTTGCAGGGACTATTTCTGAGCTGAATGACAATGTCTGGGTCCAGGACTTGCTATACAAGGCACCTTGTTCCTGCTGAAGCAGGTGTCAGAAGTGCACCTACAACAACGAAGTATAGTAGAGTCTTGTTTTATTTCTAGTGTTACCAAAAGCAAATAACAGAAACATTTCCAAGAACAAAAAATTGACTAATCCAAGATTTAATAATAATAAAGCCATTCTACAAGCCTCTCACTGGTACCCAGGAGGTACCTTTGTTACCAGATATTAGCACTTTAGTTAACAATGATTTTGAGTACCTTGTTGATGAATATATATGATCACAAACAAAACAGAGGACAACAGTTTTAGTCTCTTCTTTCACCCTGCTTTACAGAAATGAAAGATTTGATAGGTCTGGTTTTTGTCTGTGCATTGCTGCTGCTATTAATGGCGTGTGCAACTTTTTTTATCCAAAGCCAACTAAAAACACACAAATGAAAAGTTTACTGCAGTATGGAATTTTGGGAACTATTTTAAAATAAGTAAAAATAGCAGTGAAAGCCAAAATTGAATGCTACTGATACTTTCACGTCTAATACAGTGAACTCAGCAAAACCAGAGCTCAGCGCCATAGGACTCAACTGAGTTCTGACAGAGTCCTGCACCAGGAGCTCTGGCTTCTCCCCGCCTGCAGGTATAGCATAAAGCAGCTCCATCTTTCCAGACTAGGTGTTCTGAGTAAGTTGTAGCACGCAAGACGGACAGCATTTGGATTCTGCTGCTATCTTATGGCACGTCTAAAGTTAAGAGTCACATGTAATGGTAGTCATGCCCTACTGGAAAAAATAAATCTTTTATTTTGGTATGCTGCAAATATACAAAAGATCCTCTGCCGACACCTGTGCCCTAAAGCTCTACAATCCAACTCCCAACAAGCAGGACATAAGTTCAGGAGTAAAGAGGTCTGAATACATCATCATTTAATAAATTAGTACAAAAAACTTCAGTGAACTTTGTTATTCATTTCATATTCAGCTCATCAACAATTTTAATAGTTTTACTTGGGGGTATTTTTTACTAAGCATACAGCAGTTATCTAGTTAAATTAAATGGCTACACAAGACTATCCATTAACCTCACATAGGCCACTGAACAGCCACCAGTAAAAATCTTTAGCTGTTGCTAATCTTATCTGAAGTCAAACTTGTGTCCTTGAAGCACAGCAACACAGTCCCATTACCAGTCGCTGTGAACTAGCCAGTTCCCTGGGTAGGACTCTGTGTTTGCTTCTCTTTTCCTCCTTGAATTTTCCTTTTTTTGTGTGTGTGCTCCTGGTGACATTGAAGGGTAATTTTAATGGGTTCAGCCAACAGAAGGTACACCAAATGAACGGTTGGTCTCACTGAGGCTGGCTATGAAAAAACACATGGAAGGAAACCTACTGAAGCTTTTGATGATGGAAATAGTGGGAGGTTTCAACATCTCTTTGCTTCTCCACGGACATCCAGGTGATACGGTACTTTTTGATCTCAGTCAGAGTCTGCTGAGCTTTTGGCATGAAGAAAGAAAAAAACCACCCACTTTCAGCTGCTGCTGTATTTGCTTTTGTTTTGCTCTTTAGCTGAGCTCTCCAGCACCAGAGGGGGATGTTTGACTCACGCTAGTGTGACTTTGCGTTCCACACAGCACGGTCCATTTGGTTGCTGTAGCTTTGCTTAAAGCAGGTCATGGGGAAGAATTAAGCTCCTTCCTTCAGAGACATGCAAAAAGCCCTCCAGTTCAGGCAGGCTTAGCCAAAGGGAGAGGAGACTGTCTGTCTCCTTCTGTGCAACTGTAAGTGCGGAGGTAGCCTGCAAGAGTCTCGATAGCAGGAGACTGCTCTAAAGACCCATGACATTCACAAACCTCTTGCTCCTGAAATGACTAATAGGATGCCCACATGAACTGGGTTTTCAGCCAAAAAAGATAGCATTTCCCCTCCCCTCCACAAACACACACTCACACACGTTTCGTGCTGGCAAATCACATGCTTTCTGGTTCAGTGGAGGGCCCAGCTGCACCAAGTGCAGAGAACTGATAAAGGCAGGCCAAGACGCAGGTTTTGTACAGGCCTTACAGCTTGGTTGTATCCACTGTCAGGTGGCTACAGAGCCAAATGGCAGGTTTTCACCCAAGTTGGGCAAGGCATGCTAGCTAGGGCACAGTGCTGCCCGCAGAGTTACACTGCCTCTAGGCAGGACGTGCCTTGCACCTGAATGACACAGTGTGAGTGAAACGAGTTTGGGTCTGCCCTTACCTGCCCGTGAAGCCCTGTCCTAAGAAACCCAAAGACACCAAAAGATGATGTGGATGCCCCATCATTGGAAGTATTCAAGGTCAGGCTGGACGGAGCTTTGAGCAACCTGATCTAGAGAAAGATGTCCCTGCCCATGGCAGGGGGGTTGGACTAGATGATCTTTAAAGCTCCCTTCCAATCCAAACCATTCTGTGATTCTGTGATTCAATGAATGAGTCACACTTCCACCACTGGGGAAGGAGTACAAGAATTAGACAAGCAGATAATGAGAGAATCTGGAAGAAGAGAGAGTTTGTAATGGAACTAGCCAAAAAAGTAACTAGGATGAGATGAAAGTCATTTCAAATATCTGGGCTCATTAGGAGCAGGTACTCAGTGGAGAGACTGTGGCCAGAGGAACTGAAGAAGTGGAGGACATATTTCCAGCTATAAGGAAACTCTCAACTGAGCAAAACTGGAAGTACCCAAATGTCTGAGATGATAGTTACACTTATTGCCGAGAGAGACTGAAAGAAAATATTTGATAATTGACCCAAACTGCAAGGTTGCTACAAACACATTTATTAGTTGGGGGGGGGGGGGGGAACCCAACAGCTAAATCCTTCATGGAAGTATAACCACAACCTCATATGATCTATAATTTTTTTAATGAAGCCAGAGGGAGACACTTTGGGAGACAAAGCTCATACCCATTTTTTGTGTGCTGTGTGCTACAGCAAGGTGAGAAGAAACAAGTCTGAGGCATTTGACTTGTCACACATGCCACAGATATTAGACCAAGTCAAAGAAAGATTATGGTTAAAATAACAGAAGAAAATGAAGCATAGATTTTCTCACATTCTTATGAGAAAGCTGCATTTATTCCAGGATATTGTTTTAACTTTGCAGAGACAGCCCAACCAGCAGCCCCAGCTAAGCAGGTGGCTCTCAGACCTATTTCTGGCAGTTGTGGTGTGCCAGGCAGTCGTTCCGAATCAGCCACACCAATGCAGGCAGCCTGCTGAGCCGTTTGGCTGCAGACATTTCACCGCTATCTTTACTGCATGCATTTTAACATTTTGGTTGAAAAACAGCGTTCGGGTAAGGAAGCTCTGCTAGAAAAGGTGATGGGGTCAGATCCTGATCCTCACCTGACATCACAGAAAAGACCCAGGAATGGGTTGTTGCTGCGTAAAACCCCATTAGAGATGCCAAGCTTTCAGGTCCCCCGGGGACCTTTGACACAGCCTTCGTGCCCCCTCACCTCCACCCCTATCCTGGTGCAGGAGCCCCACCGGGAGCTTCAGGCTCCCCACCAGCCCCCGGTGCTTTGCTTGCTGGGGAAGGAGCGACACAATCATAGAATCATAGAATTGCCTAGATTGGAAAAGACCTATAAGATCACCTAGTCCAATCATTTAACCTAGCACTGACAAGTCCCCCACTAAACCACGTCCCTAAGCACCACATCTA
>JAVKLA010000058.1:8274722-8327724 GCA_034782735.1 Sagittarius serpentarius
GAAGCCAGATTAATTTCTAGCTGGGCTTTGGACTTTCTAATTTTCTCCCTGCATAGCCTCACAATATCTCTGTAGTTATCATGTGTGGCCTGCCCCTTCCTCCAAAGGTGACAGACTCTCCTTTTTTCTCTGAGCTGCAGCCAGAGCTCCCTGTTCAGCCAGGCCGGTCTTCTTTGCCGCTGGCTTGACTTACGTCTCAGGGGGACAGCCAGCTCCTGCACCTTTAAAAATTCCTTCTTAAAGAGCGTCCAGCCTTCCCGGATTCCTTTGCCCTCCAGAACTGCTTCCCAAGGGACTCTGTCAAGCAGTCTCCTAAACAAGCCAAAGTCACAAAGACACAAGGGGCCCTGTGGAGGCGGATGGCCTCGTGCTCAGCCCTGCTGCCAGGCCCACCTCTGCCACAAGGCACAGCCATTGCAGTGCGCCCACAGGCAGTGAGCAGAGCCTGGGGCCCACCATGGTCACCACCTCCTCCACCCCAGACCCCATGAGCCTGACACGGCTGGTGTCACACTTTGTGTTGACCACGTGCCATTCCCCGCACCGCCATTTTGTCCCCTGCTGGCTGTCAGCTGGGTGTGACACTCGTGAGGCAGGTTTCCTCCTGCCGATGGGTGAGGTACAAACATGCTAAGCCTGTGACTGAAACAGCACCAGCTGGCTTCTCCCTGCTGTGAGCCCAGCAAGCAGAGGATCGGGGAGAAATGCCAGGAATGGCCAGTGCCACACAAATGCAGGCTGTCCCCCTTGCCCTTGGAAGTGGGGTACACTCCCCTCCTGCCGTGTTCCTTGAGCTCAGCCGTGTTGGCTCCCCAGCAGGATCATTCCTTACAGATCCTGGCACTGAGTCCTGTTCCCGTTTCGAGTCTCTAAGTAATGGCGCATGCACGTAGGTGCACCATGGTAATGACAAGGAGCTGGAAGATGGAGTGCAGAGTACACTGATGTGAAGTGATAGCAGCCCGGGAAAGACAGCGCAGGAGAGCATAGGCTTAGACTACAGCATGTCAGCTCTGAGGAGACACAGCTTGGTCTGTCAAAATCGGACACAAAATAACTGGTTTGGGAAGAGATAACCAAACAGAGGAGTGTGCAGTGAGGACAGGCTGATTAGGCAGTGCAGCTTCACTGCGATGTCCAGAGTTGGAGGAGAGAAATGAGACACAAGAGTTGCCCTGCACTGTGTATCCCATGTGGAGTGACTTACGTAGTCGTCCTCGTACTCGTCAGCCTCTCCCTTACTGTCCTCTGAAAGGAGTGGACAAACTGGAAGTCAACCAAAAAGGGAGGCAAAAAATCTGTGGAAAAGGAAAAGGGGTGCAGGGGTGGTCACAGGGAGAGCCGAGCCTCCAGCCTGCAAACGAAGCACTCGGAAAATGGTTGCCCACACAGGCAGGTCCTGCTATTCTCTGTCAATAGCCGGTAAAGCTAGTTATAGCAGGGACAGTGGGGATCAGGTGTGCAAGGGAAAGGAAAGGCGCTGAGTTACTTCACAGGGTTACCCTCCTGGGGGAAGGAGTTCCCCAGCTAAACTCTGCTACAAGGCACACGCTGGGGCTGCTTCTTCCTTCTCCCAGCCACTGCTTCTGGTCCGGCCTTGTGCAACTTCACCAGTTTTGCCAGTCCTGCAGTGGCTGGGAAAAAGGCACGGAAGGCCTGGGAATGACAGCAGACATGAGGCAATGTGAAGAGTAAGTGGAGAGACTGAAAGCAGCCACAACATTTCTAAAACCCAGAGTGATTCCCTCGAGGCCTCTTAAGGGTGAGGTGTTGGTGGGTTTTTTTGCTGCAAACTGGTGTTTGCAAAAGATGGTGTTTGTCGGTGGAAAGATGGTGCAGGCTGGGGACCACGCTCAGCCAGTACCCTGCCTTCCTGCTGGTGCACAAGGTAGAAATGCAGCTCTGACTCTTCAGGTAGCGTTGAAGGCACAGCTGGGTTCAACGTTACCCACCCTGCTCACGGAGGGTGTAAGAGCTCTTGACTAGGCTGATACTGCACTGTGAAATAAGGAACCTCTCTGTTAGCTACCAAGGAGCTGACTAGATACTGTACCATACCTCTCTCCTCCTTCCCACCTCCCACCCAGTTCCCCTCCATTTCTGTACTAGCACTTACAGGGAAGAAATTTCAGTGTAACCTGGATTTGCATTCTGAATAACAAGTAAAGTGTTTCAAGGAAACGCAGGGAGGGAGGAACAGAACAGAGAGAGCTCCTGAGATGCTCAGGAAATGGAAAATCAGAATCGCATGGTTCCTGTGAGCATCACGGTATGAACAGGACTACCTGGAGAGCTCAGCAGCCACCCACTGTCTCTAAGAGCTGCCTGCACACTGTAGGCTCCTGTAAGGGACTGATAAACATGAGTCTTTTCAACACTGTGGCTCTCCTACTTTCCAGACAGTGGCTGGAAGAGTCCTCTCGGCCCAGGTGTAAATCCACAGAAAAGCCAAACCCAGCTCTGATTCCAGACTGGGAGAAGGAGTGCTGCCTGGTCTTCTCAGCCTACACCTCTTCAAAACCAGGCCCAAGCCCTGGAAGAAGTGCCAAGCATCAGTGGTGTGAGGGGTCTGGGCTCAAGGGAGGACTCCCAAGGCTCGCTCCTTCCTAGGGAGCCTGCTGCTTCAGTGTTTCACTGCTCAGCTGGGGCTGATCAAGTGACTCCTGTGGTAGAGGGCCTCTCCCTGCACCATTAAAGCCCTCCCTGTGCCAAGTGCATTCAGATTGCAGACCTTATCACAAGGCTTGAGAAGTTACCATCAACTCCGCAGCTCAAGTGCTGCAACAGGTAACAGGGATCCTCCTACGCCAGCCAGCCCAGGACCCCAGGCACACAGCTGGGCAGCAGACCTGTCCCCTCCCCAAAAGCTTGTATCATCCTCAGCCTTTGCCCTGTTGGTAAGTGCACTATCCAGCCTATCCTGACTGCAGCGCAGACATTCTTTTAATCATGTTGGGGAATTTTTTCACCTCCACATCACCATTTTCTGCTGAGGCATTTGAGCTCTGCTGCCTAATCCCCAAGGAAGTGCAGAATGAAAGGGAGCTCAAGACAGAGAAGACATAAGGAAAGCCTAAACAGCCCTCGTAAAAATGGAGGGATAGATTAAACATCCTAATATTGAGAGGGAAGAGAATGAAAGGAGGAGAGAGAGGAAGGAGGTGAGCATATGAAACTGCCAGATGAGCAGAAACAAAGAGGCACTGGGTGTGGGATGGGAGAAGCAGGGAGCAAAAGTGTCTTTGGTGAGGGGAGCTGGCAGGAGCCCCAAAAGCAGGGAGGAGCCGGCAGGTGGTATACAAGAAGGTTGTGTGGGGAAGGCATCCCTGGTGTAGGTAGCTAGCTAGGTCTGCAACAAAGCACGATACACACAGGCGAATATTAGCCACTAGAGAGGAGCCTTGGTGTAGGGAAGTCCCTCAGAGTTTTGCAGTTGAGCTAAATGGGGACCAGAGCTGGATCTTTCTCATATCTTTGCAGGAATTTTCAGCCTTCCTTTAGGCTAGACCCCGCAGTGTGGAGTAGGTGGGGCGGGGGGGCTGTTGCTTGATTTTTTTTAAACTAGGAGCAGTTCCAACAGTACAGAGCCTGGTGCAGTAGCAGAAATGCAAGGTCTTACGCTGAGGGAGGCAATTTGTTGGGACAGATGGAGGCACTTAAAGTCCTGCAGAAGGTAACTGGTGCATGCTGCTGGGCTGAGATGGGGAGATGAAAAAGGCTTTGGTGCTGTGCTGCATCCTGCAGTGAATATACAAGAGGATAAGGTGAAGAAGGCTCTAGAAATGGCTTCCTCCAGTAAGGTGGCAACTCCTAAGCCAGACCTTTCTGACAGGGTCACACTGGCCGCAAGTTGTCCTTGCTTTTCTATGCCAATATTGGAAGAAGCATTGTACAGCCTTCTCCACAGGCCTTGCTCCCTACCCTGGCCTCTCTAAGCCTCCGGCGTGACATGCTGCTGGGGAGGCAGCTAGCCCAGCCCGTGAGCCCGGTACCACGCAGCACGGCACTTGCCAGTCAGACAAGCCCCGACCCGATAGTAAGCCGCTTTCGCTTTGCAAATTACTCACAGCATTTCCTGTAAACACCATCAACATCACCTACGGGCTGTGAGCAGAGAAACACAGTGACATTATAAAATGTCTTCTGAAAGGGCAGGCTGCCTCATTTTTTCCATTATTTCCCAGTTTCCATGTTAGGGAAAGCTAGACACTGGGGCAGGGAGTGGAGCGTGGGGAAATCCAGTGTTGCTTGAGAGGAGGGTAACCTCAGCAGAACCTCAGCACAGTACTTTCCAAAGCTGTCCAACACCTTGGCGTGGAACAGTTCTTTCCCTAGAAAACTTTGGGTGAGAAAAAATGAGGAGTGCTTACCAGTTTCCCCTCCAACTTCTGCACTCACTGTGCCCGAGGAAAAAACACTTCTGGCCTACTGTCAGGATAGAAAGCGAGCCTGCAGAGGACATACAGGCAAACAGAGCTGCAGCTAAATAAAATATAACCACTCGCATGCTTAAAAGTTCATGATTCAGGCTTCTCCAAATTGTGACATTGGATTAAAGAGCAACTTAAGCATTGTGCTTTGAAAAGGACAGGAAAATAGGCAAACAAAGAAACCTTAGACTACCTATTTGTTTTCTGATATCTGTCTTCAGGTTCACCAGGAAGGGGTTTAACCATTTCCCTATGACTGTGAGACCTAGAAACAGCAGAAAAATCAATGGCTTAGATTCTCATGTGACCACAAACATCCAAGCATTTAGAAAGCAACAAATATCACAAGATTCAGGATTCGTCGCAAGAATGAGGAACCATAACCAAATTTACCACCAACACGAAGCAAAGCAGACTGACAGTGTCACCTTACACTGGCATATACTAATGAATTGCTGTAAGAACAGACTTCAAGGACTTTTTGAAGTCAAGCTTACTTTCCCTGTGTTTGTCTTATGCTGGCATTTGCCTACACCTCAGTCAGGACAAGGGGGTCACCTTGTCAGGAACCTTATAAAGACCCATTTTTTTTTCCTCAGGGGCTCATAATCCAGTGTGTGCTGATAAAGGGACTGACAGGACTAAAGCAATGAGCCGAGAAGATCCATAAGGACTGGACCTAAATTATTGCTCTGGAGTAGATAGAGAAATAGGCAAAATAATAATCTGCATGATGCACTATCACAAAAACGTGAAAGAAAGTTAAATAGACACAGGCAGCTAATGCAACCTGGCAAGTTCCATGGCTTTACTGGCGCCAGAAGGATTGGTGCTATCTGGTCTGCAGCCGTGCCGGAGGCTTCGATTAGATGAGGAGCAGTGATTGATGAATGAGAGTGCACAGAAGCAGGGCAGGTGGAAGGGGCGAGAGGAGGGGAGACAGTGCAAGACAGAGCCAGTCAGGTGGCAGCACATATGGAATTATCTTGGAATGAAATCTCCAAGGCTTAATTTTATTGCAAATTTCTGACCCCATTTCCACCAAGTTCTGTCCTTTTCCAAGAATGGTCAAAACCCTCTTCATGCTGCCCATAAGGGCTTCATGTCACAAGGGAGTGTGATCTCTTATGAGAGTCCCAATAATCTTTTTTAGATCCGAGCAATTTGAGACTATCCCAGGGAAAGCTTCTCATACTCTCTCTGCTCCTGCAGATTAACCTGGAAAAGGAAGAGAGACCTGCAGAACGGAAAACTTGTTAGTCTGTATTTCTAAACCTCCAAGAATCCGAATGGATTTTGCCTCAGCATGATCAAAATAGCTGTAACTGGGCAGGTTGGATTATCAGCCCAAACCTCCCCCTTGCCCTCCAAAACCACTGCTCCCACACACAGAGTTTTGTGTAGGATGTTTCTTTGCTGCTCTCAGTGTCATCTGAAACCATTACCCCAAGTTACATATTGACCCATGGTGTTATGCCCAGTGAGCAGGAAAACTGGCAAACAGGCAGGCATTGTGCGTAGCCTGCCTGATGCACCTTCTCACTGCGGCCAGTAGCTCTCTCGAACTCTCATGGAGAACTTCGCAAAGCCTTTTGCCTCGTAGCAGCAAAGCCTCCAGGGCAGACAGCAAAGCAGGGGGCTGGATCATAGCAAAAGCACAGCATCATCCAGCTAGTGAAAGAGAGAAGGGTTCCTTTGTCTTCACCTGCCAAGGGTAAGGATGCCCCAGCTACCCCAACCTGCATGAAAAATTTCGCTCAGAGAGTACCAGGACAAGCAGAGCTCTGCCTGAGGACGGAGTTTCAAAGAGCCCATAATAAAACTCAGAGGAGTTTTGTGTCACCTCCTGTTTTGATGGAGGATGTCAGGATGCAGAGAGGGCTGGCTGCTCCCCAGAGGCTGGGCAGCTGGGTGCAAGGGTGACCCCAGCATTAGCCATGCCCTCGATGACAGGCACCATCCTGCAGGATCCAAACATGGCAGACAGACCTGGAGGGTTATGGAGGTCCATTAACAGCCCCCAACGGAATGAGAGGACAAGCCAGGGCCAGAGTCCATCCAGGGGGTCCAAGGAGACAAGGCTGAGACAGGGCTGGAGACAAGCTACCTACAGCATAAACCTCAGGGCCATCCAAGACATGGAGCTGGAGACAGCCACACCTAAATCATAGGTCAGGAGGGGACTGGAAACCCCAGGACAAGCTGAAATAAGGCTTCTGAGCCCATGACTAGGGTGAGGCCAGTCAGGGCCATTAAGGATTGTTAGAGCCCTCAGGGCTCTGACAGATGAAAATGCAATGGGAAGAAGGGTCCATCTTATTTAAAATGAAGTCCTTTCCCTCTCCGTAGCTTACATCCTGAAGGGCACCTGATGTGAGGCCTTCTTATGGAAGTACCAGCTCCTTAACCAGTGCCTGCAGGCTTGCCTGCATGACACACATCTGCAGAGTGGTCCTTTGTGCAAAGTCTGCCCTCGTACCAGAGAAATCATGCTAGTACAGAATCAGTTCCTTACAGCACAAAATACACCCCTTAAAAACAGTGTTAATGGAGGCGTGGAGTCCAAAGTTAGGAAATGCTATGATTAAGGCCACCTGTGCAGCCTTACTTCATCATCCTTGTGTATCTGCATTGGGAAATAGTCTCTAATTGCCTGCTCCACAATGTCTTACCTCACTCAGTGCACAAGATGAGCAGCGTGCTCCTGTTTAGTCTCTGGCCTATTCTGTACCCACTGACATATCGCTGCAGGTTTTATGTGCTGCACACTGCTCCAGCCCTGCTCAGAAAATTATTATTTCACAGCTTTTTCCAAACTCCTCACCATTAATGTATCAGGGCATTTGCCATGGGGGTTCATCCAGCTTCACAAAATCCATTTACAGGTGGAAAACTGAGGCAAGAGAGAAAATTAACAAATATACCATTTTTGGTACTGAAACCAGGAGCATGAAACTCTCAGAGCCTGAGACTTCCCAGTAATCAGTATTATACAGTGCTCAGTATCTTTAAGGACAGAAACCACCAAGTTCAGCTGAATCAAAAAACCCACAGCATGTCTGCTAGTCAAATCCCAATGCTTCCACTTTGTAGCCAAACTGAAGGAGCAGCTGATTACTGCTTGGTTTCAGCCACTTTTTTTACCATCATAACCAGAGCTTTGCAGAATAGGCTGCAACAGAGTTCAGTCACTAAAACATCATCTTAGATGTTTGAGATTCAGACTGGTCCCTTCAAGGGAAATGATGCACTTATATGTACTTTATGCATCCCTGGTACCAATTTATGCATAACCAGAAACATGAAATTAGCCAGCACTTTTCAGGAGGCTGTGTTGGCTGTGGTCAAGAGTGGCATGTTCTCAAGGCGGTATGTGCTTTTCTGTATGCTCTCTGCAGGGCTGACATCCTGGAGCTGGGAAGAGGAGTAAGAGGTCAGCAAACATCTTTGTTCCAGTCCCGTCTTCTTCTCCCTCTTAGCTCCCTGGCTATCCTCTCCTATGATGAGCTGAAGTCTCATCATTCCAGCCAGCCTTTCCCCAGCCAGAGCCATCAGCCTTGCAGTGGGCTGCACTCAGTGTCTCTAGCATCTATGGTCTAACAAGCTCAGACAGCTGAGGACTAGCCGTTCAATTCACCAGGCACAACAAAATCCACACCGGGTGCTCTGAACTGCTCTGCCAGGCACCACCCTGCTGCCCCGTGCCCAAGCCCTGCCTCCATCCAGCCGGTGCCCAGTTCGTAGTCTTTGCTTATGGTCTCCTTGTGACCCTTCAGCTTCTGTTTAGCCTCGTCTCCTCCAGGAGACAAGTCAGCCTTTCTGTTACCGCTGGGCCCTGCCACCCATGTGCCACTGAAGATCTTACACCACCAGTCTAAATCGCTGCTTCCTTGGATAACCTGTCTGTACCCTACAGACTTGGTCCTCACCTCTCCTCAGCCTTTTCTCTCAGAGTCTTGGGGGACACCTCAGCTCTCTCCCAGTGATCCCATCTCCGCCTCCCTGCCTAGACGTCCCCTCCTCCATCCTTTCTCTGAGTCAGACCAGCCTTTCTGCCTTCCCTCCACTAACTCTGCTTCCGAATCCCTGTACCCTTTCCTCCCCTGCCCATGTTCCCCCACCTAATCTCCCCTTCTTTCTCCCAGGCCTCACTCTGCTCTCTTTACAGCTCTCACCATCTTCTTGGCTAGTTTCCTCTCTTCACCCATCTGGCCTCCTCTTTATGTGCAGTTCATGAGAGGTTCATAATTTGAGTGGGTTTTTCACAGGAAGGGGGAAAAACACATACCATAACGCAGATGTACATTCATTTATGATGTTACATACCAACGAGGCAGTGACATGATGCGCTGACAGTGTCTTTGAAATCATTCTCACACATTTCTGAAAAACTGGACACACGTACAAGATAAGGCAGCAAAACTCACCCAAACTGTTTACCACAAACTGAGTGCTTTTCCCTTTACTCAGATATCCTTTCAGCTCAGGAAGGAAATACCATGTCTGTATGTGCACAGGACAGGCTACAAGCAGGTGTTTTGTGGTTTTTGTTGTTCACAGGAGCAGGTAGATTTGCATTAAGGGCAGACACAAAGGTAAATTGAGCAGGCAGATTAGGTACAACCCCATCAGGTGATGCGGAAATGCCCCTCTTTTTCCCCCAGTTCATTAACACGACCCATTTAAATGGACATTTGACTAAAAAATATGAAAATATCAGTAGTTCTCCTTTGCCTTGGTGGTATGAAGACAGAGAGCACAACCAGCTCCCACCCTCTCTAAAACGAGGGTGACCAGAGGTGAATGACTGAATAGCTGAAGAAGTTTCTTCACTGATCTTTATCTATCAGGCCAGCATCATTCGGCACAGCTAATTCCACCCACCACAGGTTTGTTTTGAAAGCAAGATGATGCCATTCCTTGTTGTGGATGCACTGTTTAGGCATGTTACAGTATTGCCTAAGCTCAGCAGGAAAGAGAATAACATTGCTAAGGGCAGGTGATATCATTGCTGACTGACAGCAAGGACATGTCTTTCCTAGCACCTGTGGGGAGTAGAAACACTGACGATAAGCCAGCAGCAGGGAAAAGAGGAATCGCATAGTGGTCCTGATTCAATGGAGTTCCCAAGCACATGCCCAGTCTCAAGTCATGAGTAGCCCTTGATTAAGGGTTAGGTCATGAGCAGCCCCCTTTGGTTAGGGCCAGGCATATGAACGCCTCACTAAATCATGGCCATAATAATGGGTAAATACAAGATGAAAACCCTGTCCTAAAGCTCACCAGGCTCCCAAACAAGGATCCACCTGTCTTCTACAGAGATGGGGACAGGAAGGAGCAGACCAACCGGCAAACAGTGATACCCACGATTTATTTTCATACAGTGCCTACAGTGCCCCAACCTATAACAGAATGTAAATATGTATTCAATATGTCAAAGAGACAAAATTCTTTAAGGCAGCAACGTTTTTTTCCCAGCTGAAACATAGTGATTGCGTCAAGACTCGGTCACCCACTTCTTCCAAGAATGCCGTGCAACCAAATGGCAACCAGTCACCCAGATATGTTTTTTCTATACCACACCAGGGAGGGGAGGAAGGCAGAGAGTTAGTCCCGTAAGTACCACAGGGTGGAATTCATCTTGTGACCCAGAGATTTTCAAAACAACAGTAGATGAGAAGTCATTAAGAAAAAGGGAGATGGAAGAGAGAGAAGGAGGAAATTCCTATTTCCTTTGAAAGCATCCATGTTTGGGAACAAATAGGAAGCAAACACCTGAAGTGGACATTTACACCTGAGTTAGCTGCTTGTGGAAAATGGGGAGAAGTGGCCATTTCTGGGACACAGTTTGTCTCATCCTCATGTAGACATCTAAAAGAGATCAGATGACTCACGCCATGGGAACTCCTGCTTCTCCTCACTGACAATAAAGGGAGCCCAGGGCGACTGGCACGAACAGAGCTGTCTGCAGGCGCTTGAGGGTGGATGAGATACACCCCATCTGCAGCGTCCCCAAATGCCTGGTAAAGACCTTTTGTAAGAGACTGAGTCACATTTTTTTGATTAAAAAGAGATCCTACAGACAGAGAGAATTGTCTTCAGGGTCACCTTTTGCTGCATCAAGGCTTTCCTTGGAAAAAATCTGGTGACGCAGTTGACAGACCTGTGTCTCCTTGCTTTGGGAGGCTCAGCTGGGAAAGGACAGAGACTCAGTGGTGACAGTAACACAAATCCCCTCCGTCAGGAAGGAACGGAAAAAAACCTTTACGCTTCAGAATTTGCTAACTGAGACTTCTAGCAGTCATTTAAGGGAATCCCTCCATGCTGCTGAATAATAACCTTTAAGGCGGAAAGCAACGGCTGGCTGAGCTTTCTGACATGCACCGGTACGTCACAGAGAGAAAGCAGTGTGATTCACGAGCGCAGCGAAGCCCCGGCGCTTCGGGGAACTCCTTTCACTGCATCCTCTCGCAGAGCTGGGGGAGGGCAGGACAAAGCCAGTGTGAAGGGCAACCAGCTGCAGAAAACAGCCTGTAAGAAAGAGGAGGGGGAAACCTTTCATTTCTTAGTGCTTTTGAACATGAGCATCTTGGGCTCTCCCTCCCCTTGCCCTCATCCTTAGGGACTTCTTTCCCTGGATCGAAATGCAGGCCAGCACCAAGAAGGCAGGAAGCGAGGCACAGCAGCTGAAATCTCCGTGCCGCTCCAAAGGAAACGTGATGGCGCGCTTTAGACAGCGACTGCCATGCCATTTCCCTCACCTTGTGATGTTGGCTCCTTACGAGGGCAGGCAGTGTGGATGTGGGGCTGGGCTCCAGCTGACAAGCTCTCTACCAGGGCCTTGGGAAGCACCCTTTGGGTGCACTTTGGAGGACACAAAGGAGGAAGGTCTTGTTGAACTGATCAGACCTGGCTCTGCACCAGGCCGGGTGTTGGTTGGGTCCACGGAGAGCCTTTCAGGTGTCTGGACTCAACATTTCCCAGAACCTGTATTATCCAGGAGTTTTTCCTCCCACTATAATCTACTGTATCCTCTCCTTGTTCATTTGATAATGTTATCTGTACACCTTAGCTGAATACCTCTAGTGAACAGAGCTCGCGCTGGCCAGGCAAGCGTCGAACCATTCAATCTTGGCCATTTCCAGCCTGCATTGCAGCACCATTTCCTTTCTTTGGCTTTTCTAATGAAAAATAACAGGTAACTGTTATATCAAGGCATGCGGCCACTTGGAGAGCACAGCAAACTGTCCATATATAGGCAAACTGCAGAAAATACCAGTCTGAAAGCCCCAGTGGTGGTATGATTTACTTCAACTCACTGCAGAGACTGACAAAAACTAAGGGACCAGAAGTTCAAAGGGAGATCAAGCCTCAGTTTTATCAGGATTTCCACAAACTCTTGTCCTGTCTGAGCACTAAAAAACAGGAACTGGGTTTTCTAAAATGTTTCGCCTGCTTGCAGAAATTACCTCTGCCCACAGGCACAATACCCTGAAAATCTGGCCCTTCTCTAGACACCTAAGCACGGTTTGAGCTCTACTGAAAGCCTCTGGCTTCTGAGGTGTCTTCGTCTGTGCTTAGGAGAATCCTCAACATTTTCCAGCTTAAAATACATTTAGCATGGAGGCACGCCTGTATGGACAAGTGGCTGTTGCTTTGATCTGCTACTCAGAGATATGCTGTCTCCAAGTGAGATCCAAGAGATCGGTGCGGTGCTCACTTAGAGGCATGCAAAGGCAGCAGGTACATGGCAAATGGACATGGCCCTTCGTGGGCACACAACAGTAAGCTTTCCTGCCTTTGGGAAGTGTACAAACTGTTTATGAGCCTTGATCTATGGCAAGGATGGCTTTTAAAAGAAAGATAACCTTTTAGTTTATCTGGGGCTTGTGTTTATGCGTTGCTGTTATTCTTGTTGCCATAACAAAAAAGAGCTCTTGGTCTTCTAATGTGTGCTGTCCTTGATGAGCCTTTTGCCAGAAAAATCCTGTGAAGTGCGAGTCCCACAAACCTTAAACCCTTCTGTTTATTTTAATAGCAAGGACTTTACCACAGTTAGTTGTCCGTATTTCTGTCTCCTTTATGATGTTGCTGTGCCTTCTGTTTAACAGGAGCAAGTATTGCAAATTCTTTTTTTCAGTAAAATAATCAACATCAAGTATTTTGGAAGCAGCATATTGTATCACCTCTACGTAATCTCAAACCCTCCCAGCTGTCAGGTTTGTTTTCTTACAGGTCTGTGTAACACACAGTGCAACCTTGAGCCCAGTACCTCTGCTAACGATGCCAGTCTGGATCACAGGCCTAAATTATCAGATGTTTGGCACCAAGTATTCAAGGGGTATACTTGAAAAATAAATTATAAGTTTGCAGAACTCAGCTAACACAGTTTGTAAGGAAAAAAAAAGTGGGAAAAGGGTATATAAAGAAAGCTAAAAGTTTCACTTATTCTTTGATCATTTTCAGTATTTCTGCAGGATTATTTATTTAGTACTTAGAGCATAAGACTTTCTATTTACCCTTTAAATGTGTAAATAAGCATTTTTTCCCTAGTCTGATGACCAAGCAAAAAAAATAGAGGAAAGGGTTTGGTTCAGATCACATTGTGTTTTCAATTTTCCTGCAACGCTGTAAGCCAGAGGAATTCCTCAATGCTAAACGTCAATATTCCATTTGTCCCAGATAAAACATTTTTCTTTTGGGGCACTAGTAAAACAAGCAAAGGAAGTGAAGGACTGGTTTCCTGGGATGCTTGAGGAGCAGGCGTGCTCCCTGATCTAATAGTTCAGCTGTCAGGTCATTCATCCAGGATGCAGGAGATCCAATATTTTCCCTTTCTCCATGCAAAGGACTCTGACCCCCCACCCTTGTGTCCTTTAGATGACTGTCCTGAATGTATGAGACGACACTCAGGGGCAAATGGAGCAAGAAGGGCAGAGCTCAGTCTCTCCTGCTGACAATATTTCATTTTGCATGACAACTTAAAACCTCCACTTAAGCAGAGATGAGCGCTCCTGTCCCATCTGCCACGTGCGTATCTCCATCACGAGGCTAGAATTTCATCCCTGCCCCTCTGAACAGGGAAGTACGCCGTGCAAAGAGGGAGCTCCAGTTCAAGTCTGCTCTCCACCCTGCTCAGCCTCCAGACTTTCAGCAGGCAGGAACTACAAAGCTACGTGGGTTTTTACTCAAACTGCATGAGCACAACTCAGACCTGAGACATGCAGTTGGGCCTGACTTTGAGGTGTAAATGTGTGGTTCAGTATAGAGGTTTTGCCCTAGTACCACATCGTGTTGACATGGCTACACCTCTCCCAAACCTGGGATTCCCCCAGCGGCTTCCCACACAGCACTGCAATATACTGTGTGCATGCAGCATACCCCTGGCTGCTGCAAATTTGGCTCCCTAGAGATGTAAATGAGAGCTCCGAAACGTCCACATTTCTTAACAGCTAAGGCTAAAAGGAAAGGCACTTCTCATGCCTTTTTTCCAACATTAGCCCATCTGCAGGTACGTCAGAAGAATGAAGAACAAGACCAAACCTAGTCAATTTTAAGGAGCTTCCATGAGAAAATTGGTCAACTAACTGGAAAAGGGAAAACTGACTGTGCAGCACCTTTTTGCTTCCAGGTCCTGGTGCAGGAGGACATAGCTGTTCTTGGCTCTTTCATTTCATTATTCTTCCAGCCTAGCCAGTGAGACCAAGGCGTATTTCCCTCTCTTACCAAGCTCTTTAGCCAAAAAACTAGAGTGAAATAGTTTAAGTAAATCATAGGTGTGCATCTAAGCTTGGGATGCTTAGCAGAACAAACTGAGAATCTGAACTTTTGAGGCTTCCCGTGCACATCCAATGAAACCCACCACCGTAACCTGCGCTGCTGGATGACGCATCAGTTGTTCTTGGCTTTCAATCCCGTTCCACAGAATGTTTGTATTTTTATGGTGAGTTTGTAAATATCCACGTAGCTGGTAACATCATATACTTTGAAAAGCAGCAGAACGTTATCTGGGCTTGTTGGGAAAGCTTTCCAAATGTTACTAGTCTTCACGGAGCCAGAAGAGGCAGAAACTCTGTGTTTCGAAGCCAAATTAGTCTGCTGGTTGCTAACAAGCTATCAAATTATCCAGAGCAGGCTTTGTGCACAACCATACCGTAATTGCTGTCTCACATGCGCTGTGATTTACAACAGATCCTAAGAAACAAGATAAAAGCCACGGGTGAGTCAAAGCCAAGTGTCTCGCTGCACCATCTGCTCTGCGAACTGAAATTTTTACCTGGCTTGAGAAAAACCCACAAACGGAGAAGAAGATGGAAAAGATTGCCAGCAGTGCAATCTGAATAAATCTGAAGAGTAAAAAAAACAAACGCTGCAAACTCTCAGTGAAAATGCAGTGGGAGCTGCCATGTTCCCTTTGCTCCTTCTGTAGGACTGCATTAGAGCCAGAGAGCTTTATCTGAATATCTGAGCTGTGGCTGGGAGAACATGGCCCACTGCAGTGCTAAGACTCAGGTTCAGTAAAAAGGAATGATTCTGTGCTAAAGCTGTAGCAAACACAGGGTCAGAAACTGATGAAGAAGCCAGCAGGACCACGCTGGACCATTTAAAGTGGTCCACTGATACACACCTTAAGTATATTACATAGCTGAAAATTTTTGCCCGCTTAAGAATTTCAAGTGACCACACCCAGGAATGTCTTAATACTGCTATAATTAGGGGTGGGACAACCGGTTCAGATAAAATAAAGAACAACCTGAAACTACACCCAAAACTTAAATGATCCTCTCTCATCCTGTTCAGAGTTGTTTCACCTTTAATCTTTTTTTCTGCTCCTCAAACCTTGCCAGTTTTGAACAAAGAGGAAGCAGAAATACTGACTATAGCATAGCAGGCTCATCTTATTTCAATAACTGAAACCAGCATATATTGCAAATCTCATAAAAATTCAAGACCCTAAATCTCCAGCATGTTTTACACAAAGGATCTGTTCTTTATAAAATCCCTCGCAGATACAAATTTCTTAGCCTACCTCCAGGTTTCAATCAAAGAAACCTAATTACCATTCACTGATTGCATTTGTGAGCACCTTATGTTTGAAGTTTAAATGATCACGTTTCTGGTGACTGGCTACGACAGCCTGGAAAACACCTCTCCTCCCAAGCCCCTTCCATGCCCCACCTCCTCATAGTGGGGGATACAGCTCAATACAGGACATGGCACGGGAAGACCTGCACATTTTCATGGTTTGGAAAGCCTTTCAGAGTCCTGAAAAAGCTACTGTTTCGTGCTTCTGTGCTCAAGGTTAAACTGGTTATTAGATGTAGAATAAGGAAAGGGTATCCGCCTGTCACCCTCCACTCAGACTGGGGAGAAGACCAGCTCTTGTCCTTCCTTTTTCTGTAGCATGGAGCATCATCCACCTCCTGGGAACCCCCAGGGACTGAAGACTTGCTCGCTTTTTCCTACATTTCTGCAAGCTCAGAGCATTTACAGCTCCTGGGCTGAGGTACTTTCATTTTCTAGAGCGTGGGTTTGTGGAGGAGAGATGCTGGGAGGGAAGGGCTGTTTAGTGCCTATTTAGTGATCCCCATGGCCAATAACTTCCTATGCATTTGTGTGCAAATCAGGTCTAATCTTTGCAGGTGACTCCTTGAGGCCTAGCCACAAAAAGGAAAAGAAATCATGGCAGAAAAAATGAAGAATGCGTTGAGACATGACTAAGGGAGTCATATTTTAATGACTTATAAAGTAGTCCTGAGAAACTTTTTTTTTCTTTATGTTTATTAAACCATTTGTTTGTTTTACCTTAACATTATCAGGAATGCCCCAGCTTCCTCTTTACATCTTGTTAGTGGTCAGCCTGGGAAAAAACCCTCAAGGGACTTGGCTTGAGACAGCTCCCAAGGGCTTCAACATCAGCCACAAAGGAGCTCAATCCTTACTGCATGGGCTGAGGTTAGTTTGTCTTTTTGCCCCAGCTGTCTCTGGTACTTTAATTAACATAGCCAAATGTAACTCAAGTATAGCAAACTTCAGTCTGACTAAAAATTAGTTCCCTTTCAGTTAGGTAGCATTTCTACAACGGTAAGTGTCCTCAGCTTCCTATGTTTCTTTCATGGTCTGTACTCGTTAAATAAACAAAGTCACAACAGCAAAACCCATGCAGGAAGCAAGCCGCTTACTAAGCTGTTAAAAAACCCAAATACTGTTTCACAAGTTTCAGACGCTAAGGGTATGGACTCCTGCATTGTAGGGAGTCAAATGAGGGGGCTGTAAATGGGGTGGGGGCAATAGCATGGTCATTGACTCCAGCTCTGCAACCCCCACCTGGGTTAGCTCTGGCAAGCTTCACCTGATACCCCAATTTTAAATGCAAAGAGCACCCAGGAACCACAAATGGAGCCCAGCCCATGGCAACACCACGTACCTACATTCCCATCTCTTCCCCACACCACCCTGAAAGCCTTCATCCTCTCAGGTCTGAAAGCACCTGGCTTTCAGCAGGGGTAGCCAGGAGGGCAGGCAGCTAGCCGGGAAACGGCTCACTTGTGGCAAACCAACCCAGGCCATAAGCCTCTGCAGCCTCCACGTGACCCAGTGATTTGCTGCAGGGGCACGGGAGGCGGGGGGGGGCCGGAGGAGCAGCGAGGAGAGCTCCCGGGCCCACCAGCCACTGAATCAGCTCCTCCAACAAGTGCTGTGCTGCATGCAGTTACCAGGACTTTTTAATTTCCACCTCTTATTGCACATTCTTTTCCCCTCTTATTTTTCTTCCTCTCCCCCATTCCTCCCCCACACATTATGACCTTGGTGCAAAATGAACACGCTTAATCAAAAAGGAAAGAAAAACAAGCGCAGCCTTGTGCCACCACCTGTAAGCTGTCCTGAATATATTACCTGCGTGGTGCCAGACAGTGACGTTCCCAGCCACTGTGAGTGAAGTACAAACACTACCTCACACCAATGGCATGTGTGTAGGAACAAAAAAACAACAACAGAATTCCTGTACACATTACTTCAGACTTGCAGACTTTCTTTCTCTAATGTTATTTTGCCTCAACATGGGCATTAGAGGCACACTCTTGATTTATTTTATTATTTCGTCAGATATGCATGCAGTTTGTTGGCTAGTTAAGCCACTTTCTAAAGCTCTTCACACACTTTAAAACAGCTGAACAATACCGCAAAATTATAGGCAAGGCTCCTTGTTGGTTTAAAACCTAGGAAATATTAGAAGACGGCAAACACCAGGTCATCTCCTTGCCTTCCAGTTTCTGAGCTCTTGAGGCGCGTGCTATCAAATTGCTAAGCTTCCCTGTCACGGTCACAAGGGCTGCAAACTCATTTAGCTTTTGTTTTAATCCTGCAGGTCCCCTCTTCTCACTTCAGCAGCTGGGTAGCAGAGCTGCTGGTGGCTCTTGCTCTGTGAGGGAATTGCATGAGAATTTAAAACGCAGGTAGTTTTTAAAGGACCAGCCAAAGTAGTAATAGTAGTAACACGTTTGGCAGTGACGCCAGGTCTTAGGAAGATCATTTTCTCAGCTTATATAATCGAACTCATGAAGGTGGCTACTGGTTTTCCAGGGACAGGGGCATTTAGCAGCAAGATGGCATCAAGAAACAGCTGCTTTCCAGCTCCACGGTCCTCATTTGCCTGCAGAACAGGCAAGTTTCAGCTTTCTGTTATTTAAAAAGCTAGAGCTGCAGTGGATAAGTTTTCTGGGCTGCATTTAAGTTGTTGATACTGCAGTAGCTGGTGCCAATCCCCATTGCGAAACAGGCCACCACTAACAATTGCAGAAAGACTTCGAGCTGCACTGAAGTTTGGGCAGACCTTTGTGCAGATGGGCTACGGCCAAGTGGTCCACGCAGCGCATCCGCTCCCTTCTCAGCATCTGCGAGGGTTGCCTGGGGGTGGCCAGCATCTCACTGGCAGCTACTGGGTGGCTCCCATCTAGGAAGAGGCCGTAATTTATAGCCCGGACCACATCAGCCAGGCATGAGGGATTTGGTATCGCATTTCCATTCCTGGGGCACACAGGCACCATGCTTGCTACTGCGTAGTCTTGCCTCTTGAGAATGTCTGGTAGTTTCAGGTTCAGAGCAGCAATAAATTTAAAGGGAAAAAGGCACGCTTTAATTATAAAACCACCCATATTTTCTTCACCATTCTAGCTTTTTGGTTTTCAACATATCAGTCTTTCAGGGATCATGTTTTACCATGTCTCTCTTCTATTTCCCAAGCTGAGGTTTGGTCAGTGAAACATTAGATCATAATGAAACTGCAGTGGTTATGTGCTCAGAAACGCAAGCAGCTTTTTTTACTGTGGTTTTGCTCTTATCCAATTTCAAAGATTCACTAGAAGACTTGTGAAACTAACCCACTCAAAGTGTGAATCAAAAGCTTGGTCTGAGCTCAGAAGCTGCACTTGAGAAGGAAATATGTCTTTCCTCTATGCTGAGTCAAGCTATTAACCCACCCAAAACGTATGTACATGGAATTTACAAAGCACCCACTTACTTGTTACCACGTCTCGCCTCACTCCTGCAAGTCTAACACAGATAGTAGCTTCCACCCCCTCTCGTCTCCACCGCCCATTTGTTTTTCTCCAGCTCCGTTTCGTACTCTTGCTCTCATACAGAGGGGGAAATTCATCTGCAACACAGAGGCAGCCCAATGCCCACATACTTCTGAAGTTTAAGTGCTGGCCTTCTGCACCGACCCCTCTTTTCCCAGCCTCAGAGGCCTCCCAATCTCTCTGCATAACCCCCTAATTCAAGTCACTGCAATCAAACCACTTCTCCCCAGTACCTGGCGAGGACAAGCCCACCACTCGATTGTTCTCTCAGCCTGGGACCCTCCACCCTGACTGCAACAGGGCCAGCGCTTTCCTCTGGGACTCCCGCTTTACAGCTGCTGCCCAAGGCCAGAGGCTGGGAGCAGCGATGGGGTTTGTCGCTTGCAAAGCATCGATCTGGTTGCTGTTGCCTCGATGGGCGGGGGGAAGGTACTGATAGTTATACTGGTCAGCAAACCTCCACAGTTTTTACAGTGGATGGAAAACCTCCCCTTTTTCGGCCCAGGTTATCACAGCTGTGCAAAAATGGCTTGTTATCATCAGTGCTTTCCTGAAGGGTCAACATCCAGGGGATAAGTTTCTGTGTTTGATCGAAAACCGCTAGAGCATCAAAAAAAAATTTTTTTAAGTTTTTCAGAGAAAAAAAAATTTTTTTTTTTCCTTTCCTTCACATCAGATGAGTTCCACATAGTGTCACATCACAATAATAAAGTCAGGTCTCGGGGTGAAATTATTTGCTGTAGGTAAGCGAGGCCAGGCCTCCTATTTTGTCTCCTACCAAGGGACACAGCACTCCGTACGTGTTCGGTGCAGCACTGGGAGAAGACCACCACAGCTGTGGTCCCAGCTACTTATGAGGGCTTGAGCAACTAGCAGGCAGAGCTGAGCAAAATGTTTTTTGAACATGATAAATAATAAAAGTGGAGATGGGAGAGATAGATAAGTATTATTTACATATTTGAATACTTACTTACATACTTGAGTCTGTTGGACAAAATAGATTTAAAAAAACAATTGAGGGGGAAAAAATTCGTGAAAGGCATTGATATTTTAAAAATTAAGCAATGTGTTAATTTAAAAAAAGAGCTTTTGTTTCAAACCGTATACATGTAAAATAGGAAAGGTGTAGGGAAAAACCTCACCCTGAAGAAGAAACAGAGGATTTGGTCTGAGCTTGACTTTTGCTGACTCAGAACAAAGCAGTGTGTGCAGAGGGGTCACACTGGGGGAAAATAAATCCAGCCCGTGAAACATTTCACACTAGGGTTTTGTTCTTGTTTTTTCTTTATTGCAGTTCAGCTACCAGATCAAGGATGTATCACTTACATGTTATTTATACATTTGTAATTACTGGGTATGAGCATTATTAGTGACCTCTTGCATCATCAGCACCACATGCTTTCGTATTTAAACTGTATCCGAGGGCCTGAACAAGTAGGCAAAGTGAACGAGTTGTTTGTTGTAGCAACAGCTCTTTCATTTTTGCCGGGAAAACTCCTCATGGCCTCCAGACAGTATATAAACTCAAGAAACCGCTTTGGAGGAGTGGAAGATGCTGATTCAGTTTCCCTGCACAAGCCCCACAGCCCCCCCGAGAATGAGAGGGTGAAAATATCCTGTGGTTATGTAGGGAAAACACTAAATTAAACATCTTAAATGCCCATTCAATTAGGTTGGAAGGAAGGTAGCTTAGTATTCAAGGATAATGAGAGTTATTTATAAGGAATTGTCAGTTATATAAATATTGCCGCGCTGTTACGCAGACCATTCTCCATTAATCACTTGGTAATCGTTCAGTTAGCTGTTACAACTGCCCCGCGCTATGGTTGTAGCCATAGATGCATACGTTCAGCTACCAGCCAGTTAATCCCATACGTGCATGCTAGCCTCAGCGTTTCCTTATTCCTTTTTCCTGCTGCTCCCATCGCCTCATTGCTCGACACACCCTCGGACAGATTTGGTGACGACCGTCTGTTCCTGCTGCTGCATGGGTATTTTGCCTGTGCTTGTCCTCATGTGGAGAATCCAGCCTCGACTGAAACACACAAAAGCCTCTGACAACGATGCTAGTTTGTTTATACCCCTTCTTTACTTAATCTAAAGAGTAAAGCAGCTCATCTGCTGCTAAAAGCTTCCAGCTCCCCTTCTTTGCCCTGTGCCATGCCACCCACAAGCTTGGAGTCCATGGGACTCCTCGGGCAAGAAGGGACCTGATGCTCGAAGTTACTGTGAGGAATTGTGGGTTTGCCCAAAAAAGGAGAAGGAGAGGCTTTAAAAACCTCCCCTCCTCACCCCAATATATGTTTTGGAGTTTTTTTACAGAAATATCAGGCCTGGGAAGGCAAGGGGGCCAACACGCAGCAGTTACCCAATTGTCAGACTGGTGTGAAAATGCAGCCAAACTCCTCATCCAGCACTGACCCATTTACCTTCAGGCAGAGAGGGAGATCTCATTTGATACTGCGGTACATCCCGAGACTTTTTTTTTTTGCCGCCTCTGAAAAGTGATCACAGCCTTAGTCAACTCGCCTGTGTGTTCAGAAGCCTTCTGTTGTGAAAGCTGTATTCTCACCTGCTCCTCTTGCTGTGCTGGGTTTGCACGTCACAGTGCTTCTTCCTGTGAGAAAAATCAGTAGTTTTAAGGAAATCTGTCACACAGAAGTGGGCTGATAAGCCATTCAGAAGTCTGAGGGTGCTTGTTGAAGTTTTGAAGAAAATAAATTTCTTTCCAACAAATCTAAACAAAACCAATTAAAAAGCCTCAAGCAGCAGCTGGGCTGGTGAACAAGCAGATTTTTGTGAAGCCCTTTGTGTCAATATCATTTACCTTCATTTCTGTAAATCTCTAATCCTTTGTTCTTTTGTTACCTTGCCAAAGGATTTCTCCTGCTAGAAGAGCACTTACTTTTAGGTGAACAAATACGCTGTGAGAATTGGAGGGGGATGGACACGGGACCAAAATGCCAGCAAAGCGCTACTTGGGGAAAAAAAAGGCAGGAGCACGGGGGAAAACAAGGTAACACATCTGCATTTGGGAGAGGAATCATGGAAACAAGGGAGAATTAACCCTTGAGGCTCATTTTAGTAACAAACTAGTTTTCCACGGGAAAGAAGCAGATGATTCAGGCGGTGAGCTGCAGGATGAGCAAGGCCGGTAGCTGGAGAGGAGGGCTGGTACAAAGTCTGGCCATCCCCAGGGACTAGGCAGCAGCTCCACCGTCCCGCCTGCGAGCTGCTGTCTGCAGCCCCGGCTCCTAAGGCTGCTTTCCAAGACATCCCCTGCTCCCCCAACAGCACACCTGGACTCACTAAGCATGAGCCTGAGACTTATAAGGAGAAAAGAGCTCACGGGAGTACTGATCTGGCTGGATCACATCTTCATTGGGAAGAGTATGTTTCTGTTCTGGTGTTAGCATGCTTGTAGTTCGTTTTTAGTTCCTGTTCCTTCATAACCTTAAAAATAAAGGATCTCTTTCACAGAAGACTGCTGCAGCCAACTCATACTAAGGATATCTAGCATCCACCCAACTCCAACAGAGTTCATGAGCTGAGAAATGTTGTTATTCAACTATATAACAATTCATCTGATACCAATAAAATGCTGCTATGTAGTTTGGGATTTAGCAACCAGGAATTCCATATGCTAGGGTGTATGTGCAAGGGGAGCCATTTTCCACTGTTTCTTTTCAAATGAAGCCCATGAACAGCAGAAGCTGATTTCTGAGACAGCTGAGGTTGAACTGCTTTGATACAGATTCAGAGAACAGACTGCTGGCCACTGAGAAGTTTGAAATGTTGGAAGTTTCAGGGTTTTAAATGGAAATACAAAAGTACCACGAAAAAAAACTCCAGCTCACTGTACCTGGAAACTTTTTCCACCTGCCCCAACTATTCAAGTTATAAGCAAACTTCAGATAGGGGATTACCTTGGCAGAGCAGTTGTTAATCTGAATTCTGATAAAGCTCCTCCATCCCAGTCACTCAAATCTGTAAAGATGCTTGCTGATCTTTTCCCCATGGGAATTAATGCTATCAGGTGACTGTAGTCATAAAAATGAAATCAAGAACAGAGCCTTAGGTATTTCTTTTTGTTCGCTGTGCAGAGGGAAAGTATCCAAGAGGCAGTAACCTGAAATTTCTCCTTCAACTTGTATCACAGCAGAGCTGCCTACTAAAATCCTCCACAACAGCCCTACCCTAGCTCTTCTCAGAGTCTGTGTTGATGATAATGGCTTCTTCAGGTGTCACCAGGAGCCTAATTTAACTGGCAGCACCTTGGTTCTTAGCACTAGCTGGGTGGCCTACGGAAGAAAGGTTCTCATTTTAGGCTGAGCCAGAAAAGCAGCTACATAAATACACCTCTATTTTCACTTGTTGCCCAAATGGTTTCTATAGAACCATAATTTTCATACCAAAAGCCCCTTTTCAGAAAAGAACTGTACCACGGAGAACCACAGCATGTTTTCAGGTCACTTCCCCGACTGGAGAACACTCACTTGGGAGTAAGTTCATAAAGCATTTAGCTGCCTTTTTATGGTTTTGAATCCAATTCTGAGATTTTTCAGAAACACTCCTCCATAGCTCCTTATCTTTTACATTCCCTCAGTATCCTATTGCTAAAGTGCAATAGAAGCCATCATTGGGCAGCTATTCACATGCACAAGTACCCAAATTCCCTTGGATCCAAGCAGTTTGATAGCTCAGACCTGGAAAGGTTCACCGACTAAGTGTTCTTCCACCTGCTAGATCTGCTCTGGCATGTGTTCTCCTAACAAGCCAAGTAGATGTGGCTGCACACCGACCACAGCAGGGAGCAGCTTGGGATCCAAGGTCAGGTCCACCCTCTGTCTGACCTAGGACCAGTGGCATAGCAGAGAGGGAGGGTATGGATCTTAGGGAAACAATGGAGGTTTCCCCCCAGCACGTTCCGTAAACCAGATTATTTTTTGAAACGTACAGACATTTGTTCTTTACGGGCATGCTAGCTTCATCACAGGTCACTGCAAAGCCCTGGGAGGATCCTCTCCCGTGTGGGGTCTGAGGATGATCCCAGAGATCACCTTCCAAGAAGTTGCAGATATCCCCATTGCAGGACAGCTGCTTCTGCAGGGTTGCCCACCACACCGAAGGCAGGTCAGACACGCTGGAGCAAAGACAACTTTCCTTCTTTTGAACTGAATTTGGTTTCACTGCCCTTCTCTGGACTTGTAATGTTGAAAAAATTTTCTCCCCTTTCTTAATTTCATTGCCATGTTTGTGCTGCAGGACCAAGGGGACTGAGAAAAAAAGCTGGATTTTATTCTGGGCCTTTTATTCAGAGTAAGTTTTTCAACACAAAACAAAACAAACAAACAAGTCTGCTTGAGTCTTCCTCTATGAATTATGTACGGCTCCCACTCCTCCTCCCTCCAGACAGTGAGCTCTTTGAGGCAAAGGCTGGTATGTTCTCTGTGTCTGGGCAGCACGTGGCATATCTGAAGCTTACCATTTTTAAAATACAAAGAAATCCCAGGCACCTCAGGCAAGCAGCTGCCGTACATGCCCGTATGAGTGCGGGCAACTGGCAACTCTGTAGTAAAACCAGCCAGGTTGATTGGAAACTGGCCAGATGGCAGCTCCTGCAAGCTAAAAGGATTAATTATTTGGGGATCATGCCTGGAGAGCAGGCGTGATGAATGCAATACATAATTCCTTGTCACGACTATGTGTCAGTGCTGGGAAATAAGGAACAGCCAGTACCCTGGGATTCAATCACAGCCATCTTTGCTCTCTCTGAGGAGGTGGCAGGGTTTTTTATGAGGCCCAGAAGATGAAAAAGGTCTCCCTTTTAGCCTGGAACTGTACACGTGAACAGCTATCGTCTAGCAGCCTTCTCTTTCCTGCAATTACATCGATGTCATACATTCTTATTTATTTTATTATGTATTTCACAACTGTAGTGTTAATTAACTATTTTATTGGATCTGTGTAATTAACCATGTCATGACTCAAATATCCACAAGGCTGCTTTGTTTTTTTCCCTTTCAACTTATCACGTAAGACCCCATAGTTGCTTTTTCTGACCAGGTATTTCACTAGATACCCCTGCTACTCCTGGCCAAAGAAAAATGCCAGCCAACTTCTGAGAGTTCCTAAAATTGCCTGGCCTAATTAAGAGCAGTTTGTCTAAGTGGAAAAATCCACTTAGGAGTTTGCTGCCAAATGTCCCCCACAGGGCTCCTCTGGGGTTACCTCTTCTGCTGTGGTTCAGGGCAGTGGGGGTTTGGCGGCCTTCTCCCAGCCCAGCCCCGCACACAGCTGAGGCTGGAGCTGGGGGGGGATGCGATCCTCCTGACATGCCAAGTGGGGAAATTCCTCTGCACGGAGCAAAAACACCTCCCTGGCTTTTGATCTACGTATCCTCGGTCGGGAGACAAAGGCAAACCTCCGACATGGCCTGTTCCTCCCGCTGGGCAGCGAGGTCCTGGCTGCGCTCCCGTTCAAGCGGCACCGGTGACAGCCTGTTTTTGACAGCTATGTATAAGCACAGTTATTTCTAGCACAGTTTCCCTGAGCTGTGCCAGCAGAGAGACCTTTTTTTAAAATACATTTTCAGACCCTAGCTAGCCAAACCATGCTATATTCTCCACCTAGACATGAGTATAGTGTTACAGACCCTGGCCAAAGCCGTGGGGAGGAGGAAGGACGACGTAACTTCTCATATAAGCCACCTCTGCCGTAATCTCTGGGGCTTTACCCCCCCAGACCTGGGCTTAACCACACGCGGCGAGAGCGCAGACAGGGCTCCAGCCGCTTTGGCCCTGCTGCCCGCAGCCCTCCTCGTGCAAAGTGCCACTGGGCTCCTCAGGCGTGGGCATGGTGTGAGCACAAAAGCCATGGCGGAGGGAGACACTTGCTGAGCGGGGCTACGCGCAGCCACTTGTTGAGCCTGCCCTCCCTCCATCAGACTGCCCCAAGTCACAGCAGTGACCTGGCGGGGCCTGATGGGGGGGTATGCTAAAAGGAAAGAAGTGGAGCTCTCTATTTGTCCAGCTGCCTTTCCCGCCTGCCGTCTCGGTCCCCAACACCTCGGCTGCCATGGCCCTGGGCTCCAGGGCTGCTGCTCTGCTTCTGGGCTCGGTAAGGACATGCCCCCGCCCTCGCACAAACATTCTTTGGGGATCTTTGTGCAGGTACATTCCCTTGGTGGAATAAAATGTCCTCCTTCAATAAAATCACCTCCTTTTGGGTTATCTCATGACTTTTTTAGATCCTTCTTTCAGCGACAAAAGGACACATCACTGGATGTCTGTGACTGCAGGAATTCTGCAGAACAACCCAGATCCACCTTTGGCCCCTGGATCGAAGGAGTTTCTGACCAGTTCCATTTTGGTGGGATCTGAGCATGGGAGGAAGGAGCCCAGATTTCCAGGATGCTTTTGCATTGCTGGGAGCAACCCCACAGAGCCCTCCCCTCAGCCCTTCTAGCCCCCTCCACTTTGCTGTTGTGGAGCTGGAGCCAGCACGTAAAAAAGGCAAATAAAACAGGGAGAGCCCTTTAATGCCTCTCTGCAGTGTTGTTCCTCAGAGCCAAACTGGATTTTAGGAGCTCATCTGTGCCCATTGCTGTTTCCTCACCTGAAACCATAATCCTCTCTTTGTGCTTTCAGTCACTTCCATAGCAACCAGTTGTGATGGCTCTGAGGATTATCGCTTCAGGAAGGAAATAAGCAGTGATGGAAGAAAAAAAAAAGACCTGTTTTTTTGCTCTGATCCTGCTTTTATGATGATGGAGTGAATGAGTGCAGATAAAATAAAGAGCATTCTTAGCCCTCAGCTGATCTCCAGACAGTCCCAAGCTGAATGAGTAGCTGGTTGCAAAGTTGGGTTTGTTTCCTCCTTCTCTGTGAGTCATTGTATTCAGGTCGTCTACCTGAGCCAAAGCAATATGAGAAACGCTCACCAAGAGCCTGCTCACCTTGCTTGGCTGACCTGTCCACTTAAATCAGTTCGTATGATCAAATTGACTTTCCTCAGAAAAGATCACTAGTCTGGCACTAATGCACCACAAAATATTTGCGCAAATTCCTCGGTAATAAAAACGTCCTGAGAAAAGGATATGGATAATACATGCTCAGTGGTCCCACAGAGAAGCCCAGGAAAATAAACAGCAAAGCCTCTCGAGCTTTTGGCTGGGCCAAACTGATAGAAGAGTCCTTTATGTAACTGTATTAACTTGGGAGAGAGACCTTTAGAGATCACAAGGAACATCTCGTTTCTCTCCAGTGCCTCAGTCAGATCAAGCAACCCAAATATCTGAAGGCATAAGAAATAACTTGGAGGATACTGCAGGGAAAAAGACGTAGTGTGAGCCCATGAGGCAAAGTCTGCCAGAAGGGTATGAGCAATACAGCTCCCTCACAGTGCCACGGGAGGATCAGGGGCAGCTGAAACAGAGTTAATGGTGTGAGTTACAAGGTCCTGCAGAAACAACGCTAGGGAGAGAGACGCTTCCCCCGCGGCGAAGGGTGGGACAGCGGGGAGAGCGATGGAAGTCTGTAAGTCACCGGGGGGCTGTGTTAGTCTGAGAGCCAGCACTGCTGGTAGGGGTAATGCTACCAAGAACCAGAGCTGAAGAGGGAAGAAAGCTCCAGCTCCTCGACCGCAGCTCCTCCACCCCCGCCCTTGCAATGCCGGGCACCGACCACCACCAGGAGATCAGCACAGAGGGGACTTTGTGCTGCCCTTGTTGCCCTGAAAGGTCTCTGTAATTTTTATCGCTGTTTTCCCAGAAGTGACAGTGTGTTCTGGAGAAAAGTACGTTATTTGAGGTGCTCAGTACACTGATTTTTGTCAGTGCAGGTGCAGCGACAAATGAAATGGAAAATAAGTTCACTCCTTCAACAGGGTACGATTACTCCTAAGCCTGACTAATCACCCTCTGACCGCAGTGGGCAGCCTGCCCAAGGAAGGAGCTCCAAGATAGGAACGGCAGGGCTCGTGTCCTCTCCTCCTCGCTGCCTGAGAGGGAGCAGTGCTCTGCCTGCTCCAGGGGGAACGTGCCGGCTCTTGGCCGTCCAGGCCTGCTGCTGCTCGCAAAGAAACCGGCTTCTGCACGAACCCGCGTATTCCATCCCCATTAATGAATGCTTTCTGAAGGGCACAAAACATCTCCCAGCGAGGAACCTCGCACCAGATCTGTTGTTCTGGTTTGGGGGTTGTGGAAGTGGCTTGATTTTCTTGTCTTTTCTTGCATGGAGGCGGTTTGTGGCTAGGACTTCCCTCCAGTGCTGGCCCCCTCGGCCACAGCCAGCCGGGCTTTGGTGCTGTGGTGTGCACAGGGAGGGCAGCAAGGCTGGCTCCCTCTACCCCCGGCAGCCTGCTTCGCCCGGGAAGGTCCCCCTCTGCCTGGTGCAGGGCACCTGCACCCGCCTGCCTTCCCCGGCACCCCGGGGAGCCAGGGGACACGCTGCCGGCTGGCTCTGGGCTGCCGAGGAAGGCCCATCCTGCCTTCCCTCTGTGTCCGCCCATGAGCCGAGCCGGTGGGAAGGGACTGCGGGTGCACCCCTCCTTTGCAGCCCCGTGCCGGCAGCCCCAGCGCAAACCTGCGGAAAGCAAGAGGCTGTTTTGTTGCGGGGGTGCGAGGAGGAGGGGAGCATGCTGGGTTGAGGCCTGCAGCACCACTCACTATTTCACCATGGCTATCGGTTTTGGGAGGAAGGCGCCAGCCGGCGGGTGAGGGGCGGCAGCACCAGTGTGTTCGGCAGAGGGCACGCGGTGCCACCACCCCGGGCGTTCGCGGGGTTTGGGCAGAGCGGCCGAGCTGGGTCCCACCGCTGCGCGCGTGTGGCTGCGGCCGGGCGGTGTCGTGCCTCCCCGTCGCCCAAAGTGCTGCCCCACAAAGCTGGCAGCAGCAGATTAGGAAGGGTGAGGTGAAGGTTTGTACAGGTGACCTTGAAAAGTTGGAGAGAAAGCTATTTGCATGTGTACTTCAGTGAATATCTCCAAGGAGCCTAACGAAAGCTCTAATCTCGAACCACCTTCAAGAAGGCAGTAATGACAAAGGGAAGCTCAAAACCACAAACAGGGTAATGCACTGAACTAATTCATATTCACCACCGCTCACGTGGCGGTTGCATCAATGAGATCCACTGCATTCTTCATAGCCTGATCCAAGACAGGTCATGCATAATCTTCTTTTCACTCAAGTCTGTTCTGGAGACCAGTGGCTACAGGTTCTCTTTACCAGGCTCTGCCGCTGAAATTGTTCAGCTGGTGACTTTGGTGTGGTGTGTTAGAAAGGATTAGGTTCTTTGTGGGCATGTGCACATGCACATATAAAATGTTTCTTGCTGAAACCTTCGGGGGGAAATCTGTGCTAGGATATATTTAGCAGAAAACCCCAAAGGAACATTTTTCAGACTTTGGGTTTTTTTCTTTTTGCTAAACATTTTTTTTTTTCTTAGATGAAAAGAGAAGGGAAGAAAGACAAGGTGAGAGAATAAGATAAAAAAAGGGACAACAAAACTTCGCTAGGATTTGTAGGGAGGAAAGCATGTGAACCCAGGACTGCAGAGCCGCATAAAAATGAGGCCAGAAGAGAAATAATTAGGTCGCATGGTCCTACAAAGCAGGACCAGTTGGACATAAGCCTGCTGTACTGCAGGTCTGAAATGGTCCGAATCTGTGGTGAAAAGTGCCCCCACGCTCCCGAGCCCCCCTCCTGCTTTCCTGTACGCTGCTGTCTGTAGAGTTCCCTCCGCCCAGCTGTGACCTCTCTGTGTTTGACTAGCTCTGCTCTAAGCTAACTTTGCAGAATGACCTGGTTTAAAAATGTTTAAGAAAATCTGTATTTCGGGGGTTGTTGTTTGCAAGCTAAGACAATTTAGAGCTCTTGTTTTAAGCAAGCTCACCAAAAGCATTGGGCTGGCATCCCAGAGGGCTGTGGGAGTTAGTTACCTTTGGGAGCAGGAGTGGTGGTGAGCTGCTGGGGAAGAGGGGACACAGAACGCACGGGACGGAGGTACCAGCAAAAGCATCAGAGTGTAAAATTCCTATTCACCTGTCACTTAGTAAAGTTAAACCTCTACACATCAGGGACATGACTGTCCTCTGCGCGGAGGCCTTTTCCACCATTTTGACAACGCAAAATGTCCTCAAGGGGACAAGTGACATTCCTGTTCCCTTGAAATTGAATGCCTTGGTTGCAGAGGGACCTAGTTCTGCACAAACAAGGATCATAGTAGTTCTCGTTATAACATGAAGTACTCGGGCTGTGGAATAACGCCAAGTTCATGTTGTTTGGGAAACCCCATTATTATTACACTCCTTTTTAATTTCCTGACTTCCTGGTGGCTTGTCTTCCAACCTGAACTTTGCATTCTTTTCTCTCTTTCCCATCACTTAGTTATAACTAATGAAAGGGGCAGGGGGTAAATGTTAAAGAAAATTTCAACAGAGCATCGAAATTCCCTGCCAATGGTGGTTATTTGCCAGTTTCCACACAAATTTAACGGTCTCACTCTCAAATATCATTGCAGACACACTGCATTCATGCCAAAGCTTAAGGGATTTGTTCAGAATGAAAATGAGGTGGAAAAAATGTATCTGTGCAGCTAACGCCTCCATTCTGTCCCCTCCAAAGTCCATAGGCACTTACCAGCCCATCCCAGTTGAAGCTGGACCGCACTTCCGAGAGAGGAGTGTGAGGTGATAAACACCAGGGAGAACAGGACTGGGCAGGGCCATCAAAAATGGGATAACAGGAATGAGCTGAATAAGTAAAAAATAAATGACTTATTTCTGCAGTCCTGTTCCTCATCACCGGTCTGCAGAAAGAGTAAGTAACTAAATTAAGCAGAAGAACCTTTAGGAGGAATATGACGGGAAACGAAATCCTGACAGCAAGGTCTGTTAGGCTCCGAAATGGTCCCTCAAGGGAAGCAGCGGACGCTTGAGTCATTTGAACAATAGACTGGACGAAGCGCTGGAAAATATACAGGAGGGAATAAATCTGCATTAGCAAAGGGACGTCTCAGATGACCTAATAGGCTGTTTCCAACCATAAATCTGGGATTCTGTGACAAGACCTTAGCCAGAAGAGGGCTGTGGCAACATCACAAACGGGTACACCCATGTTATGTACGTTGGAGCTTGGAATGACCACAGTGACCTACGTGTTACGTGAATGAGGACTCGTATTTTTGGAACATTTTAGTACGTACACTGCTTTCCATCACCCATAGATTCTGGATCTGACTTCTGTGTGCACCTCACCACCCAGTCCACGTCCTATTTACAGGGTGAGGGAAGAGAGCTGGGACATCTGTGTCACTTAGTTGTTCTTCATAGTTAAAATACTTGGTCTATACCCAGCTCACTGGCTTCTGGGGCCTTCCAGCTTCTCTGTTTTTTAATTCCAGTGTTTGACTTTTGGGGGACTCCATCTGGGAATTTTTGTGGGAAGAAACTGCCCACAAGTCTATTGATCTTAATCCAGGGACAATAAAATAGGCCTTTCTCCCTACACCACAAAGAAAAAAAATCATAATACAGAAGTAAACAAACAAACAACAAAGATGAAATGATTTAAAAAACAGTGATCATCTTGGTTTATAAAAACACACACAATCCACCTGCTAGATTTTAATACCCTTAGTACCAACGTCATCCCTTCAAGGACTTTAATTCTCGAAGAAACCATCCTCATCTCCTCACACGAGTGCAATACTAACCAGAGGAAGCAGGGACCTGTTCCCCAACACATGGGAGAATTAGCATTAGACATTCCCTTCCTTATCTCCTTAAAAATAAAGCACTCTTTCATCCTCATGCATGTACGTGCCTGCACACCACTTCTGATGGCTCAGTCAAAAGTCAATCCTCTAAACAAAAACGAGGGTTCAAACCCACCGGTAACTTCTCTGAGCTCCCATCCCTGCTCTCCTTTGTTGCTCCAAGAAAAAGGGATGGAATGCCCCACTTCAAGCCTTTCTCTGCACTGTGTCACCAAAATTCAGCACCCCTCCTACGCTCCATCCATCCGAAAGCATCAGGAGCCACCGGGTGCCGCCTGCTGCCCATCACGCTCTGGCAAAAGGCAGCCAGCCTGCCTGCGGTTCCCCAGGGAAGAGCTCAGCGGTGGAATCCACCAGGAAAAGTTTCCCTTGCAGTTAGTCAGTCCTGAAAAGCCTTATTAGCCCCTCATTACCAGGCAGGACTGACAATAGGTAGTAATCAACGAGACATTTAGGCAAAGAAAGAGCTCCTGAGAGTGTCAGTATTAATTCTGGGAATATAATTTTGTGTGGTACTGAGAAATCACACTGATTCAGGCTCTGAATGCAACGCAGGGAGTTCAAAGCACACAGTGTACGTGTGTACTCACGCGTACAGGCACGGGTGCGTATGTGCATTCCCTCTCCTGATGCCTATCAGTCAGGGGAAAGGAGGTGAGCTAGTCTGTACTGCTCTAGTTTGACTGGGCACGTCTACAGCCATAATCACATCTGATCCCCTGTATTGCCCTGCCAGACGCCAGCGCTGATCAGCATTCTGCAGTAGCAGCTCTCGTTTCCCCCTGCAGCAGTCAGATCCTGCCGCCAGGACACCAACACCGGTTTCTCCAGGCATCTCAAAACTTGGCCCTTCCCGTTGGGCCTGAGGAAATAGCTAAGATTTCTGCAAGTGTTTAAAAAACAGAGGGGGACATTTAGCAAGGTCCGGAGCCCTTTGGAATTGCACCCCTCACCTGCCTGGGTTAACCTGCTCCGAAATCCCAGCAGACACCTGTCTGCGATTTTAAGGGCTCCAGTCCTTTCAAAAGGTGGTGCCTTCTGGACCAGCCGCCAGCTTGGCCCCAAGGGCGAGATGCAGGAAGACAAGGATGGGGAGCTCTCCCTGGCTCCGGCTCCAGCACAGCCACTGGTGCTGGCGCATGGGGACAGCAGGAGAAACACGGCTTGTCTCTGCAAAGAGAGGGAAGGCTTCCCTTTAACACGCCAGCCAAGTCCTGTTTCGATGATGAAACTGGGTTTGAGCAGGCAGGGGAGTGACTAGGACGGTCTCAACACGCAAGGTCTTCTGCAGAGGGCAATTAGGAGCTTCTGTGATTTCCTCATCAACTTTGGTAACGACTCGCATGACAGGGGAAAAAACTGGTAATGCTGGAAGCTTTTATTCCTTTAGTGAGATTTTATTCCTCCAACAAACAATACGCACCTGAAAGTATGATCTCAGAGATCGCAAACCCAGGTGAAAGCCAGCTCAGTTCACAGGCAAGGCTTGGCAGTGGTGTTAGAGGCCGTGTGCTGACACATCAGCCTCTCTGCGGTGAGCTCCAAAGCAGCCTGTGTCCCAGCCACACGTGCTGGACACCAGGAAAAAGCCGAATGCCAACACACAGGAGGCAAAAAAAGAAAATCCCTACCGTGCCCGTGTGGCTGTGGCACGCAGAGCAGGCGTCCATGGCACCTCAAATTCAGCAGCCAGCAAAACCAGTGGGAGAGGAGTTGCTGGGGTGCCTGGCTCTTGCTCGCTCTGCTGCGTGGAGAATCAATGTTTAAGGGCACATCCTGCCCTGAGGAACTGGTTAATCCTGCTCGCTCGGGGGACGAGTGCAGCCAGTGACTTGATTGAATTTACAGCGTTAAGCCAGTTATTGAATCCAATCGGTGACTGTTTGTGGGGTCCTGCAGGCAGAGAAATGGATCCGCCCTGAGACCAGGAGGATGCTTACGAGCTTGCAAAAGAGAATCTGTGCTGAAGAACGACCAGGCATCGCTGCACCCCACTGCCCCTGTGTCCGCTACCTGACAGTGGGCTGGAGCTGGGAGAAAGTGGATTTCACAGCTTGCAACTAACCCCAAAATGTGCCGAGAAGGGCCTCTGCGCAGCAAAATTACTCAGTTCCTTTTGAGGACAAACAGTGAGGCTACGACGAAAGCCCAGTAGTCCCAGGCAAATTCCCCTTGCTCCCAAAGCTCCAGCAGCACGTACAGCCTCATAGCCTGGTTGCAGTGACACCTCCATCGCAGGACCCACAGTTCCTACTCCTGCTGCCTGGGACCGTCCCAGCATCTCCCGCCACTTGCGCCGTTCGTGACCGGTAACTGCTCGTAGAAGAGACACCGGCACGAAATGCACCAAAGCTGTCCAGAGAACTGCTTCCACCAACAAGGGGCAGAAGAAGGACACCAGGTCTCCCATTCCCCGCTGCAGCTCTGGTGTTCATCCCTCCAGGCTGAAATGCAGCTTCTCCTCCCTTCCCTCTGGAGAGCACACCTCCCACCGCGCGTTGGAGTCCTGCTAAGCAGGACCTCCTCCCAAGCAGCACTCAGTGTGCAGAAGTGGGCTGAGTGGCCTGAAGTCACCTAGTCCTGTTTCTCTCCACTTCTCACTGTTCTCGTGGGAACACAACCCACTGGGCCACATCGTTTGGATGCCTGCGACTCATCGGGTCTGTTGTTTGGTGATTTACAATAGGGATCTGAGTAATTAAGAATTAAAACTACACTTCTGTGTCAAAGCCATTACGAAGACGTCGCTGTAGCCTTTTAAAACCATCTTACCTCAACTAATTCATAGAGAAGCCTTTCCTCCCTCCAGGACAAAGATCCACCCTTTCACTCCCGTATTTAATTGAATTCAAAGTGTCCAGACCTCCTTCTGCAGAGAGTTATTAACTCCCCTACCCCAAAATTAAGACCAGTACCCCAATTTTTCTCAGCCATACCAATAAAGGGAAAACAGCATGGGTCATATGAATAACTGCCTGATCTGTGCAGCTTTGCAGTTAGTTAGGTGGCTCTGTGTCCTTGTTCCTGTTGTGCTCACTTTCCATGAATTGAAAGCAAAAATGTTCATGGAAAATGGATTTCAAAGGCATGTGCATAAGTGTTCCTGGAAATCTAATTTTACGTTTTCAGTAAAAGCATCTGCTACCATATACGGGCTGAGCAGGAAAAAACAATAAGACACTTAGCTGACCACTGCACAGCTACCTTCACTGGGTCCAAAGAACAGAAAGTGTGAATATATCCCAGCAAATATAAGAGTAATACTGTTAAGCAAGCAGGACAAAGCAGCTGAAATCGCATTATTTGCTACTTTTTTTTTTTTTCATGTGGCATGAACAGAGGGGCTTAAAGCTCAATTTTTGCATGATGTTGCTTGCTAGAGGAGATCTATTTGGAAATCCGTCAGGTGGCTGGGGATAATGGGTGTGAGAGACCCTAAATACCCATCTACCTATTGAGTGTGTAGATGAGCTCACCAAATGATAATGTTACCTTACCAGAAAATGGGAAAGTGATCAGCAAGGATAGGCAAAAAAGCACTTAACTAGAATTTCTGAAATCCCTTCCAGCTCTTGACTAAGATATTTTTGTTGTCGCAGAATAAACTAAGGACTGGTAATAAAACAGTTGCCCAGGGTAGCGGAAAGGAACGTTAAGACAGAGGAGAACTAAAAAAGCACCCCGGCATGATACAGGAAAAGCTCCATCAAAAATAATGAGTCTAAATTCACTGCCTCAGTGGCTGAAGAAACAAAGGATGAGAGTGTCTGGCTCTGGAGGTCAGAGCCTTAATGTGCTGTTAATAGTGTTTATATCATAAAGGAGCGTTGCTGCATTAGTTTTGATTTAGCAATGCCAGTTTACATCAGCTGAGGAAGCGATCCATAAATTGAACTCTGCATCTCTGTAAATACAGGGAAGGGAGAAAGGCTTGGTCGTCTCTGGAGGACGTAACGAGGGGCCCGCGGGGCTGACCTGGGCACTCCCCGGTGCCCACCCTGCTGTCACTGCTTTGTCACCTGCCCATGAGGTGCAAAAGGGCAGCACGTGGTCTGTGTGGCTCAGCTGCTGGCTATGCAGACCCATCCATCCACTGGATTTCATGCCCCACTCCAGCAGCTGGCTGCACAGGGAACGCGCCTCAGAAACTCCAAAACTCAAGTGTCAGTAGAAGACATTTTAGGATAAAACAATAAAAGTAACATTAGCAGATTGCTGGGACCAGACGGTTTCACTCAAGAGGTCTGAGGGAACTCAGACTCGAAACTGCTGACCTATTCAGTACAATACCACAGCAGCTGTTGAAATGGCGAGGCACCACAGGAATGGAAGGTGGCAAATGTTACATTCATTTTTAAAAAGGGCTTTTAGAGGCCATCCAGAGACCTGTGGGCTGGAAAGCTGGGCAAGGCAAATTGACAGAGAGCATAACAAAGAGCAGAACAGCTAGATGTGTGATAGAACGGGAAAGAGCAAAGTTTGTAAAGTGAGAGCTCAGGCATCACAAATCCATTCGTGTCAAGACCTGGGCAACTCGGCATATTCATAAAAGATCCAACTGCAACCAAGTGGAGAGTGATCTCAAAAACTGAATGACAGGTTTTTGAAACGATACATGAAACTCGCCAGCAGCAAACACAAAGCAGGGAGCGTGAAGAACACCAACCCTGGCCATACAAGGACCATCAGGGGCTCTAAATTAACATCAGTCAGGAAGGAAACCTCAGAGTCACCGACTTTGCTGAAAACTCCAGCTCACTGCTCAACAGTTGTCACTGAGGTTAAAAGGGAGCTTTAGGAATGACCACAGAATGAAGAGAGAATGAAAAAGTGACCGCTTCCAGGGTACCCCTGCCTCAAACACAGGGTGGAGATCTGCATACACCGAGGAGGATGTCGAAGAATCGGTGAAGATACAGAAGAGATGGCACGGCAACGTGCAATGGTTTCCACAGGCAGGCAGGCTTAACTACAGTAGCGTTCTTCTGCTCGGTCACCTCGACAGAGAAGGGATGTGAGAGAGGTTGCGACACCTCATGAGCAGCGTGAAGGTGTGAACAGGAAAGCATTACATGTCATGTCTACTATCACAAGAGAAAGGCACCACAACTCAGTCTGTTGGGCTGGAGGTCTAATACAAAGAAAAGGAAGTACTTTCACACGATGCAAAACTCAATTATGGCACTCGTCACAGGATGCTGTGAAGGCCAGAATTATAAAAGAATTCCAAAGAGGGTTAGCCAAATTCTTGGAGGCTCGACCCATCTGCAGCTGTTAAACACAATGACCCAGATGCCAGTCAAAAATTCCCTTAACCGCAGTCTGCTTCCTACTGAGCTGGTAATACCATGGAGGGATTGTGCTATGCATGCCCTGTCCTCACACCCTTTCCCTAAGAGTCTGCTTCTGAAATGAGCTACCTGATTAGCAGGACCTTTGGTCTGAGCCACTGCCGCTGCGTAAGACATTACATATGATACAAGATGTATGTTAAGACACTGGAATTTATTGCAGGTGATGATCAAGTTTGTCCGTCTCACATGAATGTCTTGCCTTTGGCAGGCACTACCAGCTGATGCCTCGGGAGAAAGGCATTTCTGTCCTAAAAAAATCTATCATGCCCCTGGCAGTCTGTACCAAAGACCAGCTCTTTCCTGATCTCCCACAGATGTTCTACTAAATCCATAAACCATGACAGTGGATTACCTTTACCATTGATTTAACTGTCACCACTAAAAGTAGTTAGCAGTCATGAAATAAGCCAGCAACCGTATTTGAAGCAATGTCCTCCCGAGGCACGTATATCCTTTTATCAGTTCTTAAATTAATTCTCCTTCATTGCATGAAGCGTGCCTTATTCTCACTCTGCAGGATGAGTAAAACGGAAGTACTGATCACTTTCTATCTCATGCACCATAATTTTGTACGTTCAACAGCTCTCCCTTCTGCCGCTTCTCCTTTCCAGCTGACATAGGCCAAGATTACACGACGATGACGTTCACCATGAGGAAGTCCTTTCCTCACTGAGGTGTGACTGCTGCTCCGGACACACCAAAGGAGAAGAAGGTCATGGGTCTGAGGACGAGTTATGCATCGCCTGCCGGAGGGCAGGAGGAGAGGGACGGGCGAGAATCCCTCGCTGCCATGGCTGGACCACACTGGCACCAGAGCGCTTGGCTTGGTGTCCGCGCTCGGCTTGCTCTGTGCAAAAACAGCCTGTGTTTTTCATTGCTACCAGTCTAGCATCTCCTGCCAACTCCAAGCATTTCCTTTTTTAAAAAACGCAAGGTTTGATCACTCACTTTTGGGGCTATGGTGAACTTGCCAGCATCTGTTCTATCTGAAGGGGGGGGGGGAACACCAATCGCGGGCCAGGAAAGAAAGGAAAAGGAACTAGGTACCAAGTTGTGGGAAACAAAGCCAAGAAAAACAGCATCTTGAGAGATATTAAAGACAAAAATAAACGTGGTAAACAGGAGCAGAGACAGATTTCAGAGGAAAGGCAGGAAGACAGTGAGTAAAGCACCAAGAGTGAAACAGTGTACACATGGAAACTGAGTCCAGAGTCCCAGGGTTTCTTTGTTCTTTTTTTTTCCTACCATTTCACAGAAATCCTGGTGCTGTCAAGATCCCTCTATACCCAAGGGTCAGTGATGTCAATGAAAGTTGGTGGAGCTGCAATGATTTATATCCATTAAGAAGCAACTTTCTGAGATTTCCCAGAACAACCAGGGTTTAAAATAATGCCCTGAGAACCCAGCTGAAACCAGCAGTTGGGACTATTCTTAAACCAGGTCATACTAAAAGCTGGATTAAAAATAATTAGGAATACCTCCATTATTTTTTAATAGTTGCAAAATTCGTAAGTTTGAATAGTCGCACTGAAAACACAACCCTAGAAAAACATGTGCGTGACACTTTTCTACCAGTTTGAGAGTCACGGCAAATGCATACAGAGCTCTACAGATTCCAGCTCAGCAAACAACTCCCTTGGAAAGCAAAGTAAGTAAGTATCATCTCTGTTGCCCCCAAGCTTTTGTTTAACTTTTTGGATTTACCTTCCCACCACTCTCCCCTTCCTTCAAAATGGGATAGGTGGATTTGAAGATAAAAACTTGAGAACGAGGATCTAATTTTTTTTTCAAAAAATCCACCATTGTTTGTTGGGAAGAAAAAAAACCTTTTTTTCACTGAGCGTTTGCCAGGTTAAACTGGAGGCTCCAAATATTTAGAGGTCCCTTTGCAGGTGAAACCCCTCCTCGCCCTCATTCTAACTGCATGTGCAGAACACAAAGCCTTCCGTCGCTCACGTCCTCTGTCTGTGCTGTGCAGACCACAGCCCAGGATTGTGCCGGTCTCTCAAAGGTGCAAAGGAAGCACAGAGCGAGCGAAGTAAAACCGGGGAAGAGAACAAGGATCTGGTTCCACTGTCTAAGCAGCACGGTCAGGCCGGTCTCTCCTTCCCCATTCTCCCCCCTGGCATGGCCCCACAGCCCCTTCCCCTTCCAGCCGCCACCACCCACCCCCGTCCCCTCCTTTTGGCCATTCCCTCCCCAGCCCAGACTGGGTACGTAACATCTCCAGCAGCTTCAGTTCGCAGGCGGCCGCGTTGGGTGCTCTGACAACAAACTGCTCTTGCGTGGTCGCAGCAGGAACCTCAGCTTGTTCAAAGCTCGCCGAGGCATCTCCACGGTGCAGGGCAGCCAGTGCGTACACACATTCCCAGGCCAGCTAAGCCTGTACCTTTCCAGCATTTTTCAAATTCTCAAATTACCTTTTAAAGGAGAAAAGCCATCAGCCCTGGAATCTCTCCCTCCCTCTCTCTTCCCCTTTGCTCTTTTTCCACCACTGCCTTAATCTGGCTGGGGCCTCTTTCAGATGAAGGTGACACGGAGGGAGTGCTCATCTGGTAACGATTAAACCACGCTTGACCATTTTCACTCCGTAGACCTCTCTTATTGTCAGATTTTATAACCCGATTACTACAGACTTGGGTTAGATTCAGACAGATTGCCTACCAGCAAAAGGCTCAATATCCCATTATCAGATTTGTGAGCCTGCCATTCCTCTTCATTTAGTACGTAACAGAAAGTGTCAGTAATGTCCTATGGACTTTGGCTTTAAAATGAGTCTTAACTATGCAAATCATATGTATCAGGAGAAAATACTCCACAGAATCATTTGCAGGACAACAATTTTAAAACATTTTTTATTTAAATATTAAATAAAACACATCGACTAATCATTTTGGTGTACACCTCTCATTTTAACATAAGAAATAAAATGATTGTTCAGTCATGATAAAAAATAAACTATACATCTTAATTAAACCAATCACGTAGTGTCTTTAAATACCCTATTGCATTGCAGTCTGCAGAACAGCACGGTCAAGACATCTACAAAAAACCCCAAACTTTTAAAATGACCTCTTTCTGCTCCAGCAATAACTCCAAAGAGGTTCTACAGCAATTGGAAAAGAAAAAAAAAAAATACTATGAAAGTAAAGTGCTTGTCATTGCTCAGGACAGGAAACAAAAGAATCTGTGGCCTTTGATCCATGGCATTAAACAAAACAAATATAGAAGAGGAAATTCTGCGTTTTAAGTATGTGTGCTACCCCTTAAAAACTGAAGGCAAAGTTGCTGCTTTGTGATGAGCTGGCTTCTTCTTGCCCTCCTCTCCAGCCATCTCCAGGCAATCTGTTTTTTGGGTTGGGTTTTTTTTTTGTTTGTTTTTTAAAACCACTACAAATGAGCATGAGACTTTGGTGTTTTCTCTGCTGCAAGGCACCACTCATTAACAGAAATTCAACTCAAGCAATTTTCTCTCCCTTTGAAGCTTCCAGACCACGTAGCAGCAGTGGCAAGCTGGAGATGCACCAATATAGACACACAGTTACTACACACAGATAAAGAAGTCGTTTATGGAGAGCCACAGACAGAGCCACATGACATCTTCAACCCTTCCTACTCCCACCAATTAACCTGGTCGATCTTTGGCTTTTTTCTTTTTAAAAAACAAAACAAACAAAAGAACAGGTATCTGTTATTTGTAAATGCGTAATACTGCAGGTTGCATGAAGCCAAGGTAACTTGAAGGCACCCTGTGTCACACGAGGGAGATGGGTCCTTTAAGCATTTAGTCAGAATGCAGCTATTTTCTGACATTCGGATGGCAGCTTCCAGCCAAGCTGGCTCACTGTTTGCTCACCTGCTTCCAAAGTTTGCATGCCCTACCTGACTTATTTCTGTAGGAGCACAGTCTGTCCTCCCCTTTATACCTCAGCGTAACTTCTGTCAGTACCAACGGAAGTCATGCTCTGCCTTGGAAGGGGAGTGGGGTCTACACCAGAAACACAATATAAGCATATTACAAAATATAAAAAATAACTAGTGTTATATAGTTTTCTGCTTCCTATTTATATACATATACAGCATTAAAAACCATACGAAAAAACACCTATCTAATCCAAAACCTCATTTTGCTAATATGCCAAAAACAAACCAACCAAAAACAAACACCCACAGATTGTGCTGTTTTACTCACTTTTAATACAGTTTTGTTCAGAAATAGCTGTACTCCGTTAGAGTAGAATTCTGTTCTAGCCTATTCCTTTTGTCTTTGTCGGTATATAATTACAACCTCAATATTGCACATTTCCCCAAGAGTCAGTTCTGTTTGGACCCTGATAATGAAATGCATAAAAACATAATTAGCAGCGGAAATAACAATGTGCAGCACTAAGAAATACCCCTCAGGCAACTTTGCAGGCAACCTCCAGGAGGGCTTTTTAAAAAAAAAAAAACCCTTCCCTCCACTTCACTGGTACTAATGCTTCCCTCCTCAGTGCCTCTGCAAGAATATGAAAAATCTTAGCGTTTATAAAGATATTCCTAAAGATTATTCAGACCAACAAAATATATGCATGTGTGCACATTTATAAGTATATACACACACACCACCCCCAAACAGACATGCCTGAAAAAGACCAGACATTACGCAATTTGGATCCTTACATCAAGGGATACATTTTCAATAGATTACTTGCTTCTGTACTAATTAGAAGAGCTTTTTAAGCTTCTCCAGCTGATGAATCAAGCAAGAAGTTCACAGTTTTCATTTAAAGTATACATATCTGGGAGGTGTGGAATGGGGATGTTGGTTCCTTTAAATAAAATGAGTGTTAACAGGAGGGGAAAAAAAAAAAAAACAGCAAATGGCAACGCTTCCATTTTTGTCTTCTATGAATGCATAATGCTGCATGCCACTGGTTTTGTTTATTTTCTTTAAAAGAGGTAATCATCTTCACAAACCCATAAAAGAATATTGTGAAAAAGGGAGGCTCTGGTCCCTTCTTTGAAAAGCCTCTCCCTGCTGTGTCACCGCTACTGACAGCTGCTAATCTTGCATAACAGCAGAGCTGTATTGGTCTGACTTGAGTACAGTACCGAAGAGTTCTTCCCCAACCACATCCCTCCCTGTCCCCACAAATGCCCCACCCATCTTCCCCATCATTATTTTTCCTTTAAAAAAATTCAGTTTCTGTTCATATTTGTTCAGTGCAAGAATAGTAGAAGCAAAAAGACATACATATTGCTTGTTTCAGTTCTATAAAGTTGCCAGCTTTCTGAGCCAGACAGCCTCTTCACATACTTCAAAATTTATTGCTTCTGAGAGTCACTCGTCCACACGACACCAGCCAGCCATGGACCCACACATGCCATGGAACAGTGGTGAAAGTTCTTTGCAACGAGAGCAGCGTGAGCTGTAGCAGCCGGGGCTCTCATTTGACCAGGACGAACTTCCCTAGCTGGTTGGAAGTCAGGTCCTCCATCTCACAATCCCCGTGCTGCAGAGTGACGGCGTCATAGCCTGGAGACTGCACAGAGAAACTCTGTTGCTGAGAGAAGGTAGTGCCGACCGGAGAAACGTTGCTGCTGATGTACAGGTGCGTGTCTAAAAGGTGAGCTGCTGAGGACACCGGTGACACGCTGACACCAAAGAAATGAGGTTGGAGCAGCTGGCTGTTGCCAGCGAAGGCCAGCTCAAGTGAGTTCTCTCTTTGTAGCTCTGACAACAGAAGAGAATTGGATACTTTGCAGGTACCTATGCTATCAGAGGAGGGGATGCCATTTGTTGCAGATGTCTGAGACGTCTGGGGACAAGCTGTATGGAGTAGCTGGTGATGCTGGAGCTGGAGCATTCTGAACAAAATCCAAGGGTGGAAGAGGTTAATTTGCACTGCTAGGATGATTTAATGTTTTTCTTCCTCCTTTCTTGCCTCTAACCCTGACCATAACTTTCCCCTTTGTTCCCTTCTCTCTATCAAACCCCTCCTTACTCAGCCTCTACAATTAAAGCAAGCTGACCATGCCAGGTCAACGTGTTTTCACTTGGCTTTTCCTCATGTTGGACAGGGCAACTATCACCAGAAAGTTATCTAGTCACCATTTGGTCTGCTAATAATAGATGTTCTAGAGACAACGTGTGCAGATAAACCGGAAACTCAATTTTCCATCTTGCTTCTATGGGAATGAAGAGGTGCTACCGCTCATGACATTTGAGGCCACTGGAACTGGGCCTCCTTTGTGGGCTGTAACTTTTCCAAATTACAAGGTCTCACTTCCTTGCCATGGGAAAATTACAGGAGGAGGCAGAGGAGGGAAGAAATCATTCCCAAAACTAACAAAGAAAAACACAGCTTGCAATGGGAAGAAGTAATGTTTTCCCCCACAGTACCAAATTGCTTCTCAACTCAGCAACCTCCAAATCTTTGGATGTCGAGATTTTTAAGTGAAGCTGCACATCCTGTGTTACGTATGCCAGTGCAGGAAGCCACAAAGGAAGCCAAGCAGTTTATCTGCTCCCACACAGCAAAGATGGAGGATAGCAATCCCCAGCGACCAACCTCCTCAACCTCTTTTGCTGTGTTTACTCCTCCTCGCTTGCCCCTAACCAAAGTAAACCCCGTGAAAACAGCAAAACTCGTCTCGGCCAGCTTCTCACCTCTGCTGCTGTAGCACCTCCTCCAGGAGGCTTCTTCCCTCTCTGCTGCTCCCACTGCTGCTGTACATGCAGGTGTTCGGCTGCGTGTGTTGGAAAGGGCTCATGGCACTCCTTGCTGCCCGAGATGAGGAGGACTGACACACCTGCCGAGCAAAGCCTTTGATTTTATTCAAGCCGAGAAACCCCTTGGCTCGAGCGTTCTTCCGCAGCTGCTGCCTAAAAGCCTTCAAGCCTGTGGGACACGAGGAAAAGAAATGCACTTTAATCCTCCTTAGCATTTGCCTAGGAGCCTACTTTACAGATCAGCCTTTCTGGGCAGCTGCCTTCATTTGTGTGAGAACTGCGCTAGAAGCGACCACGACTTTTCAGTTCACGTTCACCCCTCTGCCTGGTGGTCAGAGCAAACTTCACGTAACGGAACAGGGTTTGGGACAGCTGCACCCTTGCGTAGATGGACACAGGCACAGCAAAGGAGAAACCTGATAGAAATCATGGTGTTGTGCACTCCATATTTTAGGAGGAAGGTGGAGCCTGCCATCCCACTCACGGCAGCAGAAATACCTTCACGGGCATGCTGACTCGGTATCTGAGAACCTCTCATCTCGGCACCTTCCTCAAGGCAGGTGACCCTCCCTCAGGGACCGGGAATACAAGAGGCAGAATATCCGGGTGGCTGCCCTCAGTGTAACACTAACACGGGCAGGCAAGTATCCCTGCATGCTACCCTTTTCTAGTGGCAGCTGGAAGGGTGCAATTCCCCAGCAGTGAAGCAAGGAAGATATTACCTTGAGTTAATGAGGTATCAGATGCTCGCCTTCCTTCTTGGAAGCTGACAGGCAGGAGAGAAGCACCTCCTATGCAGCCCTGGGCTTGTAACACCGGAGCGTCAGACTGGGAAGCTAGGAAGGGCGACGTCATCCTGGCTGTGGCTGGGCTCCCCGTCATTACTTGACCTGCCAAACAACTGCTCAGGGCCACTGAGCTGTCATTTGAAGATGAAGTAAGGCAGCTGTCTGAACTAGTTCCCTCTGTGGGGCTTGCAGAAGAGGAAATGACTATACCTATGGAGGGGAAGGAAGGAGAGAAAGAGCATTCCCGAGATGAGTACAGGAAGGAACAAACATGACATCAGAGCCTTCTGCCCACCTACACTGGCACTAATAAGCACCTGCGAGCTGGAGAAGTGATCAGCAACTCATGTTGTCGCAGGGCTTGACTCCAGCAAGGGGTCATCAACGAATAACCTACGTTTGGGCTCCCGTCCAGCCGGCAGGGCTCTGCCAGCAACTCCAGCACCACCAGGCTATGCTGGAACAGGCCTACAGTGTTTCTTCAGCACAACAGCTCTGACACGGGATTACTGTTTTGTGAACAGTTTTGCTTATATGTTTCATTCACAGGGTCTGGATGTGTACCAAATACGGTTAGTGACGACCTGTTTTTTTATATTCAGGCACCCCCACCTCCCCTGGTACAACAGCAGAAGCAAGCAGGGAACGGTTATGCCCTGCTTGTGAGAACGTTCCCCTCTGAAGTGATCTAGATGAAATACAACCGTGCAATGTTTCTTCCTTAAGGGCCATGCTTATTTATGGGAACACAGAACTGTGGCGGGCAGAGTACAGACCTCTTTTCTGGGCCTTCCTATCCCAGTCAAGGTAAAATCAGCGCATAGTCCCCAGGCGTTTGTCCGCTATGGCACTCCTTCTCTGTCTTTTTTCTCTAACTATGGACACCCTTTATCTCTGCCAGACTTACTTACATGGAGGGACATGCTGATAGAAATGAGTGGTCACTTCGGCCAGTGTGTGCCTCCTGCTGGTGTTGCTAGGGATGCGGATGGGGTGGTCATACGCCTTAATTTCGTCTTCCAGCTCCTTTTCTTGCCTTACTTCTTCACTAATGGTGGTCTCCAGCAGGCTGTTGGGGGAGATGGAGCGGTTCCGGAAGAGCCCGTTGAAGTTGGGATCCACAGGAAAGAACACAGGCTGCAAAACATGTCAGATCACAGGCTGAAGGGTGTTTCCCTTATTTCTGCACTACCTTTTAATACGCTTCACAGCCCTGTGGGATGTCTTCAGTAGGTGTATTGTTTGAGAGGCTAGTACGACACCATGCCCAAATGCCAAACACAAGATTGAAGGGAGAGAACAAGAGTCACAACCCGGTTGTTTTGGATTGGCAGAACAATGGGAGGAAAAAGAAAAAGAAAAGTAACACACTGTGTAGCTGAGAACACTAACCTGTAATGGATTGCTCATGTCACAGTCCATTTCTGCCTGCAAGGATGGCTGAATCAGGCTCTGAGGTTGCTGGTAAAGCAGAGATGATCGCAGGGTTTCAGTAGTGAGACTGTCTTGAGGCATCTGGAGAAAGACAGCAATGCACAGAACCCATCACATACACTGCAGTTCCACGTGACTTTTCAGGTATTGGAGGCTCAAGGAATTTCAGAGCCACCTTCTGTGCAAGCCTTCTCCACGTACTTTCTATGAAAACTGACAAAGCTAGTCTTTCAATGCCAACACAAACACAAAACTCCGTCTCCTAAGTTAGGCAATTTAACTGGAAGTACAATTTGAAAAGGCACCCAGAGGACAATTTAAAGGGGCTGGGGGCAAGGAAAAGAAAAAGAATGTCAGAAAAACACAAACTGACTCATGGAGTACTTCTGAGGATCCTACAGGGTCTGTAACAAAGAACTGTAACCCACCCATGCCCAAGAGGGTAAATTTCCATGAGAAGCCTAATCTTCTGGCTCATTATTGACCTGCACTGGAGGCAGACTAGTCTTTGGACCGTGACCCACAGTCACTTCTTAGGGAACAGGCCATTAGTATTCAATCAGCCTCCTGCTGAAGAACGGTAGGCTGTGTCCTGTCAGAGGTCACCGATATCAGAACTGGTTTTCAGAAGCTCAAGAGCTACTGTCTTGTATTCTCCTGTAGCAAGGGGCAGAAAAAAAGAGAGCCAACGGACACAGCTTCCCAGTAGGTAATGCCCTTCCTTACCTCAACATTGCTGATCTCAGAGCTCCTCGGCCTTTGCTGACGGCTAGCTGCTGGACGACTCGATAGCTGGCTGCTTCGATACTCCTTGAGGCGCTCCAAGAGCAGGTAATAAATCGCAGCAAAATGGTTGTAGCTGCTGTTTTGCAAAGACTGGAAGACATTGAAAGGACCCTTGAGTTACAGGTAACTCAGGATATAAGTAGCCAGAACTCATCACTAAGGCCTTATAACAGCGTACTCAAAAAATAAGTAAAAATCCAGAAGGGCAGTGAAGATTTCACCACACTGTGACACTGGATCAAGGCTAATCACTGAATGACATATATGTGACTGCACCATTGGCACTCTGGTAGTCACCGAAGATGTATCTAAGGGTCAAGCACTTCTCACCTCAACAGTTCTCTGCCTGTCGATGCCGAGTGTTTGCATGATCCCAAGGACCTGCTCATTGTAGTCACCCAGGTTGGAGTTGTAGTTTTGCATGGAGAAGGACAAGGACTGCTGCTGTTGAAGAGATGGGTCAGCTTGCATCCACTTGTGCTGCTTTATTTGGGAAATGGTTATTCGCTTGGTTGGGTCCACAACCAACATCCGTCGGATTAGTGTTTCACAGTCTGGATGACAAAGACAAACTCATGAGCAAAGGGTAAAAATAACAGCCCAGCCCCAGGTCACGGCCAAGAAACCTTCCCAGCAACAGTGTATGATGTCTATGAAAATGGGAATTAAAGGTTTCTGAGCAGCTGATGCCTGATCTGACTACCAGATATTTAAAATACCACACGAGATGTCCACACATGTTTCACAAAAGCAACACGTCACTACAGGAAACGAAGCTGTACTGGATACCAGCGGGTTTCAGGTGGCCTTGCACCTTGTAGGAGAGCTAGTTTTGAGTGGATGCAGGTTTAATGATGTTCCATCCACTTAAAACAGGTCAGAACTTAGTACAGAACCCCATCACATACAACTTCCTTGTCCATATATATTGCTTATTTGTTTATAACCAGGGAATCAAAGCTGTTAATGGCTATAACGGGTAAAGGTCAGACTTCAAAAGATACTCTTCACTTGAAGACAGAGGCACATTTACTTGTTTTCGAATCCAAATCAGAGAGAAGTGGTAATACTCTTCAGTTCCTTTTTCTCATCAGATTGTTGGAGTGCTCAAGAAACAGTGCTAAGCCCCACTATTTCTGCTGTCCTAGACAGCACAGCCACACTGAAATATATCCCTTCCGCACAGTCAAAATATCTTAGAACTACACCCATCTCAGCATTGCAAGCTAGTCTCATTAAAATCCTGTTTTCTCTCTTTTGTGAGCGACTAATTCTCCAGCTAGGGTGTCAAGTATTTTTGTAATCCATAGAGATACTCTAAGAAAGGAAACGACAGCCTTTTAGATGCACCATAAAGCAGACCCCAGAAAAAAAAATTGTGCAACAAGCCCCTCAACTATTAGCGCTGCCTTACAGAAATTACTGGATACATAAAGACACAGTGATCGCCAGCTGCAAAACCAGTCCCATCTGTCATTGCCCCAAGAAGGAACAGAACAGCTATTCCTTTATTTGCAGCCCCTTTTCTAACATTAAGGATCTGAAAAAAGCACCTTCGGACATGAAGTAAGGGATGCGGAACCGCCCCTCCAGCACTCTTTGCCTCAGAGTTGGTAGATTGGGTCCATCAAAAGGCAGAGAACCACAGACAAGGACATACAGCACCACCCCAAGGCTCTGTCAATAGAAAAGAGCACAGCATGTGAGTGACTCCGGTAGAAGCAACAATTTTGAAAGCCCACAGACCCTCGCAAAGCCTGAAATGCAATTTCTAAGGAACGTCAAGCTCACCCATATATCGAGGTGAGGTCCTTCGTATTCTTTCCCTTCAAAAACTTCTGGAGCTGCATAGGGTGGGCTTCCACACCAAGTGGAGAGGGGCTCTCCCGACTTGTAGAAGTTTCCAAAGCCAAAGTCTGAAATGAAGGTAAAAGTGTGGGGTAAGACATCACTCAACCACATACTAATATTTCAGAAGTAGCAGAAAATGGAGAGAAGGGAGCAGATGTATTGTTTTATTCTATGCCTATTCATTTAAGCCATTCTCTTTTGTCCAGAGGATATGTTCAGAGAAATACTAGTAACTTTTGTTTTATTTTCAGTTACCATAAATACATTTGTAGGAACATTCTAGGCAGACTGAATTTGACTACATGCCTAACGTTGTTTATAAAGTAACCACCTATTACCTGCTAACTTGATATTCATGTTAGCATCTAGCAGAAGGTTCTCTGTTTTGAGATCCCTGTGCACTATGTGGTGGCTGTGACAATATTCCACTGCTGAAAGAATCTGCCAGAACTTTTTCCGTGCTTCGCTCTCACTTAAGTGCCCATTGGAGGTCAGATGATCTGCAAGACAAAACAAAAGAGGCACAGGATTTAGAAACACCTGGAGGAAATTTTTCATAATCCTGCAGATGCTGCACTCTCTGTTTGACAGCTGACAAGGCCAAGCCTGGATTTTTAATCAGAACATATATATTACTCGGGAATGACAACAATAAAACCATGGTTTCTAAATCTAAAGAACTGTTAGCTCTGTCAGTGAGGACTTACCAAACATTTCTCCATTCTTTGCAAACTCAGTAACAATGTAAAGCATATCCTTTGTCTCCATAACCTGTAAAGACATGAGAGGACGTGCTTAAAAAAAATGCAGACCCTCCGTAGTTTCATTCGTTTTTCTAAGTGTATTCTCAAACATATCAGTTCAATCATTTATTTGCCGCAGCAGCTGGCAGTAAAGGCATCTAATTTTGCACCACAGTGTTCTTTCCAAGCAAACTGGTAACAAAAAAGATAAATCAAGTGCCTACAATATACAATGGCTTCCCATACCATTGTTCTTCTTACCACTACCATGCCACCTAATCTCCCTCAGATAACTGATGAGCATTTCAGTAATTTCATACACTTCCTTGAATTCCTTTTTTCTTAAAATACAATGCTTTTACAATTCATTTGATTTTGAACACGCAAAGACACTTAAAAGTTTATATAAAGTCGTCTTTGTTTCAAGGCTAGCAGGTACTGAGATCAGGAGAGACAGTTGCAACTTAGACAAATCAAGAAGTAGTATCAAATACCCCCGTCCCATTTGGTGTTGGCCAGGGACAAGGCAAGCTTCCCGTGCAAGTGACAATAGGTTGCTGTTTGTGTAACGGCAGTGCCTGATGCACATCAACAACTGTCAATGTATCGCCCAGTGTTCACCTATCAATCTAGTATCAACTTCCTCTGATACTTGTTAATTTTTTCCTTTGGAGGAAAAAACAAAGAAGAACTAAAAGCCAAACAATGAATGAGGAATGCTAAGCACTTCCAAATTCATCATCAGTTACTATGGCACATCTTTCAACTGCTGCATTTCAGTTTTTAAAATACAACATTCCCCTGGGATTGGACTCTCAAGGAGCAGATACTTTGTTTTGGAAGCAGGAGGCTCACAACAGGTTAACAATCAAAAAAGCGTCAATACTACTTCAAAGGCTGCAGTTTCCAGGCTCCTAAGATGTAACCTTTTTCGAAGACTCTTGTCCTCCCCTCACTACAATTACACACAGACACGAAATGAAAATAAACAAACAGGGAGCAAAGGAAGAGAGGTTCCCAGTTTAAAAAACTGAAGGAAAGTGTTCTGGGAAAGTTGCCAGCTGGATGAAATTAAGACGCCGTGCTGAAACTAAAACAATGATGAAATAATACAAGAACACACACCCTACATTGGTATGCCATCTAATTCCATCCCTGCTTCTCAGTCTCCACCAAACAGGTAAAGCATCAGTTACAACAACAAAGAAAAGAAAACTTCACTGAAAAGAAATTATGGTCCACTACCAACGTCATTTGCTCCATCAAGTGAAGTGGTTCAACTAGATGGAATTTAACCTGCTTTTCTAAAAGCTTCGAAATAGTATTTTCACCCACATCATTCCACTGAAATGAAATCAATCGAACTGTTAGAATGCTTCTGTATATCCTATACTGCCCTATGGGCAACAATGACGTCAGATGTTAACACAGAATAATTTTCGTTATGATGGTTAATACTATAAATATCACGCACTTCATGTGTGTCAAGGTCTTTAAAAATAATGCCTTGCCTAAGCACCTGCCTTACTGGCTCTTCAGCCTGACACGTTAATTAAACTTTTTTTTTCTTTTTTTTTTTGAAAGCTAACAAACCCAACAGTAAGATTGCAGCTGATAATCGTGTTTACTACTGCACACGGACTTTCAGACCTGCTGCTTCATCCATCTAGTCCTCTCTCCCCCCCTGCCCTTCTAGACAGGTCCAGACAGACTGCGATACCTCATCTTCTTCTTAAATCCACATGGCACTAAGATGATTAAGAGGAACTTACACCAAATGCTAATTAGATTGAATATTTAGAATTTGCAAAGCAGTCCTTACTCACCAGACAGATGTGATCCTGTTTTCTGCACAACACATTGATTTGTTCTTACTGTTAAAAATACCCATCAGTGCAGAAACTGAACAAATCTAAACCAAAATTCATGTTGTGAAACTCTACAAGGGGAAAGGTATTTAAAATTCGCTTTCAAAACTACGTCAACTGGAACAGAATAACCAAACAGGTCATTTTTTGACATATTCTAAGATACCAACATTTATTGGCTTTTTATTTTCTGCTTAGATTAGAATTCTAATTCCTACATTAGATTTCCACTTAGATTTTCTCCTTAGATTGATTTGATTTAATTGTTGTTGATTTTAAGTCCCTTCTACCTACAGAAAACTCAACTTTTGTGCTTTCTTCTCTGCTATCCTACTTGAGTTTAAGTCTTCCTCTTGTCAAAAGTACATAGGAAGTTGCAGTCCCCTGAACTGGAAAAGCAGAGGAGTTAGGAAAGACAAATTGATCATAGAAGTTCAGATAATCGTTCCTCAATCTGAAACAAACTTCAGCCCAGTTTTAACTGTAAATTTTACAGTGCATTTTGCCAAAAAGCTGTCCGATCTACCAGAATCTTGTTCAACGAATGATGATTGACTTTAAAAAAAAAAGTTTAAGTTTTCCAAAAAGCATTTCAATATGCATTCTCCCTGCAAGTATTTGACGTAAAATCATGTGCAAGAGAAGAGCACAAGCATAGCTCATCTGCGGGCTGCGCTTCAAAGCCGACCTCTTACCTGATATAGCTTGATAATGTGGGGATGATTCAAAAGCTTCATTATCTGAACTTCTCTATAAATCTTCTCCAGATTGCTTGGGTCTAACCTTGTTTTGTCTATTATTTTTATTGCAACCTGCAGATTTAAAAAATAATAAAATAAAACAACCCCAGGTATTACAAAACAGGTACTCTTACTGTTCAGGTCTCTCAAAAAGAAAAAAAAAAGACACCACCACCCCTCCCCTCACACGCACACACAAGTCACAAAATCCAAGTAAAGTAGCTTTTAAAGCCCAGGCTTGACAAAGCCGATTCTGTTTTTCTGAACTGCACAGAATGCACGACACAGAACGTTTTCATTTTTCTTTTCTACGTCAAAGGATTACACATAAGGTAGCGAACAGAACTACAGAAATTAACACTGGACAGGATTCGGTAAATCTTTTAATCCATCCCGTGCCAGTGAAAAAGAGATTCCTGTAACAGCCCGTTTTCCACTGTAGCGACTGCTGCGATTTTGACGTACCCTGGAAATACAAATACGGTTGCTCGCCCGCTAATAAATTATTTCTGCAAATAACACCGCAAGTTCTTTGTTCTTGCAGCGTGCGCGCCGAATGAAAAAACTAAACCCGTCCGACGTCTTCAAAGGGTCCCTAGTCCGCCGGGCTTCTTCGCGAACTAAGACGGGGTAACTCAACGCAGCTGCCGCAGCCCTCGGGAATGCCGTCGTCTGTACGTTCTCGCTCGGTTTTCGTTTCACACGAGCTCCCCGGAACACACCGGGAGAACCTGAAGCTCCTACGAACGGCCCCCGCCCACGCCCGGTGCCCAGTCCGCGGGGCAGGCCGAGCCCGCCGGGCTCTGCAGAGCTCGGCGCCGCTCTCCCCTCCGCCTCCACCGCCGGCCGCCCCCAGCACGCAGGCAGAGGCAGCCCGCCGCCCCCGCCGCCCCCGCCGCCGCCGCCGCCGCCCCCCCACCACGGCCCGGGCTTCAGCG
>JAVKLA010000058.1:8329057-8352639 GCA_034782735.1 Sagittarius serpentarius
CCCCCCCCCCCCCCCCCCGCCCTGCCGGCTGGGCGGCCAGGCCCCCGGTAGCCACATCCCCGCCACCGAGACAGCCCTCCTCGGTAAGGCCACCGACAGGGACCGTCCCGCTGGGCAGTAGGGAAAGTGTGGCTGCAGCCCTGCGGGGGACGTTTTTTCCTAATCCCAAAGCACAGGGAGGGCTGTGGCCGCCCACCCTTCGCACCAGTGCCCGCGGCGGGACACCGACCCGCCTTCCCCCGCGCAGGACTGCTTTCCGTTCCCGTTGTCTCCAGAGCCGGGATGGAGAGGAGCTGCCGGGAGGGCGCTGCCGACCACCCCCTCGGGCACCCAAGGCTGGAGCCAACCCGGCCTGGGGACAGCAACCCTCTGGGTCCACCAGCTGGGCACAGGCAGGAAGGGAAGTAATAATAAAGAGCCCGTATACATTTTTATATATATATGGAGTCCTGTGATACTTCAGCAACTTTTATGTTCTGAATACACCTGCGGCGCTATTACCTTTGGAAGTGAGGCTTGGGAAGTTACCCTTCTGCACAGTGAGGCTGAAGGAGGCTGCCTGGGATTGAACCTCAGGATCCTGGAAGGTTGCTCGAACCAAGAGGTTCCTCTCAAGGTCAAATGTGGAGCGGCAGATGCACTGGGTTCAAACATGCAGGTCTTCAGCCTTCACGCAGCAAGTGACCAAAATGTTCGTCCATTTCATCTCAAATTCCAGTTTTGCCTCACACATAAGTCTTGAATGATGACTGCCACATCTGTTCTTCAACTTTATCTTCTCTATTGTCAGCCTAGGCTTTTTTCAGACAAGTAATTCCCCAGTTGGCGGTTGCGCTCTGGACTGGAAGACTGTCCGTCTTAGTCTGAACCCCTAGCCTGACCATCATGGCCAAGGGCACACTGGGAGGTGACCTTCCTCTTCCATCCAGAGGCACCACCCAAATTGGATTTGCCAGACTGCCTGAAATGAGGTGAAGCCTTGGGTGGCAGAGGTATAGCTCTGCTTCATGCTGAAGATTTCAAAGCAATCGGTACGATTGTTTTCCCCTGTAGTTGGTGGTCTCCTTAGGGTCCGTGAATGACTTCTAAAGGGCTCAAGAGGGACCCACTACGGGAGGAAAGCAAGCTTTCTGTCAGTTTTTGTAAATTTAAAGACAGGATGAGAAAAATGTGGTGCTCTGTATAAATCAAATTACACGATACATGAGCTGTGTGTCATCAACACACTTGAGAGAGATCCATCGGGATGTTCTAGTGAAGCAAGCAGGACTTCCTCTGCTTCTCTTATCCAATGCACTATATTGCTTGTGTTACCCGCCGTAACGCGGGTGCTGGCCCTTTGGGAGGCCAGTTGTGCTGCAGGCTCTTTCTCCTAGAAACATGGAGACGTAACACCTGAAATTAACCCCCAAACTTTGTTTATCTTGACCATGGCACAAAACACACACTGTCCCTATGCTCGTTTACTGCGAGCAGGCAGGCTGGCAGGCTGCAGGCCGTGAATGGCGCTGGGGGAGGGCAGCGGCTTGCCGAGCTGGTGGTCAGGAGCCGAAGGACGGGAGCTGCTTGCTTGGAGGCAGTGGTGCGACCCAGGTCATGGGACTGCTATGTCATTCGCTGTAAGGGCAGTAATAGCACGCAGCCAGCCCGGGCTATTGTAACATTCAATTAGTGCTTACACAGTGCCTCGAATAACTCACATGAAAAGCTGACATTATTATTATTGTTATTGTTATTATTAAGCTAACAGTATATTCTCCGTGGAGCTCATGAAGAGGAGGTGACGCAAAAACAGCGCATACAGTAGCAACTGCATGTGAACAGTGCCCCAGGAGTTATAAAGAAAAAAATTACCTTAATAATGGTTCCTCTGCTGTGGTGGGATTTTCCTCCCTTTAATTATAGTTGCTGTTTTCATTTGAAATTGTTTAAGTGTTTTACGATGGCAAACAGAACTGGTCTTTTTAGAAAGAACCCTCAAGACAGCCAGCCCCAGCTAGGAGCCTAACATTTTTATTTCTTAAGGACTCAGAATTTCTTTCCTCCCAAATGGGAAGAAAAGGGCTGGATCTGGTCCTCTCCCTAGCATCTCACGATCTTTCCATCCTAAGGAGAGGTGGACACCTGTGCCATGGAACTGCCTGGAAAGCGTAAGACCTCACCAGAGGGCTACACTGAGGAGATTCCACCACCCTGATTTTAATTACCTGCATTAGAAGGAAGAGGCAAGAAGAAGCGGCAAGTGTTGCTGCCTGTGGAAGGTACTTACACAGACCTGCAATCTCTAGTCCAGAGGGTGGGGTGCATATAGCTTCTGCAGTGGAGGAGGGAGCACGTAATTTTTAAGAGTTATAACACTGTTGTATGATTTATTGTGAGTTAAAGACCTCCTGCATCTATTACTCTCAGCAACCTTTGGGTGTTTCTCTTCCATTTTCATACATACGGGTCGCAACAGCTTCCAGCAGCGCTGCTCAGAAGTAGCCATTGCACAGTTTTGGTAGTGTCATAGTTACATCATTTTTCTACCACTTTCATTATGAATTGATACTGTCAAGGCATTAAGAACCTCTTACGCAATCGTTTTATCATCATAGAGGGGCTTCTGTTGGGAAGGTTGATGCTCTTGCAATTTCTGCTTTAACACTTCTGCTGCCCTCTGGTGTTTTGGATATCCTGAACGAGGAAACACCTCGGAGAAACATCCATGGTCAGGAGAGGTATAATTACGGAGCCGGCTTGTACATGATGAGGGTAGAAAAGCAAGGAAAGTGGAGAGGCACTTTCCAAAGCACCTCCACGAGGATGTTCCTTTGATTTCTCTAGGAAGAGGGAGAAACTGGGAGGACACAACTGCTAAGTTTTTCCATTGCAGCAGTCCTGTGCTCCCTCCCTAAGGGTGGCATGGTCTACGGATGGGAATATGCATGAAGACTGCTGCTTTCCAGAACTCATCTTGCAGATATTTCCAGCAATTCAATGTTTAGTCATTTCACTCAGCATTTTCTATCAGTTTCAAAACAAATTAACAATAGCAACTTTCTTCACTTGGCGAAAAGAAAACAAAACCGAGAAACGGAAGCATTCCGTTCTACCCATTTCACCCTCCACAGCTGAAGTCAGCCTGGTTTGCTATGGTAGGTTTGCTGGGGCACTACTTGCAGTATAGCTGTAGTTTCTTTTTTTTTCCCAGAAAACACCAGAGTGATTATTTTGAAAATCAGATTTGTTGGGCTATTTTCACCGTCCCATCATTCACACAATTTAATTGAGTAAAACCTTGCTGAAGTCAATAGAGTTGTTCCTGGTCACACCAGGTCAGACGCTAGCCTAGAAAAAAGTAAAATGGGAGGTGTCACGTGCCAAAAAGTGTAGTGACATTTAAAGTAAAGAAGATGAGATAATCAGCTAAAATACTTGTAGGCTTATTTTAAAGACAAAAGCATTCTCTTCAAAAAAATGGTGCGTGACTATTTCTAATATGACTTCAAAGTGTCTTTGAATTTGAAAAAATCCAGGCTGCCACTGCAATTTTGGCAAAAATACTTTAAAGCTAGCATATCCTTACTGAGGCACCACAATGGTATCCTGAAATATATTTCAGACCACTGGAATGTCTTTGGTCATAATATTGCATCAGAGTTACATAATTATGATCACAACAATGATCTTTTGTTGTTAATGTTTATGACATTTCATAATTAATGAGGCAATGACATTTCACTGACATAATACATTGAGCTTGTCTTGCAGAATAAAGGTACATAGACCTCCTCTTCAGCATTCATCCTTATCTAGGGCTATAAAATAGCTTTTTAAAGCGTCAGCACCAGGTATGTTAGGGTTCTTTACTTTCCTAAATATAATGTGTTACAAAATCTACCATTAATACCAAGGCTCTGACTGTTTTTGTTTGTATTAAGGGAAGTACAAACACAGAACAAACAAGGTGGTCTATGCCCTTGAGAGCGTCTTTCTTTTATTGTAATCATTTCCCTTCCGTGTTTGTCACTCTAATAGTGCTCCACTGTCCTGGGCCATGTGAACCTGACTGACAACTGGCAACAAACATATGAAAAGATTATGTAAAAAGAGAAGTGGGCCGGGTTATTTCCATTACCCAGGATAAATAAAATGCAGACGCTAAACAACAAACATGGAATAATGGCTTTTGAATTAGGGTTTTTTTCAATTGTTTAAGCTTAATGACCAAAGGTGGTGAAAGTAGTAAAAGTGAATACACACCTGTAATCTAACCATGCCCGTTTAAATTTAGCTGAAAGTCAATTTATTCTATGTGGGCTGATTTTCAGAGAGAGTGAGCATCCCCAGTTTCTGCTGTTTCTAATGGAAGCTGCAGTTGCCCAACATCCCTTGGAACATCTATCTGCAAGGTATCCTGTGAGGTAAAGCGCATAGCAAAAGGCTTTGACTAAGGAGGACTCCAAGAGCCTCTGGGGCTGAGGCCATCTACGTTAAGCTACCGTTACTATTAGCATCAGGATTAGCCAGGCAGATTCCTGGGGCAGAACCACATGGAGTTCAGATGCCTGTAGACCAGTACTTGGAAATGGCAGTTTCCCACCAAAAGCGTATGATCTTCATAGACAAAATGGACAACAGATAAGGAAAAGATGTAATTCCCCCACTTACTATACCTCCTTTACTACTGGAGGGGAGGGCAAAAAGACTACAAGATGAAGCGTCTTGCCCATGGTGGTGATGTGGCAAGTCTGTGGCAGAGCTGTGAAATACATTTCTGTCTCCTGAGCCCAGGCAAAGTGCTTTAACTACAAGGCCGTCCTTCACACTGCAATTAAGCGATTAATGTTAATCTTACAGCTGGTATAAATAAAGCTACGTACATACTGGGCTTAGTACAGTTTATACAATAGGCAGCTCTTAAATGTGATTTTTCACATCAGACTGGACTTTCGGTAAGATTAATAATTGTAATTTAATGTTAGCCCCCCCACTTCCAGCTGGAGCGTTGACAGAGAGGCAGGTCAAACAGAGTCAGCTAGCTTTCTGGTACTCTCAAGGCTTTGCGACTCTTTGCCAGCAGTTTCTGTTGAGAGTATTACTTCTCACTGCTCCCTGAAACATCCTACACGCTGTAGTAGCTCATGTATTGTTTTGTTGTTTGAGTTTTTTAGGCCATACGTGACAGGGAAGTTAGCAGTGTAAGATCAGTCAGAAGCTGCCAGCTCCAAACGAAAAAAATAAATGGTAAACAGACTTCAGATATGAGAGCAGAGGTGGGAGGAAGACAAGTCCACGATCCCTTTGACAGGGGGCTTCATTCCTGTGCAATTAGCCTTCCCCTTCTCTGGCCCAGCATCCTCCCTGCTCGCTGCTGCACGCACAGCTATAATTTGACGCTGTTGGTCCTCCCGGGGCCCCAGACAGAGCTGGAGGCTGAGAAGGAGGCAAAGGGTCCGAGACTGAAGGGGCTACAGACAGGGTGAAATGGAAACGACAAGCAGCAGGCAGCAGCGGGGAAGTAGTGCTGGAAACCCCTTGCAACGCTGAGAGAAGGAAACCCACTGACACTGCTGCAGGAAGGCTGGTTGTGTGAAAAAGCTGCGCAGGAGCAGGGACGAGCTGCAGTTGCTGCCCTGCATGGGTCCTGAGCTGTCATACACAAGTCAGGACACTTGGTCACCCTGTCATCTGTATCCAGTGACTTCACAGCCCCAGGACACCACCAGCCCGAGACAGGGCTCTCAGTGGGATCTCCACATTTGGCTTTGAGTTAGAGCCAAAACTCTTGAAGCCAAACTCGCTTGCACACCTTTTCCCTTGCCTTGCCCAGGATCTTTTCCCTTTGGGATCCCTACAAATAGGCGAGGGCAATTCTGCCAGCCTGGTGGAAGTGGTGGGAAACCAGCCCCCGTTCAACAAGTTTGGCAACCCTCCCGCGGGCAGGCCAGAAGGCTGAAGGCTGTTGCCCTTGGCTTTGCGGCTGCTGGGGTAGCCACGAGGTGTTCCCACCTGGACAAGACCTGCCAGTTACTCTCCAGGCAGTGCAGATGCCCTCACCGGGGACTGGATGTCTGCCCCCGTGCTGGGCCGGGGGCACAATCTGTGAAGGCAGGAAGGTAATTCAGCCTCGTTCCTTTTGGCCTGACCTTCACCAGCGTCCTATTGCTTTTTACAGGAGTGCCATAGGATGCGGAGGTGCCCCGGCAGCGCAGCTGTGGGCGACGTGGACGCGTGCCCAACAGGAAGTAGCCCGAGACAATGGAATTCATTGCACACGTATGTTCTTTGTTGATTGCTGTGCTGGAAACAGTGACCCAAATGTGGCAGTTTTGATGTCCCCTCGCTCCAGCCTCCGCTCCCTTCCCCTTACTTGTGCGTGATTCATGCAGAAAGCTACACATCCTTCCCCAGGGACAAAATTAATAAGCCCCCCCCGCCTCACCTTTCCTCTGTATTAATGCATTAGCACCTGAGACCCACCATGCTCTTGATGCAGCCTGAAATGGAAAGGCTATCGCTTTCCTGGTGCCCCAAGGAATTGCTTCATCTGCTTGTGCCTGCCTGTACCTCTGCCAGGCAAGGGGCTATGCACTGGCTCCTTTGAAGAGGGTATTAACGGCAGTTGTCTACTGCATGCTGAAAATCAGGAGCTTCTCCCCTCCCCCTTCTCAACTTTGCTCGCTCTGAAAGAAAACAGAAACAAAATAAAAGTCATGTTTGCAGCACAGTGCCGGTGGTACAGTTATTCCACGGGGAAAACCTGATATATCCACCTATTGTCTGAGCCACTACTAAGAGACCTTACTGAATGAGCAAGTTACGAAAACAGGTATCCTTCCTTAGAGATTAATGTGATATTTGCGTCTGATATTTCCTGCCATACAGCACAGATTGTTTATGCTGATGGACCAGTGAGAAATACGGCTTTCCAGAGGCGGGGAAGGAGTGTTGCAACGCACCTTTGTTGTCCTCCCCTGGAAGAGCATATTAAATTCATTTTCCATCCATCCCTGTAAATACATTTCTTATAATTGCTACTGTGTCAGATGCACTGTAATCCATCCCCTCCTACGTCAGCTGCATTGTTGTAACCCCCCCCCCCCGATGTCAGGAAAACTGTAATCCTCCTCTTATGTTACACAGGAGCTGCATCTCTGACATTTTCAATTGCATTCACCCGCAGTCAGACAAAGCAGGGACAGAGAACAAAACACCAGTTTCTGAGCCATGAATGTAATGAGTTCTCTGGCGTTTTGAGTGTGCACGTGGGTGTTTGAAAGTAAGGTCAAACACATTTTACACACCCAGGAGCTGGCTTTCTCCAGTCACAGACGAGACACAGATTACTATTGGTGCCGAACATGAGAAGATCAGCAGAATTTTTGCATGGCATTGAATCATGCATCATACATTCTTACAGGCTGATTCGGCACCTAGGCTGTGATGAAGGGGAAGACAATAAATAACGTTTCAGAGAACAAAGGGTTAGCAAAAATCTTGCTTCGTAAGCCCCAACTGATTAAATTACTCCAATGAAGAAGGAGCAGGGGAGGGGGGTTGGCTCACAGTTTGTGAGTGGGACACCACGACAATCTATTTTCAAATGTGTACGCCCATGTTACACTTCAGCCCATAGGCTGAGCAAGAGCCTATGAACAGTAACACACACATGGCAAATTTCTTACATGCGGTTCTCAGCACAAGCGAACCCCGAGTTTCCAGGGAAGCAGAGTACAGGGCATATGGCATCTAGATATATGCAATCATGGATGACAAGAAACATGAAAGAACTTTTTGGATGGAGTTGTTTGTTAACATCCTGAAAATATCTTTCACAAGACAGACACTGACAAGACAACTCAAACCCAGATGGTTGTCCAGTGATTGTTTCAAAAGAGTTTTAAATTTGGGGTGGAGTAAGCAGTTTGTGCTACTGGAGAAGACTGATTGCGACTCCTCAAATAGGAAACCAGATGTTCATACTTCAGCTAGAACTACTCCTCTTGTTACACAGCTGATATAACCAGAGAGCACACAGCTTTGTCCTGGTAGTCAGCAGGACTTGTTATCTTCAGAAAGTCTTCATGTTGCATGTTCTAGAGCAGTTTTTGGGTTAGCTCAAACTGTTTCCTTTCTGTCAATAGCCATCACCTCTCAGAAGATCAATGACATAGCTTTTCTTTCCCTGCTCAGTTTACGCTTTTCTGTTTGGCAGATGGTTCCCCAGTCTTGTAGTACATACCGGGAGAAAACACTTACAAGTAGATCTGCAACTACTAATCTTGGTGGTTAAGATAGACTGGTGTCTTGGTTTAAAGAGATGCCTTTTTAGAAGGTATTATGATTATGTGAGTATATCAAGATCATATTTTATAGGTATTTATTTTAAAGAAGAACACTGCTAGATGCATAAAACTTAAAGGGTCAGATTAGGAAGAGACCTAGTTACACAGCAATTCTTACTGCAACAGTGAGAAAGTTAGGAACTGAACTCGTCTGCTACTTCTGGTCACCTAGATGCCTGCACAGGAGCTGAGCTCTGTGACATGGATTCTTCCAGCCAGCGTGATCCTACTTTGGTAAGTAAGTCACTCATGTCAGCAGGGCTTTTTGAGTCGAAAGACTCTAAATTCTGTCATTTGTAATGGAAGAAGGAAGAGCATGAAGAAAGAGAACAAAATGGGTATTGATTTGCACTGGGTTCCAGTGTAAAACCCCTTCTGGCGGGTCTGCATGTAGATGTGCATGTGCACTACCTGTAGCTGCAGATGGCACATCCCGTCAGGGGTAACAATCTGGGACTGAGAAAACCGGTGGTAATAGAGTGTATAGTCCGGAAGGCCTCCGGAGGCATCTTCTTGCTTCACTGCATGTCAATAAAAGCCAAACCTTTCCATAGATTCATTTGTTAATGACAATAAGAGATACTAGATAAGAAAGTCAATATATTCTCATGTTCATCCCTTTGACAGCATGAAATTACTGTGGTGATTTGTAATACCAAATGCAGTCTAACCTGGGATTCAAGGCTTTAACCTACTAGCCATATTGGTAAATATTTTCCTCAGTCAAGAAGTAAATTTCTCACCTTTGAAATCTAAGTGATAAGCCGTAAAGGGATACGTGCCTTCTCTGTTAGCACTAGAAGGTACTTCTCCTGATGCTTTTGGGGAAGCGGAATAAGCTGCCTTACAGAACATGCACTGAAATGGATAAACACAAGCTTGCAGTGTAGTACGGCCAAAGTATGGGATGCAGCAATACTCATCACCACAAGCAGGATGGGGCTGTGGTGAGAACATTACCGCATCTTCACAAGACAGAAAGGTATTATGGAGGAGCCTACAGCAGGCTCTTCTGTTTTCAGAATCTCCTTTTTTTTTTTGCTGTTTTTCATAAACAGGAGGCTTATTAAATAACACAGCAACCACATGAGCATTTAGAGAGAATGTACTCATGCAACAACCTTTATGAAAAGGAAATACTGGTTTGGGATTCGGGGGTTAGAAAAAAATGCCAAGACCAAACCCACAGAATGAGCAATGAGTATTAAAGGCATGAACAGCAGTACAGTTCATCGGGTGATCCCATGCTGCTCATTGAAGCCATTCACTGAGGAATTTCCAGTGATAACGAACTCCCAGGACTCTGCATCCAGCTTCATAAACAGACAGAAAGACAATTTGTCTTGAACACGCTGTTAATGGCAAACTGTTTGCCCAGCATTAGAAGAGAGCAAAGTGGGGATATGTGGCTCATCACCCCTTAAGAGCCTGTGACTTGCCATCTCTGGCTGCTCACTGCATTTTGAGGAAACCCTGGGAGTGCCTGAAGGTGAACTGAAGGATGTTATCACTGGAGCCTGGATGATGGAAACACAGTGATAGGAAACAGCAACACTGGACCGGCACTGCAGAACGGAGGGTGTCACAGGCTCCTGAGCAGAAAGAAACTTGCAAAAGTTTGCTGCCTGTCATCAGAGAGTTGGCTAGTGAGGAGAGGTGCTATTTGTGGTGATGAAGGTGCACCTTGTCCCAGCAAATGAGTCAAGGATCCACAGGAACTCAGAGGTCTCTGTAGGACAGGCTACTCCAGCTGGAAGCACCACCCTGAATCACCAGCAGCTCTCCTCCCCCAGGGCTTCGCTCTTAAGCCTACTACGTGTGAATAACCTGTGTGTGCAGGCACACGCCCTGCATCTGGAGGAGGAATGCCTCTAAATCATCTTGCTGCTGCACATGGAGGCAATGCGCCCGACGCCTGGCATTACCTACCCCTAGCAGACTGCTGCAGCCCAGGACGGCGGGTGAGCCGCGAGGAGACAGGTGCAGACACCCGTCTGTGGAGGATTTCCACATTTTGACAGTTCATATTTCCTTTTGGAATGAACACTCAGAGGATATGTCCTTGCCAGCTGCGCCAACATGTCATCGTGTCCTGACACAGAGGGACCAGCAGTTCTGCACTGCCCTGGCAAATGTCACTGGAAAGGACAGGGAAACTTTGGAGAAATATCACTGGCATAGGCTGCTGGCCTTTACAGTCTCATCAGTGAACCGCTTTACATAAAAGCCATTAGTGGACACGGTAAAAACACAGCGAGTCATAAACCAGTCATCCTAATAAACCTAAGGCAAGAAAGGCTGGGTCCTAGCCTGGAGTAATGGCAGCAAGTTTTTGCCACTGGAGTAGCATGAGAAAGCTGGAGACTCATGCCGGATACGCAGCGAAGAATACACTGGAGCAGGGAGCAGGCGAGCCCTCCTGGGGAGGCAAGAAACAGCCAGGCTGTGCTTCTGAAGCTGTGGGTACCAGCCACCCCCCTGCCAGACTGGAAAGACCGAGGAGGGAGAGGCTCAGGCACACAAGGATGCTTCGCTGCTCTGCTTCCCGAGCACTGCTCTGCCTCCCTCCAGCATCTGGCTTACCCGGCCCTGATCACAGCCTGCCTGAAGCAGCTCCTGGTGCTCGGCGTGCTAGTGCTTAGTTATCTTCCCCAGGCCTGCATTTCTCCCAGCCTGTCCTTGTTACCTGTCCGGGTAGGGAACTACACATTTGCATCGCCCCTACCCACAGGCAGAGGGGAGCCACATATTCCCCGGAGTCAGGATCACCCCAGGCCTCTTTGGCAGCCACAACAATAGAGCAAATGCAATGAGATCCTCCCTGTGTTCTGTAACCTGCAGTCCCCAAGAAAGACGGGAGGAGATCCTATGTTTGTTTTTTGGAGAGGTTCCTTTGTTCTTGCCCCATCTGGGAGCTGAGCTGGCAGGAGAGCAAGGAGATCAAGCAGTCACACAAGCAGCGAAGAGCAAGCTACCTGCACCGGGATGTCTTGTTTGGATAGGACCTTCACAGCCATAGCTGGTCCCCTTGGCCACGAGCTTTGCTGTAACCACTGCACCAATGTGGTACTAGTGTAAGGGATGTTGTACCTGAGCAACTCCTGCATCTGTCCCACCGGTGCTGGCCCACTGCCGGCCGTGCGGCTCGAGGCATCCTTGCCTTAGCGAGAGGACTTTTCCCCGTACTCCTAGTTTGCTCCAACAGTGCATTCCTACCCACAACATGGATGCTTTTTGGGGATGGCAGCCCCCCAAAAAAGGAAGAAAGAAGGAAGAAAAAAGCTTTAAAAAGCTTTAAAAGAAAGAAAATCGTCAGTGACCCCTGCTGGACACAGACACGGGTATTCCTCTCGGGCTTCCCGCTCACTCCAGTGCGGGTGGTACATGTGGCTGGCTGAAGCCCTTGGGGGGTCAATAGCAATAGTTAGACTAGAATGAAAAGAAAAAAGCAAAAAAAAAGTGGAAGAAAGCAAAAATTGCAATATTTCCGCCTCCTTCTGTGTATGTTTCAGTGCTTTATGGAAGCTCGCATTTTCCCCTCCGCCTCAATTGCAAATTGCCCCTTGTTGCAAGCTTTTCTGCTTCATCGCCTTTCTCTCTCTGCCTTTGTTTCCCCATCTGTAAAGCATGTAATGGATCTGACCCTCCTGGCAGGAACGGGGTGCCTGTACAGCACAGGGAGAAATGTGGACACATGTAAAGCACCACCGCGCGCTGTTGGCACAGCCTCTCCTCGGGGAGGTGAGCGTAAAGGCTCTGCAGCTGCTCAGGTTCGTTCCGCACAGCAGTCCTGCAGGCACGCTATGACAAAATTGCCTTCTGCCATTTGCCAGCAAGCACGCTCTGCCCAGCAGCAGGGACCCACTCCGGAGGAGCCTTTCCCCGGCAGCCTTGACCCTTCCCTTGCTGCCTGCTGTCTCTGTGGGCTCCATTTAGCGCCTGCCAAGGCCAAGCGCGGGAAGCTCTGTATACCTTGCCAGCTGCTTCTCCCAGGAAAGTCCTGGTCCCTTGTCCTCTGCTGCTGGATCTCCGGACGGTAGAAGTCTTTGCATAGGCATACACGGTGGCACGCCTGAGCCGGGATGGACCCCATGCTCTCCTTCCCGCCTTTTAAAGCCAGCTTTGGATGCCCAGGCAGGAGCAAGCCAGGCTGGCCCTGCATCCCGTCTTCCATCCTTCCTGGCCCCGGGGGCAGTCTAAGGGGAGGGGTTGCTCCCGGGGTTCCCAAATGGCCCAGCTTCATCTCCCAGTGGCTCCCTGGCCATTGCAGTTAATCATCCTTGAAAGCCCTCACAGCTGTCGAATCTTTCATTCGCTCCGGAGCCAGGATAATTGGTGTGCTCCAGGTCCAAAATAGTTTAAGACAACTGCATCCTGTCCACCTAAAAGTCACCCCACAGGTTCTTGCGGACGGCCCCCAGCAGCTGGTTGGTGTTGACGTGTGCTGTTTAACAGCTGTATTTTGGAAAGGGAGAAGGGACTCCTGTAATGTGTACAGCTGTCTCAACTGCCTTGGAAAGAAACAGCATGCTGTCTGTCCTGGCTTGACTGAAAATGCCCTCAGCCAGTGCTAACTATGCCAAAACCATAATTACCTCGTCTTCCTTGTTCTTCTGGGATAACCGAGAGCTGTTTTTTATAGGCGATAATAACAGTGCTTCTTTCCCTAACAAGCTCATGTGAGCTGCTTCTGACGTCTCCATTTCTTGAATCCGTAAGTGCAAGCAAAAGAAATCCCCTACCTGCTCCATAATTGCATGCTAACCGCTGGGCACAGAGGCAATATATTCTGCCTGCTTTGAGGCTGATCGGCTTTTGGCTACTACCTGGTGTTCAGAGGCAATGGAAGAAGGTGCACAATGCCACCAGAAAACAGATTGTGATGGTGTGGTCTTCAGTTTCCAAAGCTGCAGTGCCTTGCTGCATAAGCAACCCCACGCAGTCAGTAGATCAGTGCATCCTCATTATTCACCCTGCGAAAAATATGAAGCGTCTGCAAAATTTGGCTGAGTGCGTACAAAGGATTTGGACAAGTTCCGGTAGCACTCCGGGTACCCCCACAGAGTGGATGCGGTGAGTCTGGCAGGGTTGACTGCCCACGCACTAGGTTAGATTTTCTGCTCAGTGACCAGCATTAAGTTTTGACTTTAATTAATCTATGCACAAGAAGAAAAAAAAACCCAAAGCCTTTGCATCCTGGGCACTTTTTTTCTCTCTAGCCACTGTGATCCAACATTCACCTTCCTCCTCTCCCAGCTCCTGAGGAAAGAACCTTTATATCAAACAGCCGGGTCAGCTCAAAGATGTGTTTGCCAGGTCAGTAAAGAGCAGTGATATATGAAGCTGCAAAGAGGCTGAACTTCTGTTTCCACGACTAGAGAGTTCGAACAAACATAGGTAAAGAAAAGTACAACCCCTCTGCTTCCCCTGTCGCCCCCAACATCAAAGGCCCTGCTGATTCAAGAGACCAACAGAGATGTCTGTGGGTAGGAACATCCTTTTTGCCTCTATACCATGAAGGAGTAAGTCATGAAGGAGACTGAATCATGAAGAAGACTCTCCTGGCACACAGTCTTTGCAGAAAGAACAAGCCTTTTGGTCGTAGGTTGTGTGGAGGAGCCCAATGCAGTACATGAGATAGTCACTTACAGGTAACCTATGTTAACAAGTGAGGCACGCAGACCTGCTTGTCCACGCTGCCTAACTGCTACCTCACTCTGTGGGTCCAGCCAGTTCTCTCCCACACAAACCTTCCCGGAAGGGGCCTAATCCTGCACAGTGGAAAAGTGAGTGAGCAATTGCTGCACGGGGTCAGTCTGTGGCTTTTTTTTTTTTTACTAGCAGGATGTGAGTGCCACAGGGGCTTAAGTGCTTTTGCCAGCTGAAATCAGTGAGCAACTACCCCGTTTTCAGGCTCTGGCCCCTAGGATCTGCTGCACAGCTCAGAGAGCATGCACACCGAGTCAGCGGGCCCGGGACAAACAATGCTGACTTCCCCTCCCTGCACACGAGGCGTGTTTAATGTCTACATTGTGTTCAACAGTGAAAATGAATGCGTCCCTAATAATTGCTCTCAGGAAGAAGTAACATTATAGTCAAGGCGTCCTGCAGAAACACCATGAGTCAGAGGAGAGGTAATTCCAAGACAATCTTGCTGTTAGCTGGGGTCCTAGCTATGAAGATTTTGCGCAGCTCTGAGCAAACAGATCCCAGTAGGACCGTAATTTTGAGCCTGTCATCCTTTATTTTCCCTTATTTTCCATGAAGATGTGCCTGCTCTGAACCCCAGGCCAGGCTTATTGCATTGCGTGTGTTTGCAGGGGTAGAAGTACCCTTTGGATACATGGCTTGCATCATTAGCCACAGACTTTGATCCTTCTGCTCCCATTTCCTCTGTGGCAAGAGCCTAATCTCTTTCTTTCTGACACCATTCTGCCGGGCTCAGGCCTTTTGCCACTGCACTGAACAGCACTACAATGTTTTCAATAGCTCGTCAGGAATCCGGTGACCCTGCTGTAGATGGAAATGCCCAAAACATTCCAGTACATATGTGTTAATAACATCCAAATATTGTTGAATAGTAAAATGCAGCAGGGCTAGTGCAATACTCCTGGAGGACTGCAGAGCCCTGTCTGGGGCGTAGGCACATGAAATGGCTGTCTCTCTATACCATGCAAGCTTTGCTAATGGGTTGGACATGTCAGACAGATGGGCTGGGCACCAAGCCTCATGCATCTATTCTGTCTCTCGGATCGGAAACTCCCTGTGCCAGGGGTTGTGTCACACAGGCAAAAAGTTAAGCATGCCATTGCCTTTTTGTAAATACCACATTAACAGCTGGCATTTTCAGTGGCCAGAACTTCAAAATCACAAGCCAAGGAACTGGAGTTCTCTGGGCATGGGGGGCGGGGGGCAGGGGGTGGAGATGCACAGAGGCAGGATGAGAGGCAACAGAAATGGGTTGCAAGAGGGAAATTCTGATTAGAGACTAGAAAAATTTATTTCCCTGTGAGGGTGGTCACGCACTGGACCAGGCTGACCAGAGATGCTGTGTAATCTGCAGCCTTGGAGATGATACTCAGAGCTCATCTGGACAAGTCCCTGAGTCGCCTGATCTATGTTGGCCGTGCTTTGATCAGGGGCTGGGACTGGATGTCATCCAAGGTCCTGCCTGATCTGCACAAGTCAGTGGTTTTATGACTCTGTGGCCGGTGCTGACCAGGTCACAGTGATTCAAGAAGACATCCCAAGGATGGAGACTGAGCTAAATTTTCCTCTGCTTTAGAACTGTTAAATGAGAAGATGCAAAAATCGTCTTGCTCACCTCAGGGACTGTGGGGAGCTACTCTGCATCAGGGATTATAGCTGCTATTGCTTGTCTCCAAGCTATAACTTTATTAAGGCAGGATTTCTCTTCTGGCTGATAGTTTATTCACAAGAAACACGGTTCCAGTCAGCCGTGGAGCATGCAGTTCCTGTTCAGCAGCTGACATTTCAGGAGGGATCACAAAGCCATTGGGAGCCAGCGCAGCTTTTTGTGGTCAGGGCACAGAGCTGAGCTGTGGGAAACCCGTCTGCCTCTTTCAAGCCAAGAGGTGGAAGCGGGATGTCCCACCACACAAGGAAGTCTCTTAACTCCCAGGTCATCCTCTCTTTGGCTCCTGGCTATTTAAAGAGCCTGTGGAAAGCAGAACAACCCCAGCACGAGGGACTGAGAGCAACCCACCCCCAGAGAGCGCAGAGACGCGGTCAGGATGCTGGGGAGGAGGCTGGAGACGTGGGTTTCCCTCGAGGGGTGAAGCGGTTGGTTCTGCGTCGCCCACATCCTGTGCGAGAGCCCTCGGCCGGGGGCACGGAGGCCCTGGCACCCCCACGCGTCCCGCGTGGCGTCCGGCCGCTTCGGCCAGGAGCGACCCGCAGCAGGAGGGGAACGGGCGCCTGGGGGTGTTCGCTGAGGATCGGACGCGGGGCTCCATCTCGTGCCAAGCTTACCGCTCCGGTTCGTCGCCAGAAGGACAAACCAAATGGTAGCCCCGGCAGGAAGGGAGCGGGGGCACGGCGGTGCCTGACACACCTTAGCTAGAGAGCAAACAAGAGAGAGGGAGGTGAGCAGGATTTATGACTGTGACCCTTGAAGCCTTCAGCACCTCTTACTCTATATAGGGGGTAGTTTTCTTTGAATGAATTGCAACACCGTAACAACCTCCTGCACCCAGTAACAGAGCTGGGGGAGGGGGGGCGGATGTGCACGCCTGTGCATTTCAAAATAAAAATCGAGCATTAAACTGGTGAGAATTACATTAACAAAAAGATGCAGAATAAAAGCAATAATATGAGAACTGAGCACAAGCATTTTCACAGGAACTGTTTGCTCTTTCCCTTTGGGTCAGTGTATTTGCCCAGCACATAAACAACATTGCTCATACAACTCGCAAGGAAACCTGACCGGCAGTGCAGGCTGCCTGGGTGGGGAGATATTTTTGTCCTAAGGCCCAAAAGAGGAACAAACAATATTGAGCAGAGAGCATAGGTGAAATGCAAGCCGAAGGAAGCCAGCTCCGGGCAGCGTGGGGAAGATGGCCAAGTTGCTCGGCGGGTGAAATCAAGACCCCTCACGGTCAGAGGGAGCAGCCTGGAGAGATGGGAAGTGGGAGGCGGGAGCCAGAGACGGGGAGACTGGAAGAAGAGATGAGCCTCTGGTGCTCCCATGACAAGGGGAAGAGCAGGAGGAAAGTTGAGCTGAGTTGTGGGCAGAAGCTGCTCAGCCCAGAGTTTTAAACACCAGGACGAAGAGCTTGATCAAACGTGGAAGGGAAGGGAGTGGGATAGCAGTGGAGGGAAGGGGCGGCCCCGGAGGCAGGGAGGGCACCGGCACCACTGGACATCGCAGGGGGGGACCAGCTCTGCCCAGCACAGAGCGAGGGCAGAACAAAAGGGGAGGAGAGGCAGCAGTGCAGGGCTCCCGGGGCGGTGGGAGACGTCCTGACGTCCCCCAGAGGCACTGGGCACTGTGATGGTGGGAACAAATGGCCCTTTCAGGGACCTCCGCAGTAAACAGGAAGGAGGAGATAAAGCTGCAGCCGGAGAGGCCGCTGGGATTCGAGGGAGATTTCCGTCGCCTTAGAAAGACCAAGGCGTGCTTACAGCTAAACGGCCAGGCCTGAGGGAAACACAGCCTATGGACGGAGGGGAGGCAGGCCTACGCCGGGGAGCATGGCGGTAGGGCGATGTGGAGGAGTGTGGGTGCAGCTTCCCTCCCTAATGACAACTTCACCCCGTCTGTCGTGTTGGCACCTCCGTGCTCAGGTCCTACTGCCACAAGCCTCCCTGACCTCACCCCCGAAGGAGGAGGATCTCCGTCAGCATTTTGAAATCAGCTTCACACATCCCAGCCACCAAAGGAGAAGGTTTCCCTGTGGTGGGCTCCTCCCGGGAGCTGCCACCCAGATGCGGTGGCTCAGCCTTGAAAGACAGCAGTGGCTGCTGGCAATGCCACTCACACCTTGGGCTGCCTTCTCCTGCATGCTCAACCCCTGTCCCGTCACATCCCTTCCCATCCCACCCCGTCCCATTTCATTCTATCCCATCCTCAGGATGGGAGCAGCAGCTCTGGGAAGAGCTGGCTGTCCTGAAGCAGCAGCAATGCAAAGGAGACGCAGGGAAACACAAACTGAAGGCCCAGCATGAAAGCATCAACAGACGGGTGTGCAAATGCCTGCCCCAGGGAGCACACCGCTCTTGAGTCACATCTCTGACGCTGTCTCCTAGTGCCTCTGTGTACGGAGCTAGGTGAGATACGGAAAACAGTGCTACGTGACCCAGGGAAGCCGTGCTTTAATGGTTTTGAAGAAGAACTATCACGCATGGGTTTTCTTTGAGCTCTCGTCCAGATTTGTTCTCTGACACTGACAGTGATGGCTGCTGTCAGCATGTCTGTCCTGGGCAGCACTGGCAGGGGAGACAGGGCTGCGGGTGCCTTCCTTACTCCGCAGTGTAACCTGACCCGGTGGGGTAGAAGTCCTCCTGCAGCCTTGTATGCCATACTTCTCCTACCCCCGCTGTCAGCAAGCAGTGATAACGGAGAGGAAGTGTTGGTTTTCCAGCACAGATTATTTTCCTAAGGATTCCTACCCTTTGTGAGTCACTGGAGGTTTTTCTGCTGACTGCAAGGAATGAAATCCTAGCACTGAGACATTCAAAAAATGTGTGCAGTGGTCAGGAATGCTGCTTTATCAGCTTTTAGGACATCATTTGGTTATAAGACAACTTTGATCAGAGTGGAGATACCGCTAATTGCAATTTAAAGGCCACATCTTCAAGTGAAACACATGGGGACAGCTTTCCCTGTCGGAAAGATCTGTAATACCCCAAAACAAAGTGCTAACCTGGTCTATGTTTAGCCCACTGTGGTCTTAATTAAATCCTTTTGTCCATGAGAAGCATTTGCAGTTGGGCTTCAGTGCTAGATGACCATGATCCCACCACGAGTTTTTGTACACGGAGGTGCTTTGCCCTTTCCCAGAGCTCACCGCCATGGGGTAATGTCACTGGCAGGACAGGCTGCAGCACGATTTTGTAGTGCAGACTCCCTTCGTCCCAGCTTCCCCAGATGTCAGCAGTCGAGCACTTCCATCTCACACTGTTGGAATATAGCAAGTTAAGATATTCACCAACAAATAGACGCCAAATAAAAGCAAAGTTCAGGGATTTGAAAACCAACAGTTTGTGTGCAGCTGAAGAAATTCCCTGGGTGGTTACTGCATAAGTTTAAAATAGCTAGTCTGGGGGAAAGTGCTGCATTTACCTACAAATACCCACTTTCCTGCAAAGAGAGTGCTTTTTCTGGGCTTTCTTGGAAAGAGCCCTCCAGATGGGATCATCTCAACCATCACATGGGAAGGATTTTCAAACTGCACTAATGTGAGGCAAGATAGAGACTCAAAGTGCTGGTTTAGACCTTCTGGAGAAGGTCAAGACCCTGCTTAACTTCCATTAATGTCACTCCAGTCACTTTTGGTACTACTGAATAGCAAAGGGAAAAAGAGAAAGATAAAAACAATCCTGAAAGCTTTTCAAAAATACCACATTCTTCAAGAAAGCAGCATTTGCTTTCAAGTGGCTTTAAAGGGAAAGAAAGCGTGAAAGAACAAACGTTTCTTCACTGATTCCCAAATTATGGTCTGGGCACGGGGATGACTGAGATATGATTCAGTACTTGTTGGACAGAGACCAACTGACAGTTGCCCTTAGCACAGCTGATGTGGCCAAAAGAGATGGTCAGTTATCAGTGGGGAGCACGGGGTGGGAAATGTCCCCTGGTCCCCCTGCACTTCGGGAGCAGCGCAGAGTAAGCAGAATGAAAGTCAGGCTCTGTATTACAAAGCGAAGCGACGGGTTGGAGGGAAAGGCTGTAAGAAATAGTTCCTGTCCAGAAGGAAGAGAAACAGCGGTCACAGGCTCAGAGAGGCCACAACTGCTTTCTGCAGTGCATAAATGTCACGCTGCATTTAAAATACTTGATCAGCCTTGCTCAGCCAGGTCAGCTCTGGCAATAAATGCACTGTACTACTTTTTAATATGTTTTCCTCGAACGATCATCTGGCAACAAACACAGTGTTCAAAAAAGCTCCACAGTTGCAGTTCAAGATTTATTTTAACTTTTTGGAAGAATAAAGCCTCAGAATCAAAACAAAAAGAGCCAGAAGGGACTGTGGGAAACTTTTTCCTAGATAAATGTGAAGTTAGATTATTTTGCTCTTTCTACCCTGGCAAGGCTGTTGGGATGCCACCGGGAGAGGACGGAGGATGTGTGGTCTAATGACTAACAAGGCCAGAGGAGTCTGAGTCCAGACATTGAAAACGTACAGAAGCACCTCAGGCAAATTGCTAATTGCCTGTGATTTATTCCCATTTATCTGAGGGGCAGCGGCTCAGTCCCCGGAATGCGGTGAGCATTTAATCAATTAGGGCTCAGTCGCTGCTTTGAAATCCTGGCTTCTGAAACATGCGGCGTAATTGCAGAAAGTCCTTTATTCTTCCCAGGTTCAGCAGGGACCATGCCACGGATCAGACCCCTCCCAAGACTGGCTGGTCCCCCTACTCGTCTGGGTGACCTGCCGACATGATAGTTCACGGCTAGAAGAGATGCTGCGCTGCCCATCCACCAGCTGGAACTTTCTTTGAACCCCGCCAGACAGAGCTGTGAGAGGGGGACCACAGGCAAGCTGAGAACAGGCAACCAGAGGACTGCGGCAGTCATTGCACTGATGAGAGAGGACAGCCAGTTTGCAACCCCATCCCCGAGGAGTGGCACTGAAAGGAAGCGGGGGACATGAATGTGTTCCTGGGAGGAAGGAAGGGACTTGCCTTGGAGGTGGAGATGGAGGTGGAGATGATGGAGATGGAGCAGTCTGCGGTGACTAGATCAGTGGAAAAGCCCCCATGCGCTCTGCAGACTGATATGGCCAAAACTCTCAGCTGGATAGTGAGCCAGAGGCAGGAGCGAGCTCTGCACTGCCCCGTGGCCCTGGCAGCACCCATCCCCTCAGCTCCCTGGCCGGGGAAGCAGGATCACTGGCAGGGACCCCGGCTGCCATCCCGGGCTGCAGAGGAGTGAGCCTGTGCCCCCCACGCAGCGCCCATGATGGGAGACAGTGCAGCCAGTGCGCAGCCGCGAGGCTGGAATGGTGTCCGTCAGCTGCGTGGAAGGAAGCCAAGTGAAATTTTTTTAGGCGTCTCAGATGAGAAGGTTAACTGTTATTACTAGATAAGGCATTTTCCATCTAAGTAGGACATTTTAAAACTCCCCATTCCCAAACAAGCATTTCTGAGAAGCCTGAGCAAAAACAAATGTCAGAACCCATTGGTTCGGGCTCCTCCTCCCTCTGATTTGACCCCCCGGCCTTGCTTCCTCCTTTGTCGTCTTTCAAGGAAGAAAGAAAAAATGTTGAAATTGGAAGGCTGCCAGCAGGACTGAAATTTCATTTTCCAGCAGCCTCTGCAGCCACACCAAACCCTGCAGGGCCCTAGTGCCGGGCAAGGGAGTGACCCACGGGGACAGTTCTGCAGCACCTCGGGGCTCGTGGCTGCAGCCACGGCTGGGGTCTGCTGGGAACCCAGGGGCTGCTGGAGGTGGCACCAAGTGGGGTGGCATTTCTACCCACCCACGAAGCGGTGGGAGTCATGGGGACTGGGAGCGCTATGGGGGGGCACCCTCCTTTTCCTCTGAGAGTTGCTCACCCTCGAGCGTGTTAGAAGTGAGCCGATGTCTCCAGAGGGACTCGATCCTTTTTCCCCGCTAGCTTTGTGCCGTTTGCTGTTGAAATCAATGACCTTGGCTACGGTTTCCTTTCTTCTGTGGGACTGTTGCCCACCTTCAAAGTTAGTACCTAAGTGCCCAGTCTGCCTGGGGCAGCCTTATTTTGGAAAATGCCTAAGAAGGACAACCCCTCTATCTACTGTGAAATGTCCTACATGACCTTTTGCCATGGCCCGCCATGTCCAGATGAGCCTGCGCTGGTGACTCAGTGCCTTGCTGCAAAATCACGGTGGCCAAAGCTCTTGCTGCACTCTGTATCGAAGCAAGGAGCTGAACTTGTGACAGAGGTCTCCAGACCCGATAGCATCCACGCTCCACCACGCATGGCCGGGGTCAGCATAAAGCAACCTTTTCCAGGAAGCTGTTGAGCCAGAAGAAAATTGTGCCTCCTGAGAGCAGGAATAAAGCCTCACTCCTTGCAGGCGAGGCGAGGCGATACAGCAGAGCTCAGGTGAAGTGAACGCCCTGCCACCGCGGGCGGTTTTATGGCAGCGACGACCCTTAGGCTGTCAGGCGGCGCTGAAACTGTGCGTGCCTTTGAAACACCATAAATGCCAGGGCTACCTTCTCCACCTTTGCCGGGCAAGATGCGTGAGCGCAACGACTTCCCGTATTGCAGCACTGCCTTCGTGCCGATCCTTGCTCCTGCTGATGTCTGACGAAGGGCTTGTCAGATAACTTCAGGGGTCAGCCTACAGCCAGGGGAGAAAACCCTGGTAGGGCAAGCGCTTGGTCGCTTCATCACCGCAGCCCTCAGCGCACGCGAGTGCAGGAGCGGGGAGAAGCCAGTTGAGAAATATGAGGTCTCACGGAGGACTGCAATGGCTTCCCCGGGGAGCGCGCAGCAGGGAAATGTCATTGATTCATGTTTGCTAATGAATGGCATTGCCACACGTCTGAAAAAAGGAGAAGTGGAACAGTGTAGAGGCTGTCTCATTACCTTGTCCCCGTCTCTCCTCTTCCCCCGCTCTCTCTAGCTCATCCCAGGTCCTGTCTGTCGGGATTCACTTATTTCTCCCTCCTACCAGGCTGCGGCTGCCACTGCCACTGTTTCTCAGGGTGGAAGAGGTACGTTTTAAGATGCCATTTACTCCCTGCTATCTGTAGCGACGATTCTCCAAGGTACAGAGGAACTTTCTCTGGTAACACCCTTTTTTCCAGCAGCGGAGCCAGGAACCCTTCACAGCCAAGATGAGCGCCAGGACCTGTCAGAGGGCATCACCCTGCTGTGACCATTTTGTGCTGTTCCCTCTCCCTCAGCAGACTTGTGCCTCGCCAGAGCCTGGCACCCAGGCCTGGGGGTGCTGTGCCGCCCTGGGGAGAGGCACAGCTCTGACGTGAGGGTGGAGGTTGCTGGATTGCCCGGAAAACAGCTGGGGGGGCTGAACTTCTTCAAAAGGCTGACTTCTTCTGAGAGCGCCAGGCTGGCTCCAACCATCTGCAGCCTCTCGGGCAATGTCAACCTACTCCAAAGAATCTCCCATGCTGTCTGTCAAGGGGGATGATGCAGCCCAGGCATATTTAAGATGATCCAGTGAGCAAAGAGGAAAAATAGTTCAGTGACAGGCAGCAGTTACTGCTATGAGTACCTCTGACAAAAATGTCCCAGTGTGACGCCAGTTCCTTGTTTCTCAGTCCCGGCCTTCTCTTGCAGCTCTGTGCTAGGAAACCATCCCACCTTTTCTGTTTCCTCCTGCAGGATCGCTGGCTGCCTCAGTGGAGAGAGGATTTGGGGGATTCTTCTGGAAGAACCCTTTCACTTTGAGGGACATGGCACAAGCACAAACCTATACACAGAACCATAGAACCACAGAATGGCTTGGGCTGGAAGGGACCATCAAAGGTCACCTAGTCCAACCCCCCTGCGGTGAGCAGGGACCCCTTCGACTAGATCAGGTTGCTCAGAGCCCCGTCCAGCCTGGCCTGGAATGTTC
>JAVKLA010000058.1:8352739-8399631 GCA_034782735.1 Sagittarius serpentarius
CACTACCCTCATTGTAAAAATTTTTTTCCTTATATCTAGTCTAAATCTGCCCTCTTTTAGTTTAAAGCCATTTCCCCATGCCATGCGTATGTATGTAAGACAGTTGTGCATGCAGCTACCCTTTTATTTTGGCTGTAAGCTCACCTCTCCCACAGAGTGCCTCCTCCTACAGCTCGCCCCACATCCTTTATCCCGACTCGCTGTCTCCATGGGGCTTCCCACACCCCTCTCATAGCCTCAGGCTCAAACGCACAGGAGCTCCCCCACACCTCCTGTCCCTGCCATGGTCTGCACAGGCAGGGGTGTGCAGCGTCCCACAGCTTGCCTCCTCCCTCGTGCGCTCCGAGATGTTCACCAGGCTCCAGTGAGACTGAATTGAAATCCCTTTAAAAGCCTTCCAAGGTGTATCATTCTACAACCTGCAGCAGAAACATGGTCTGTGGGGCTAAGGAGCCCAAGTCCTGACTTGACATCCCCCCACATTAGGTAGCAGACAACAGAGAGCTGAAAAAGTGGTTATGAAAAGCCCCCTCACAACCCCCAAGGCAGTGAACTACGTTATTTTGCATCCGGAAAAGTGCTTCCAGCCCACTAACCAAGGGAGAGGACATTTACCACCCAGGGCAGAAAATGTGGCTGTCACCCCACGCCAGAGGCGTCCTCTCCCAGCCGGCAGCGAAGGTCATGTCCTGCCCCCTCGGATAACCCACCCGGGACAGGCCAAGCTCTGCTCTCGTCCCACCCGGAGATACTGTGGGGAGGAGCCCACCGCCCTCGCTGGGAGGAGGCTGTGTTCCCAAGTGCCCAAGCCAGCACTATAAAGCCACTCCTCAGGGAAGATTAATAATTTAGGAATAAACTGAAGCCCCTATTGTGTTCTGAGTAGGCTGTCGTATTTACTTATCACGACAATGTCTCAGCCCCTTCCGGTAATGCACTCGGCTGTCTGATGAACATCTGGTACGTTTGTTCTCTTGTCCTCTCCCCGAAAAGAGAAGCGCCAGCCTGCCCGATTGCTTGGACAGCGGGAGGCACTTGCTCAAGTGCTGGACACCATTTATCAGGTAACAAGGTAGTCCTATTATAGGCATTCGGAGTCGACTCTAACAACCCAGGGTAGTCATGAACAGGGACCTTGTGGAAAGCTTAGAAACACAAGCACTTGAAGAAGGGCTGTCAACTGGTTTGGTAGCTCTCCCTGCAATCTGGGGTATTTGTTGAACCCACATAGACCTTTGGGACTGATTTAGGCCCTTCAGTTTTCCTCAGTGATTCCTGGAACTGTTCTGGGATAGCTTTTCCTGGGCAAGCCTGTGTGCCAGCACCCCTGTCCCAGAGTACGCATGTGACTCAGTTCATCCATTTTGGTTGAGGCACCCAGGAGCAGATACTGTGCTTTAAATTCACAGCTGTCACTAATACCGGATAGATTTTCTGTGTGGACAGGGCCCTGTGAAAACCAACAGCATTCTGGAAATGTTCGTGGTCATCTCGTATTGCAGGCAAAGAGGTAATAAGACACACCACAGTTCAGGAGGAAGACCCAAGCTATGAACATAGGTACAGACAGAAGTTAAGAGTGAAACACGCTTACCTTCCTGTTAGCTAAACCAAGGGGCTGCAGCTCCTATGGAAAGTGCTTAATGAGAAAGGAAAGAGTGAGTGAAAGCTAACTTAATGTGCATTCAGCATATTTCATGAAACCAGCACAGTGAGAGATCCCTTCTGAGAAGCCTTGAAATGGGATGACCCAAAGCCGGCTGGTTTACAGGAACGCACAGCGTGTAGCACGGTCTCTCCGTTAGCCGGATGGAGGGAACAGCTTAGTCACTGTTAGGGGAACACTCAGAGAGAGCTGAAACCTTCACCTCCTGTTGCAACAGAGGAGTTGTTGTTTTTTTCTTGCCCACCACTTATGTCACCACTTGTGCGTGGCAGACAACTCTCCCCCTCTTCCCAGCAAGCTTTCCGTGTCACTGAGTCACACCATTGATGTCCCTGTGGGGAGGTGCCACAAAATTAGTATCTCACAGGGAACGTTGCTAATACCTTGGCTGGACAGCCGCTGAGGCGCAAGGGAGTACATATTCATGGGGGCTGATACTAGTCTCTTACTGAAGCTGCAGCTTTTTATAAGAAGCGGCAAGGGTCCTCCGGGGGCTTGACTCAGTGGCCATGCGGTAAATGTCTTTCATTAGAGGCCAGCCGAAAAGTTCCCCGAGATCAAAGGAGACTCACGCTGATCCCAGTGGGTTTTTACTCAGGGGTTAAGGGTCTGGGGTTAGGTTTGCAGCGGGATTAAGATGTTACTTCTGCTCATCAGCTGAGGGTGGGTCCATCCTGTCAATGTCTTCCTGGCAGCAGCACCCTTGTATCCAAGGGTCTGAGAATTAAGACCTCTGAGTAAAGAGATATAAACCCACATTTCCCGTCCCGTGTGACACTGCATAGCATGCCGGGGTCAGAAGAGATGATCTCATTCCCTCCTGCTGAAGCTGTTCCGCTTGACATAGATAAATTAAGTATTGATGCAAGTATTGATTACTGTTGTGCTACGTATTGGAAAACTTATCCTTTAGCGGACGTTTTTCCATCTCGCTATAATTAGATGCCCAGACTGATAGTCTCCCCCCTGAGGAGGCGAGGCTGGATTGTCACAATGTCTTATAGCTCAGGACTAGGGCTGGTGGGCAAGGCCGTAGGAGACGGCACCATTGCCTTGGTAAGCAGAGGGAGATCACAGAACCATCGAATGGCTTGGGTTGGAAGGGACGATCAAAGGCCATCTAGTCCAAGCCCCGGTGATGACTGCCCAGAGCAAGCAGCGGCTGGCAGCAGGAGCAGTGCCACCAGCAGAGCCCACACCTGAGGACTGCAGGTGCTGGCTTGCGTTCAGAGGCTGTGTTTGAAGAGCACAGTGAGTGCAAAGGGGAGGAGATCCTCTGAGAGGGTTACTGGGCATTGGAAGTCACTGGTTGGGACTGGGAAGACCCCAAGCAGGATGTTTCTAAGGAAAAGGCTCCTCTGGCACTGTGACTCTGGCTGTGACTTTTCTTTTCAGCGGCATTTATGAAGCCATTATATGAGGCCTCATCTGCAATGGGAGTATTTTACCAGCCTGGGTTCAACAATACCGGCAAGGCACATGGCTTGTACTGCGCTTTGGGTCAACATAGATAGTAGAGCTACATGCATCTCCCTGAGCAAAGCTGAGCGAACTAGTGGCCACTGTGCTTTTGCTTAGGGAGTTTGCAAACACAAACACACCTCTTGATACCTCAGCTTAACCCAGCAGGTCTGTAGTATAGACGTGGTCTGCATTAATCATCCTCTACCTGCACACAGACACCTTTTGAAAACACCTTAATGCTTTTACATTTTGGAAGCCCTTCATGCGAAGGATGCAAACAAAGTAGAGTCAGAGTCCTGCAAATACTAAAGCCCTGAAAACAGAGCTGGGCAAAACAGTTCCTCCCACTATGCTGTTTGATCTGTCCCCTTTTCAGATTTTGCTCTGAATCACAAGGTTAATACAGCTCTTATAGCACAGAGACATTTTCAGTAGGCACTGAGTAGTTTCAGTTAAAGCGATATACAAATACAGTGGTTTCATATCTATGAGGCAAAACTAAAAGGAAATGTATTTTTGGTCAAAATAGCCGGTGGATTTTTTTGCTCAAAAGTAGTTTTTCCAACGAGACTGCAATTCAGGTGCAGCTACATCGGAGGTGAATCTGCCGGGAGCACTCCCAAAGCGTAGCAGCAATCTGCCCTGTGGTTCTGACCTGGTGTCACTGATAATCTCTGGGTTTTTTGAGATAAGTCTTGGGGCTGTGTGCCAGTGCCATTCACTGGCATAGGGTGCATTCACTTCAGAAATAAGAAGTAAACAGTCGGGCAGATAAGAACTGTCACATGTTATTCACAAACAGTGAAAACAAAACTTAAATAGGCCAGTTTCTTGTAACATCATGTAAGCTACAGCTCCGCTGCCTGTCAATAAAGGCATCCTTGAGTATTTACTGGCACTGAGGGAGACAGCCGAAACATTTTGCAGTTTATCAGCCTCTCTGTAGGGTGAATATTCGCACATGGTGGAGCTTTTTTCTTTTTTTTTTTTTTCTTTCCTGAAATCAACTGAGAAGTGCATGATTTCTCACTGAAAACATCACCGGTTTCTGCAGTTCTGCCAGAATCAATAGATTCCAGCAATGCCTTTGATGTGGAGATGTGTTAGTGAAGCAAACTCACCGCAGTCTGGTTTTAATGCTTTCGGCGTGTATGCTCTCATTGGAGAAGAGTGGAAAGAGGGAGATAAAACAAAAACGGAAAATGCATTTTACATGACACCTTATCCCACCCAGAAGCAGAGAAGCACTTAAATCTCACAGTTCCTCTCTGAATGGTGCTTCTGTCAACAGTTTAAAGCAACATTACCTAAAGTGGCATTTATCTTTGGGGCTATCTATCAGATTCCTTTCTAATTTTGTTACGTGCGTGCTCCTCGCTGTTTACGCCGTACATGGTTAAAGGGAATCTTTGTTGCTTCTGCACAGGTTATGGCAAGGTCAGGACTGAGCACTGTACATCCTTTCGCTTCCTAAATATCAGACACTTAATCCCAAAGGCTCTGTCACGGAGGTGGAAATGTACCTACAAGGATACCTCCTCTCCAGTCTGCCCGTAAGGTTACCTCTGCACGCAAAACCCGGCAGCCGCACGGGAAGCCTGCTCTGGAAGCCTGCCCTGAGGTCTGCAGCGTGAGGATGAGTTTATGTAGGATTTCAGGCAGAAATGAACCAGTTTCTTCCTGCTTTCGGTTTACGTTTAAAGCTTGGTGAGACGGGATTTTATCCTTGCGCCGACCTATTCCAGGGACTTCTGAGACAGGCAAAGCAAATCAGACCCTGGAGTGACCTGGGTGGTGGTCCCAGCTCCGGCCAGGGGCTGCACAAGGTGTCCTTGTCAACTCACCGCCCTGCTCCAGGTCCCCAAGGGGTACAGGGTTGTCTCTTTTGCCGGCCATTTTGAGAACGACCACACAGTACTTACACATACTTCATTTGCAGCCCGTTAAAATTGGAAGGCAAATCTCCGCTGGCTTTGGCTTGTCAGCGGACGAGTGTTAGCTTACCTAAGGTGGTGGAGGGGGGTGTTATGATTCAGGCGTTCAATAGTTTCTTCGCTCTGGCCCATCAGACAAAAAATTAAGGCCCTGCTGAACAACACCAACCGCTGCGGGTGCGCCGCAGGAGTTGGCGCGCCCAGGCCTCCCTTCCCTCCACTGCCCCCAGGAGGAAGGTCCGAGCGCTACACGGTGTCACGGCAGCAGCGGTTAAGGTGCCTTAGGAGACAAGTCCCCACCTGCCACTGCTGTTTGAGGGACAGCCTGAGTAAGCAGAGCCCCAGCCAGCCTGGGGAAGCGCTTGGCAAAGATGGAGCAAGCCCACCCTTTATGCCAGCACACGCCGAGCTAAGTCTCTATGGTCAGTTCATCCTCAGGAAACCCGCCGTCCTCTGCCACGGAGAGGCAGAAAACCAAAGAACCGAGCAGGACAAGTGACAGCAGCCTTCTTTAATCCCCTGATGGAAATTAATTGCACAGAGAAAAGCCATTTCATGTTGAGTGCCACCCCAGGCCTCTTAACCATGATACACAGATGCATGGAGAACCCCTTCTGTAAGGATACCTCTGCACATGCCCCACTTACCATGCGAAACGTCAGGCTACAAGGAATTGTCAGGATGGGGGGAACTGAGCCTAGATTTTGGGGCAAAAGTTACACTCCTCCAGCTGAGGAGACAGAGGAATAACCCGTGTTGGCAAAAGATGTGAAGAAACAAATTAAGAGAAAAGGAAAACACCATGCATCGTCCTCAGCTCTCAGAGCTTCTTCGCCTCCTTGAGGGACCACGAGAGCTGGATTAATTCTTCCGACTGCAGGAGAGGAGGCAACTGGGGAACACTATTAATACCTCTGACTCCAATTGGTGAGCAGTCGTGGTTTGCATCTCATGAATTTCGGTAGGAGTCTGACAGAAACAGAAGGCTCCTTTGCTGTTTATGGCACACGAACAGCTGTTTGAGAGGAGAAACATCTCTGCAGTGGATGAGTCTGCCGTAAAAGTCATCCCTAGATTTTCGGAAATTTCTGGCAGTTGAATCCCTCCTATACCACAGCTGTCGGAGCAAGGCTGAGTGCAAACACACACCCCCCTCTATCTCAGACACCTGTAAATCTGATAGAGAAGGCACAATTAACACCAGGCTAACAGAATTAACTTTAATGAAGTTACTTCTGATTTACACCTGTGCGCCCAGGAGAAGAATCAAGACCTGTACGCTGAATCTATTTCACCATGTCATGGTTTTGTAACGCTACAGAAGATTAACGAATACGCACTAAACCAGGGACAAATGTCTGTGAACAACTTCATGGACAAATGGTTAAATTCTGGGCTGGTTTACAGTGGTGTAGGTCAAGAGAGACAGCACTACCATCGGCGGCACCTTTCCAGCAGAGATCTGCTGGTCTGACACAGGTCTCACACTCACACCAAGGCAAGGAGGAGCAAAAAATGGCTGGCACCGTTGGCCAAACAGCAAATGAGCTCGGACTTCCCTGCTCCGTACCTGATCACAGAGGATAACATTTCCAGCAATTCCATTTATTCACTCCTGTGCAGTAGGCTCCAAAATCTTTTAAGAGCCATTGAAATCTGGCAATGGACAGTTAACAGGCACCAGCAAAATGGGATGACTGTTGTTTTGCATTTAACGATTAGGAGAACTATTAATCCACACAAGTCATGGGGAGGAATGGCAGCCTTTCTCCTACGTGAACAGCCTCACAGGGTTTTTCTCAGCTCTTTCAAACGTCTATATGCACACTGATGTGCCCACGTGGGTGTGTAATTGTGCCTCTGTGGAGAGTGGGACATACAGTGAGACACGTCTTCACTGAAGACAGGGTCACTTATGAAGGGGTTGGGGTTTTTTCTTTTAATCTTTCCCTGACCACAGTAAACATTTAAGGGCTGTGAGAAACTTCCTTTGCTACTTGTGTGCCTGGTAAGGACACGCTTCTGAAGTAATAACGACAAGGGAGAATTGCTCCCGCCGACAGCCTTGCCCCGCCAGCGCTCCTTCCTCCTGCCCCACCAGGCCAGCCTCTGCTGCCGCACTTTTTGGTGACCGGCTTTTGCAACCCCCCGGAAAGCCAAGGCAGCGCTTTACTGCAAAGCCCTGTGGGTGCCTGTGGGCGCACGTGTGCATGTGTGCGGCTGAAGGGGACTTCTTTCTGATGGGAGCTCGGAGTAGGACGGGTGCAAACGCTGCACAGCTGCGTGCGTGGGGCTTGTAGGAAGGAGAGCGGTGGGAATCAATAAACAGAACAGGAGGATGAATGCACATGTCCACGCTCCCTGGAAATCCCCAGGCTGCCAATACAGCCTGCCTAGGGAGGAGTTAAAAGCAGAGCTCTGGAAAGTTTGGCCAGATGACTTCCTGATGGAGTTTATACAAGTATAGTGTGCACAAGGACATATGTGCCTACGTGCCACTTCTCCCGAAGCAGCCTGAGCCGAGCAGAGGCAGGGAAAAAAAATAATAAAAATATCATGGATGGGTCCAGGCTGAAAACAAGCATCTGATGAATGTGCAGGGTCATCACACCCCTCCCATTACCCGCCAGACAAATCTGCATGATGCCTCCTCTGCTATGTAGCCCCCTTGCCGCAGAGCAAAAGCAGAAGAGGACGTTACCACGAGGAATTCGCAGTATCCCAAACCAGCTGCCAGTTGTTCAGCTTGCAGGACATCTCCAGCAGTCAGGGAGATAACGCAGTCCTCTGCAGTCACTGGGATGCCAGGGGGAGGCAGGGGTGATGCAGAGGTGATGGCAGGGAGATTCCAGGGAGATACCGGGGTGATGTCAGGGTGATGCCTGTAGGTGCAGGAGCTGTGATGGTGTGTAGGTACATACACATGAGCTGGTGTCCTAAGACCTAGCCTGGATAAAAATATCAGTGAAACAGTAACACAAGCTTGTTAGCATGGATTGTACAAACTTGTGCAGGACATTGGTACTCAAACTGTCCCCTCTTCCCTGCTAGCTGTGCATGTGCTCTGTAGATGGCAAGCCCTCCGGGTTACCTTAATACACTAATATGCGTGTCCTACTGCAGAGCTGTGATAGCCAGAGCTGCTAACCATGAGAGAAACGGTCTTGTATAAGCACAGGAACTCCATTTTCACTACCATGATTGCTTCCAGGGAAGGATTTGCAGAGATGACTAATGATGGTTTTGGTCTTCTTGTAGCTGGCTACCCTGCACCCCTTTCAGCCTGGGCTGTACCTAGCACTCGCTGTAGCAGCAGGAATTAGCTGTTGCAGCCAAGTGGACATTAGTTTGTGCAGTGACTTGCAACAGACTTATCCTCTAGCTCCTTACTCCAACTTTGGTTTAGAGTTAAGACTTCAGTATTGCGGCTATATGGAAGTGGAGGTATCTCCTAAGGCATCTCAGCATGTGTATGAATAGAGGAGCAGAGAGCTGGCACGGGACCAAGGCAACACTTGAGATTATCAGCCTCAGCTGCCTTGAGACTGTGAGCCTTTACTGCTATGTGCTGAGTAGGAGCCCTCGCTGGCCTCCCAAAAGAAAGGAGCAGGGACAAGGGGGTAGGGACAAATAAACGACTATGTAGAGTGGCCTGATTGATAGACTGGCCTGCTCTAGGCAGGTCAGTAAGAAGGCAAAATCCATATTACTCACATTTAGCAGTAGATAAACCTTACTCTCAATTATGTCATTTCTCTAGAGCGCATTTGCCGCCTCCTCCTTCAGAGCAGGGTGAGAGGGCACCATCTATGAAAGGATTAAGCATTAGTCCCTTTAGGGATGCTTAATCAGTGAACCCATGCTTCTCATTACATACTCTCAACCTGCTGTCATTTGATAATCATCTAGTGGAAGGGTTTACAAGTTTGTGCTCAGAACTTTCTGCTTGTTCATTGCAGCTGCACTCAGAGGGGATGCCCTGTGCACAGTAAGCCTCTCAGTAAGACCATGGCTAATTGCATCAGGAGGTCAAAAGGAAGGTCTTCTAAAGCGCTACCGTTGCAATCCCCGCCTGCATTCCCAGAGTCGAGCCAGGTTGCTTACAGAACCATCATTAGCACCAATAACTTAAAAGCTGCAGGTAGAATTTAGACAATGCACAGCAAAAATAAAAAAATACAATTCTTTTCCCGATAGTTGTGCTGACTTTGGAAAGTAAGACATGTAAACAGTAGAAATCAGCCACCTAAGTAAAATGAGCATTTTATTCTTTGATTTCTTTTCGATCAGAATACTGACACTGAATACTATCATTTGACTGTCCAGATTCCAAAAGTCAGGTTATTTTATTCAGCTGGCCCCTATTTCTTTTTTATTGAGCCCACAAACTTATCTTTGACTGGAGCAACTACATATCCTAAATTCTTGAGTGCAGTCCTCTGGAAGGAAATTTGGGATTTTGACTTACTCTGTCCCTTTTCTGGATATTCCCATCTTTACATTTCTATCAAATATCTCTCTCATGTCCATCTTATTTCTCTAATGCCCAAAGCAAAAGAAACCTGTTGTGTTACTGTCTGCAATGCAGGTAGGGGAATCAGGAGGAAGATATGTTACATTTTGCACTGGTAGCAAGAAGTCTGCTGAAGATGAGAAGCCAGGGAGTTGATTTTTGCAGCAGCAGATTCAGAGCTGATTTCCTACTTCTTTGCATTTCACCCTCTCTGCAGACTAGCACAGGATGAAGCGAGGAAGTGGAAAAGAAGTGATTTCATCTCAACGCAAGCATTTCACACTGGATCTTCTCCCACTTGAGCTGATGTATTAAAGAACAGAGCTGTTTACCTGTGTGCGGTAAACTTAATTTACACTGGGTACGCAGCTCGCATTGCGCTGTAACCAGAAGTGTCCCCGCTCCTGGACCGCTGCCTGAAACACAGCCAGAGAGCACAGAGCATGGTTCAGTCTCTCTACCTGAAAGACAGACGTCTAATGCCAGCCACTACAGTGGCTTCCCTGTTTGGGTGGGAAGGACGGGCAGCATCAAACAATGGGCGGATTCATACCAGATTTATTCCAAAACCTAAGAATCAAATCCATCTTTCCTAAGAAACAAGCTCCCTTTTCAAAAAGAGGAGTAATCTAAGGTCAAATACTTTCATACTAAGCAACACAAAATGAAGAATAGCAAAATTAGGTTGGCATCCTGTGTGGTTTACCAGTGGTCCCTCGGTTCAGGGAAGGAATGCAACGTCCTGCCTGCACAATGCAAAGGCCAGCAAGCCCTGTCGCAACACCGCGTGGCAGCAGAATGACATCAGGTCACATTACATGGGAGTGTGCCATGCAGAAAAGGTCACACCCTGGGCTCCAACCCAGCCTGCCCCACTTGGAAAGTGGGTTTCTGTGCCCGGCACTGGCTGCCTTGCTCTGGAAAACGCCTGCTCATGCTCAGCTTCCCGCAGGGCTGAGGGCAGATGCCACCCGAGCCCCCGACAGCAGCTGATCCCCGGGGGAGCTCCGAGCAGGCATAGGTGGTAGGGAAAAATAAAGGAGTCGAAAGGGAGGGCTTGTTTCTCGGAAAGAGAAGAAGAACGGGTCACTCTGGGTCTGGCCAGCTGGTACAGGGTGTTTCACAAACACCAGGCCTACATGAACTGGAATGGCTGCCGAGAGCTGCCCAGAAATGAGCTCGACCCTCTTAGGACAAGCGCAGCTGACAGCCTTCCTTGCAGGACAACTTCTCCCTCTCTTTCTTCCTTTTGGGGTATTTCCTGAGCTGCTGCGAGCTAAACGTAGACCCACAGGGGCTGGCAGACACCAGCAATGGCTGGCAATGCCTCCATGGATATAACCAGTCACATCTGTGTCCTCCCCACCTGGTACGAATTGCCGTGTATCACTGTGTTATAAAGCAGCAAGCGGCTCCGTGACCCTCGCCCACCTTTTAACCCCTTTGCAACAGCAGTGAGGCCGGTTTCTGCCCAGCCCCACAAACCCCTGGGGAATGGTGGGCAACGTGGTCCCCAAAGCGTGGCTGCGGGGCGCAGGCCGGCATTGCCAACCCAGAATGGTCTTGCACAGTCTTGAAGTGAAAAAAACAACCTTCTTAGGCAGCAACTGTGCTTGATTTCGCACGAGATATCCAGGCACCCTCTGGCACCCGTGGCAGCGACTGCCACTGGGAGCTGAGCTGGTGGTACCACACTGTGCCTTGCTCTCCCGCCCATCCGACCATTGGTAACCAGAGGAGTGCGCTTCCAACCTCAGAGAGACTCTGCCCTGCCGAATTTGTTAGATTTGTACCACCAGAGTCTTACTAAGGGATTGCATCCAAGCTAGGCTTATCCCCATTTATTAAAATGCCTACCAGTTTGGATGCTGGTGGACCTGATGGTCTCGCTGCTGCAGCAAGTTGAAAAGGGAAGCACATCCTAAATTCCCCTAGTTTTGGGGACATTACAAGGCTCATGTGGCTGGTGATGAGGTCTGGTACATCCAAGGAGCGGTTCAGTCCTCATGCTGTATCACTCAAAGCCTAGCTTAGGGCAGGAAAAGGAAATTTAGATACTAAACCACTTGCACTCCTCATCCTTAAAAATGCCCCATGGCTTTCTTCCCCACACAAGGTGCAACACGGTCATTTGCATCTGTTAGTCAGAAAGGCAGAGAGGGAGGACACTTGAACATCTCACAAGGGCATGTTTCTCACCCATTTGGCACCCATGCAAATGGTGATGCCCTGGCAGAGTGCCAGGCTCAGTGACCAAGACATCAAAGAGAAACATTGTCAGGTGCTGGGACCCTAAAATGAATAGAATAGAATAGAATAGAATAGAATAGAATAGAATAGAATAGAATAGAATAGAATAGAATAATTCAGTTGAAAGGGACCTGCAATGATCATCTAGTCCAACTGCCTGACCAGTTCAGGGCTGGACAAAAGTTCAAGCATAGAATCATAGAATCATAGAATGGTTTGCGTTGGAAGGGACCTTTAATGGTCATCTAGTCCAACCCCTCCCTGCCATGGGCAGGGACATCTTCAACTAGATCAGGTTGCTCAGAGCCCCGTCCAACCTGACCTTGAATGCTTCCAGGGATGGGGCACCTACCACCTCTCTGGGTACCTTATTCCAGTGTTTCACCAGCCTCATTGTAAAAAATTTCTTCCTTATATCTAGTCTAAATCTACCCTCTTTTAGTTTAAAAGCATTACCCCTTGTCCTATCGCAACAGGCCCTGCTAAAAAGTCTGTCCCATCTTTCTTATAGGCCCCCTTTAAGTATTGAAAAGCTGCTATAAGGTCTCCCCGGAGCCTTCTCTTCTCCAGGCTGAATAACCCCAACTCTCTCAGCCTGCCCTCATAGGAGAGGTGTTCCAGCCCTCTGATCATTTCTGTGGCCTCCTCTGGACCTGCTCCAACAGGTCCACATCTTTCCTGTGCTGAGGGCTCCAGAGCTGGACGCAGCACCGCAGGTGGGGTCTCACCAGAGCGGGGTAGAGGGGCAGAATCACCTCCCTTGAGGTGTCATTAAGGGCATTGTCCAAATGCTTCTTAAACACTGACAGGCATGCGACATTGACCACCACTGTAGGAAGCCTGTTCCAAGCTTCCTAGATATGAGCTCCATATAGGCCACCAAATCTAGCCCCTGCTTTCTCACACAAGCACCTTTCACATCCTTTTTCATCCCTTCCTGATGCAGCTGCTGTGGCCAGCATAGCATCTGCACCCCGGCATCCCAGATACATCTGCCTTCCCCGTACTGGACCTTTAGATGGGATACTTGGCTCAGTGCTTAGGCTGCTCAAGCTGGGCTGCAGATGAAGTCCTGTCTCTACTGAAGTCAATGGCAGTTTACCTTTGGTTTCAACGGGGAGTTCATTTTGCCCTTTATGGTGATGACTTGCTGTTTGGCAGCGACCCTGCAGGACACTAAGCAGAGGGCCATTATTGTCCCCATCCTGCTTTGACAAACAACTTGCTGTGTGACTTGCAGTCACACCACTTTTTCATGCCTCAGTTTTCCCCTCTGTATCTAAAAGGAAGCCCAAGTTGAAAATGCACCTTCCCCTTCTTTATGAAGTTCTTTGATACAGAGATCTAAAGTACAACATAAGAGCTAACACTGACCTTCACTTTCCTTTACCATGTCCAGACCTATTTAGTGCCTATTTATGGCAACCTGGTCATTAGCACTATAAGAACAAATTCAGCACAAAGAAAGCTTTAAACCACTGAAGTGGGGTGTGCCGGGCTGTCAGAACAGCTATTGTACAATACCTTCCTCCTTGCCCTATCAAAAGACAAAAGCTGCATTTGATGATTGAAGACGCAGGAACCAGAATAGCAACAGGAGCTCCTCCTGCAAAAAAGGAATTCTGTATTTCCTAAACCCCACATTTCTCCTTTCCTCCTTGGACCTCTCCACAAGGCGATCAGAGCAGGACTCTTCCCCCAGCTTCCAGCTCACCTCGTGCAGCCCCTCGAGTCAGCCCTGGACCAAGCTATTCCAGCAGCGTCAGAAGAGCTTGTGATTCGTACATTTTTTTTTTGTCGTTCTGTTTTCAGACAAACAACGGAGCAGGCAGCTGATGTGAGATGTGGACAGTCTCTTTGTCAGGCAGCGAGCTGCTGCCACTTGCTGGCATCCTGTCATGTACGAGTGAAATGGTTTTGCCTTCTGCATTTCTTCCCATGGAAGGTTTCAAGGGTGAAAACACACTGAAAGGAGGTGATGCACCTCCTGCTGAGCCTGGAGGAATTTCTCCTGTATGGTTTCAGGTTCCCTCATAGCTCTCTTAGCAGCCATGGGCCTTACTATTGCACATTTCCTCTTATTTTCTCTCTGTCCCTCTTCCTGGAGAGGGCTGCTCAGCTCTAGCTCTAGAGCCCGGGGAAGACCAAATCCTTTTGCCTCACTGAAACTCAGAGACAATGAGAAGACCTGAGTTAACCAGATCTTTCGCAACTCTCCCTCTGAACTAAAATCAGGCTGGAACGGGATATTCATGTTCAGATGTGAACAGCAGTGAGATTGCCTCAGAGAGAAAAAAGCCCTAAGAATCCTATTGTGAAAACATAATGTCCTGGTGGGTTTAATTTTAATGAAAACAATTGCAGTAGCAGCTTGATATCCCTTGAAAACACATGTGCAGGCACCCACTGTACGTACGCTACATATATATTTTGTCACTCCATCATTTCTTGTCTTTCATTCAATTCCATTTCAAAATGCCCATCTAGCCTACGTTGCCAGCAACATAGCAAACTAACTCCAGTCTTGATCAGTCCTAGGGGTGTACCCACAACTCTGTGTAAACAACGCTGTGGAAGACAAGGGTTTAGTACTATCTTCCAGCTTGGATATGATGGAAATGGAAATCCGTACTCTCCTCAAAGAGGCACTAGGTTGGGCAAGTAGATGCAGCAAGGAGGGAAATACAAAAATACAAAATAAGACTAGATCTTAGAAAACGAGCGTTTTATTTCAGGTGTCAGACCCCTGGAGAATGCTGTGCTGTCCAAACAGACCTCTTCTGGCACCCATGTTTCTTGGGAGAAGAGGCTTAGAGATATTTTATGTTTGACACAAATAAGCTGTAAGGAGGGGATTCATTCCTCCCAGAAAGTGCACCACAAAATGACTGGGGAACACCTTTCTGCCCAGGAGGTGAAATTATGCTGTGGATCATGCGAACGCGAGGCATAACCGCCCTGAGAAAGCTCTGTTTGTTTGTTGACCGTTGGTTTAGCTGGAGATTAGATAAAGCTTAATTAATGCAGACCAGTTATGCTTTCTAGGTTAAATTCTTGACACACAGATAAAAATTGTTACAGAAAGTCACAGGCTTACTCCAGCAGAAGTCAAGGGAAGAGAGAGCATTTTAACTGCTAACTCAAAGGGGCCTTTTTACAAAACAAACCTTATTAGCAAGTTGCTATCTGGTCCATGCTCACAGCCTCCTTTGCCTGGCAGACCAAGAGTATCACCCTGGGAAAAGCCCCAGAAACAGTCTCTCAAGCATGCCCTTTTACCAGCCCAAGCATCTATTTTCTACCTTCATTTGCAAATATTCTGCAACGTGTTGGACCTGGCCTTTCACCATTTTATCAATTCATTTACACACACGTTCACAGAACCACAGTGACTTTGCAAATGTCTTGTCAGAAACTGTCAGGGTCACTGTGACCTCTAAGTAGGTATTAACGGCAGCCTCATTCACAAAAGTCTTACCAAAACCTCGTTACCTTCCAAGCAGATTCTGATCAAACAAATTAACACATCATGAGCCCTTCTTGCCTTTCACCCGATTTACAAACACAATGCCATCTTCTCGGTCAGAGGAATTAATTTCTGTTTCTGCTACGCTGGTCAACCAAGCTCCCAACGAACCCAGAGACCAGTTCTTTCTGAAGCTTTTTTTGGAGTCGAACTCCTGCCTGGTTATACCACTGTAGCTACACAAAACTTTTTTATGGTCAAGTGACAGCCAAATGGAAAAGAAATGGACCGAGACTGGGATGGTGACCAAGGGAGAGAATAATACTAAGCAGTAGGGATGACTGCCTCAAGCTCCCCAAAATACCTCTGGAAACAGGACTAAATAACAAAAAAGTACTTTGCAGTTTGAAACACCTCAAGATTACGAAGCAAAGTAGGCAACAAGAGAGAGAGGAAGGGAGCTAGGCGCAACCGAAGGCAGAAGCAGTTCGTTGAGCCCTTCCCCAGAGAAAGCAGAGCCCACAACCCAGGGCTGAGGATAGCGAGGCAAAATGCAGCAGAAAGAAGGTGAGCAAAAGGAGACGCTGGGGCCAGCTAATGTCCAGAGCTATGGCCACAATAGCAGTGGGAGCAAGGCCAAGATGACAAATCTGCAGAAGCATCGGCAAAATAGCACCTCCCTGGCTGAAACGCCACGAGCCCGAGGGTCAGCTACTGCAACCGAGTCAGGCGCTTCCCGGGGGGGGCATGTTCCAGCACATCCAGCAGACCTAACTTTGGCTGCCCCTCCTGTTATCGCACCCAGCGCTATGTCAAACCACCCGACGGGTTCGCAGCACCTTTCAGCAGGAGAAGAGGGTGACGGGAAGAGCACGGCTTGTGCAGCGCGAGCCAGGGAGCATGAGTTAGTACCTGGTGAACTACCTCTGCTCTGACTCTGCTGCATTTGTAACCGAGGAGCCAAGTGCATCCCTCCCAGCATAGCGAGGACAGGTCTGCCGAGGAGAAGGAGCGGCTGAGAGGAGGAAGGCATTCAAAATGGCCTGAGGAGGCTGTCCGTGCTGCCTGTGGAGCTGGCCAAGGCAGCAGAAATTGTAAATGGCAAGAAATAATGATCAGCTAAAATATTTGTATTACACGTGGAAGAGGAGAAAATGTAAAGGGAGATAAAATATAGCATGCTGAGATTGCAAATAGTCATTTCAGTTTTTCCTCTATAACACCCCCCCTCCTCTTTCTGCCTGTTTTCCTATGGAAACAAAGCACTCTGATCCCCTTCCTCCAACTTTAATAACTTTTGAACTTATTGGCCAATTTTGATTAAATTTACTGAGACACAATGATATCAAAGACGATTGCATTCCCGTAAGAGTTGCCCTGGCCAGGCAGAGAAAAGAACTTATCCTATTTGAGAGACCAGTATAAACTCACCGTTTACCAAGCAACAGAGGATCCGTGTGTGCACAGGCCTCCGCAGGGGTGAGGGAGAAAGAGGACGAGAGAGGTGTCCAAACACCAGTAACAGCTCTGGCCAAGCTCATATGGGCTTAGACACCAAGGCCGATCAAGCACCAGACACACTGTCTTGCTGGTAGTACGTTTGGGAGACACGCCACTTGCAATGGCACAAAACAAGCTCTCCTTTTGCTCGCATGTGCATCACAGATTTCACATTACGCTCTCAGGTAGGGTCAGTGCTTGAGCTAAGGCTGGGGGAGCCCTGCCCTAACCCCTAACCACCCACCTGCAGGCACCCGCCTGCCCTTTCTGCCTGGGGGCAGAGCCCTTTCCTGCCTCCGAAGCACAAGCACGAAGCTCCCACCTCCAGGCGAGTGGGAGGCCCCTCAACACGGGTGCTCTCCTCCTGCTTTTTGGTTGTATACGGGCAGCGCTAAAAAACAACCTGCATAGACTACCGGAATAGGATCGGAAAGCGTAACAGAATGATCGTATGCCTGGTAGGAGGCCAAATGCTGACAGCGAAGAAGCCTATACGGGCTTGTTAACCTACTAAAATAACATAACTCTTTCCCCACCGGCACATTTGTACATGACTTCTGCCAGAACAGGTCAGTAAAGATTTATTTACTAGGTCTGCAACACAAAGGGTAGGAAATGCTAGCTGGACCCTGCTGGGACGCTGGGGAAAAACACAGTAAACAGCAGCAAACTGTTTGTGCTGGTGGTGACCGTAAGTAAGTGCTTCAGTGCTTTTCCTCTTGCTGAAACCTCCAGTGGTGGCTGTAAATCTTTTGCTGTCACTTGCAGTGGGTATTTACTAATTACGGCATCAGCACGTCTTGTACCAGTCCGTGGGTCCTCGGGATAGCCTAGCAAAGGAGCAGAAATAGTTTTGCAGCGAAGACAGGTTCAAGGCATGAATGTCTCAGCACTGATCTCTCCACTGCTCTGGCAGCAGTGCTAGGAAACTAAGGATCACAATACAGAGAATGAGGATGTTAATTCTGCCTAAATAACAGACTGCATTTCCTCTACCCGGCTGTTCTGGGGAGATAATTACACAGATTCCCAAATCAAAGAAATATAAAACAGTCTGCAAACGTTTGCAATGTTGATGTGTTGGCAGTCCAAACCATGACATACGGTCCTTCAGTATGCCATCCTAGAGAACAGGCTCACGAGCAACGCTCGTTACGCAAAATAATGTTGTAAATAACAGAAAGAGGCTGATTTTAGAAATGTACTTGAGGTGGCCTCCCTGTGTAGCCCCACAAGAAGACAGTGTTTCACAGAGCTGCTGCCAGCCTGGTGATAGGTTCCCAAATGTACCTCCCTTGAGGGGGAAGGAAGGTGAATCATATCCAGACAGGATCCCGGCTCAGTCAATACCCACACACAAACTTTGCTAAAACAGCTCTAAGGTTGCAAAGTCAAGATTTCGGCACCAACGCTGGCTGAGCACCATGTGCATGCATGTGTGTGCCACCAGCCCTGTTTTGGGAGCGCCCTGCGGCGGTATGCCAGCCCTCACGTCACTCATCAGCGGGATTCGGACCTCGAAGTTCACCACCCAGACCCCTGCCGCGGACCTCGTGGAGTAAGAGATGCCTGCACGGACTGTCTGTAGGCCAGGAGGGGAGACGGGTGAGGCACGAGCACGCCAAGGGCTTTCACATGCCTTCGCCCACAGCAGTCACACGGAGGTTTGGAGATCTGCGGTCCCAGATGAGGAGGTGAGCATCGCTCCTGGCACAGGGCTTGGGCCATTCCCCAGAAGTGAGACCCTTCCTCTCTCCTCCTCCTTCACGCTGCCCTTGCCTGAGCTCTACCTCTTCCTCCCCAGCAGCGCCTCACTTTGTACCTTTGCAACCTGACCCAGTGCCACCACCCCACCTCGGCCCGTGGTCAGCCCCCCAGTTCGTCCTCTATCCCCCGTGGGCACCCCGGCGCTAGCCCAGCCAGCACGTCTGGCCTCGAGCAGAAACCCCGAGAAGCAGACCGGCGCTCCTCCCTGCCGAGCGCAGAAGTGAGTTTCCTTGTGCAAAGGTTAAGGACAGAGCTGATTTATTTTCTCCTTACCCTTGGGGCTACAAAGTTCAGCTGCACAGAGCAGCATCCCTGCATCGAGCAGCTCAGGGCATTAAGATCAAGATCTTGGCCCAGAAGACAGGTAACCCAGGCTCCCCTGCCTGCACCCTCAACCCCCCCTCCTCTTGCCCCATCAGGACGGCAGGGAAAAGGCAAAGGGGATGCGACCCACCACACGGCTCCTCCCTTAAGGTCATCGTTTTGCTGCTTCTAGCCCTGGGCAACGGATTATTTTTACATGCCCAACACCTGCTCTGGACACAAGTCATTTGCTGTGGAGTTTATTATTCCAGGAAAGGCTAAAAGGGCAGAGTGCCATTGCACTTGCCTGCCTTACTGCACACTGAAATCCCGAATTCTGGCGTGCCGAGGGCCCCAGGTTGTCTTCCCCTCACCCTGCCTGTGTTTGGCCGTCAAACGGGCAAATATAACTCCAGTAACAGCATAGAGGAAAGCTCGGAGAGGCCACAGGAGCCTTGTGCCTCTTGGGAAAGAGGCAGCAGATAAACAGGATTAGGGAATTTTGCATAGCTCAACCTGCCAGTTTCTGCAAAAAGGAAACGTAGGCAGTGCCTGCAGCCCTGATTGAGAGGATAAGCCTTTGAAGTGCCTGCCGCGTGAAACGTGGTAAGACACACGCTGCTTTTCCTCTGTGACAAGGTGCAGTACAGGGAACAGCCCTCCTCCGTGGAGCCCACCCTGCGCCAGGCACAGGTTGCGGTGCGCAGCCGGGCGGCGAGAGCCCTGGGAGCCAGGCAAGGCAGGCCTGATCCTGCGTCACAGGCGCCAGCTGCTGCCGCGATTCAAACAGGGAGGTCAGCTGCAGGATGTTCTGTTACGGACCAAACCGAAAAATTTCACTGAGAATTGGTTTCCCGGGAAAAACCTTGATTTTTTTTCACCTCTTCTTTTTTGTTGAAAAGAGCAGACCTGAAAACTAATATATTTGAAATGGGGTAGGAAGGGGTTGGATTTGGGGTTTTCTTTGGAGAAAGCGTTTGGATTTTCAGGTGAAAATGGTTAGTTTTCAACTTTCCATTGAAAATGCAGCTGTTCCATGGGGAAATACCAGCGTGCACCCACTAGCTCTGAAACCTACTCTCACAGCAGCAGGCATATTCTGCAGTGGTTAGGACTTCGCCCCGCGGAAACATGGTATTAGAGGTGGCCACCCTAGCATCGCACACCCCCAGGAGGAGAGGACATGCCCACAACTTGCCTCTGCTTTGGGACAAGGGGAGCTGCCAGCATCTCTCCCCAGAAGCAGAGCCCCCGGCATCCTCTCCCTGCTCCCGGTCGTGGCACCAGCGGATGAAAGCTGATTTTCGAGTGTGCTCCCTGCGAGCAAGCGCACAGTGAAGCCCGCAAGGGCTCTGCTCATTAAACCCAAGGGGAACATACTGGGAGAAAGGGCAGGAGCGTTGTAAAAATGTTTCTGCTGTGTGATCAGCTCCATGATGGTTCAGCCAAGCTCGTACCGTGTCACTGGACTGCTGTGTTGGCAGTACTTGGCGTTATCGCTAGCGGCTGTGCTTTTTTGCCCCTCAGGTTTGGCCAGGGATGGTGCCTTGAAAGCGCAGAGCCAGGTTTGAGCAGTTTAGTGGAGCTGTGGAGAGGGGAGACAAGAAAATCAGAGCAGAAACCACCACAGCCTAAGCGCTCATTGTGGCACAGCCGTAGGGGTGCTCTGACAGGGACAAGGACCTCCGCTGAAAAAACAGTAGCATCCATCATCCCGGCCAGAGGACAGGCAGCTCTTCCCACTGCCTCTGCCACGGAGCCAGAAATCTTTAGCGAAGAGCTGGGGTAGGCGCGTGGGGACAGAAACTGGCACAAAATGATGGAGCTGGTCTGGAGCACGGGTTTTCGAGGCAGGACCAACCCACCTCTCGGAAACATGGACGAAGGGATGCACACATGAGGTCTGCGGCAGTATGTGTGTCCCCTGGCGTGGGAATGAGGCGACGGGTGTGGGTGGTGGTGGTGTAAGGTGGTGGAGATTTCCTGAGTGCCCGGGGTGCTCACGGAGGGTTTGGCCGTGTCTCTACTCATGATGGGAGTGGGGCAGCCCTCAGGGAGCTGCCAGCGATGGAGAGTGAGGCTGGTGTTCCCTAGTGGGGAGCTCCGGGTGGGGGTGGCCGGTCCCATTTTTGCAAGAGGGCTGAGTCTGCAGGCCTTGCGCCTGCAGGGCCAAATCAAACCCCAGCACACATGAACACACAAAAAAGCTGCAGTCCTGGAGAATTTAGTCCAGCTAAAATGAAGAAAACGCTGAGCTTTTCATTCATGTATTTTTTAAAATTATTTATTTGCAGGTAGTGATTCAGAGAAGCTTTTTTTCAAAGTTGGTCTGGACAGACTTTTGTTAAAAGTTATTTTTCTCCTGCACGAGTGGCACCCACCACTAGCGAGTTATATGAGCAGAGAATTAAGTGAGGAATCATGTCTGGTTTCCCTGCATCTGATCTGAATTTTCTCTCTTTCACATTGTATGATATTCCTTCTCTCCCTCGGGGTACTCTTGTCCTTGGATGAGATTTTTAGTGTTGCTCTTAAATCCTGTTTGGATGGACTTCCAGCAGGCCCCAGAGAGCTGAAAGCTTGGTTACACAGCATGCGAGACAGGACCATTTGGTACGTGGTGCGTGGAGCAGGCATGGGGAGAAGCTGCTTCTTCAGACAAGGTCTCGTGTGCGGTGGGCAGGTTCCCAAAGCAGCCTACCCCTTCCCTGCTCTCCTGGGCCTGGGGGGATGCAGGTAACCTGCTTTGTCGGCCCACTCCACGGAGCCCTGTGTCCAGCCACGTTGCCCACCTTCACGGCCCAGCCATCGCAGCGTGTTCAGGCCCTGTTGGCTCTCAGGACCCAGCAAGCACAATGCCGAACCGGCAGAGGTTGGCAGCACCCAGAGGCAACACCCAGGGCTGGGAGGAAGGTGGAAGACCTAGGCTGGAGGAAGGGATGGTGGCCCCGACAATGCAGTTCGATGACGTGCCTACGGAGATCCTGGCAGCAGCCAAGCTCACTAGCAGGCCAAGGGATGGCCATGCTGGTCGGCAAGCTGAGCTGTGTCCCGTGCTGTCCTGAGCACCAGTGCAGTTGGATGCTAAATGTTCATCAACGTTGGACCTGAAGCTTTACCCTGGATTGCGCCCTGAGAAGAAACTCAACTCCCTCTCCGAGTCTTTCTCTCTCAGGTATGCTGTATATCAAGTTACATCTACGCAGAGATTGCTTAGGACATTAGAGACAGGCAAGAGAAGCTGTAAGTAAAGAAAAATTGTCAAAGAAAAGTTAAAAAAAATCAGATATCCCACAGCAGTCCGAAGTAATAGCTCGGCTGCTATAAAAGGTGAAATTAAACAGGTCAGTCTGTAAAGCTGTGCCATTTTATGCCAGATAAAGGCGCTAGCTTCTCATCTGCTAGACTATTTCATCATTTGCTTTTCCAAGAATCCATCTCTCTGCTAGTAACAATGTCAAATAAATCTTCACTAAAATGTAAAAATGTTTATGATTATACTAACTGACCTGTTCCTTTATTAAATGAGGACAATAGGATGATGCCCTGATATTTGCTAATGGGTTATTCCCATCTAACCTTTTCTTGTTCATCCAGATCATCTGTTTTCATTTCATCATACAATAGTTGCCAATAAAATTAAGTCAATTAAATTAAAGGTCTATTACATTCTTTGAAATCAGGCTGAGACCTTTTTTCTTTCCTCAGTCAATGCTCTGGGAAGATTTTTGCTAGGGCAGCTGGGAAATCTGGAGCAGATTCTCATCTGCTGTAAATTGGTTTAGCTTTTCAGAAATCAATAGAGTGGCATCAGCTTACCCCAGCTGAGGGCCTGAAGCCTGATCCATATGAATAAGCCTCAAGCCTGTCTTTGGGCCAAAATTTAGATCTGGATTTACTCCCTCACGCAATCTTAAAGACCTTGTCTACTTATTGAAGTGTTAGCAGTTACCTATAACGTAAGTTCTGCAGTTAGGTCTAGCACTAGCAGCCAGGTATATGGTGCAGTTACACCATGATCTTTTCCCTATCTAAATACCCCTATTCCAGTATAAAAATGACCTTTAATTTTAAATGTGAGCTATTCCCAAGAGGCATAAGTGAAATCAATAAAAGACTCTAATGTCACATAGTAATGTCTGCATGAAGCTGCCTGCTTTGGGTTTCTGATACAAAACATTTTACTGCTTCTTTTTCCAGTGTAGAGAAGACCGTAACATCTCATTCAGTGATTATTTAAATAAAAAGGCAAACAGAGGAGCAATGTTCTACATCCTAACAAAATCCTAAGCTCTAGCCTTGAAATGCCATTCAAGGATCTTAAGAATCAGTAGTGGATATTACAACTATAAATGGTCTTAATTTGCGGACAACTCATTCACTTTGCAACGTCTTTGAAAGTGACTTCTCATTTCTGGGCCAGGCTTCCAGGAAATTTTTGTCGAAATCAGCTGCTTCTTCGAAAACGCCATTTAGCTATTTCATCCGTAATGAAAAGGCTAAGGCTGATAAGGCAGGGTGCCCAGAGTTTATTCCCCTGCCTTACTGTGGGACAAATGCTTTGTGAACAGCTGAACATGCCCCCCAGGCAGGATGAGTAAGTGAGGGGAGCTCAGCCGCTTCGAATATCCCCGGCGTGACGCACCGGCTGGTGCGGTCCCCAGTTCTGTCTCGTCTTCTGTTCACCCACAGTGCTTCTGACTTGTCTGATAAAAACATGACGGGGGAACAGCCTCTCATGCGGTGGGGCAGGACGGATGCCTCCAGTCAGTCAGTGGGAGATGCGATGTTGCAGCCAAGGGCTCCAGCCCACCCAAGGGAGCGCCCTGGGGCAAGACGTCTCGCAGGAGACTTACAGACTCGCTTGTATCTCCTAAGTAGTTGCAACTGGTAGGTAAGCCAGTAGTGGCACTGGGGACGTGGCTTGGCAAGGTTTGGGGGCTGCAGTATGAGGCTGGGCTCTCAGCCACCAGGAAACCTTGTACTGCAGCCTCCAGCAGCAGGACGTGTGGCCTGCCTGGCCAAAACGCTGCACTGCGGCAGCCACGGCAGGGTGCGGGGATGGGGGAGCCCCTTCGCCAGGCACAGATGAGTGACAACCACTTGTGCAAAAGGCCACGTGCTGGCACATGGTCAGGGGAGAGAGGATAAGCTGCCAGAGCAGCTGGGGACTACCTCGAGGGGGCTCCCCAAAAGGCGTTGGGCTGCAGTCCCATAGATTCCTGGTGGAGAGAGGGACACCAACTGGGACGAGCCAAGTGGTTTCCTTCAGCCTCGTGCCATAAGGTGGGGATGAGACCTGCCTTTCTACAGGCCCAGATGTCAGGCCTTGGGAAGACAAAAGGTTTCCCGTCTGTCTTAGAGGCCCAAGATATTCTGATTAACCCTTCAGATGGCACAGAGAAGTGAGTTTGCTCACATCGCTCCAGGATACATTTTCTTTTTTGTGTTTTAGTGTCTTCCCCCTAATAATAAAGAAGGACTACAGATCTCCTCTGTAAAAATCTTACAGGGCTAGTGAAAATTTCACAAATAAACCTAACCAAGACACCATCATCTAGCTCAGGTCACAGTCTTGGATGTTTTTTTCAACTTGAAATCAGTGAACCTCCCTTACTACTATTTCTGAATACTCCGTCAGAAGTCATTAGTAAACTCGTAGCTCATCATATCAGTACTGCTATTAAATTTGAATCTCCAGCCTTCTGTTAGCAATCATCCTGAAAGGCTGGTGCACAAGTAGAACGTGTTTTAACTGTCATCCTGCAGACTTGATGGCAAAGTCAGCACAATTCCCACCAAGCCTAGACAAACTCTGCTGTGAAAGGAAGGCAAATAAAGACCTGGAAGAGCTCCTTTGTAGAGATTGAGAGGAGAGAAAATGTTTACCCAAAAACCTTAAAGCAAACTTGGGAATTAACACTGAACAGCTTTGTGTCTACTTCCAAGTGAGAGACTTTGTAAGCAAAGCTTTATTTAACTCTCTGCTGTTACAAACTCAAACAGTGAAACAGCTCCTAACCCTAATTAACTCAAAATGTTTGACATCTTAGAAAAGCTTTGAAGCACAGAAGGGTTTCCTATCAGCCAAACCTACAGTGTAGACCAGAAGTTTCCCTATTCAAACTTCAAAGTTTTTTTATTGCATCAGGCATTGTATAAACGACATGAAACCTCACCCAAGATCCAGCAAGGTATTTTGGTCCTAGAGTGCATTTTTCTAGGATAAAACCTTTAAAGTGATCTACATATTTCTAACTGTAAACAGAAAATCCCAACTTCTTTTCAGACCCAAGGGACATGAAAATCAATACAAGAGATGTGGTGACACTGTCAAAAGGCAAGGCAAAAGTGTCCCGTGCATGGTATTGCAAGGGGCACGGGATAAGAGGTCAGGGTCAGACCTTCCTCTGAGGTGATCTCCTCTCTGCCACTGAGCGAGGGATGAACCGGAGATATCCCAAAGTTTCTTGCCACGGCAGTCCCTACTCAGGCTAGAGACTGGCTAAGGATAGAAAGTTTAACACTCTCTTCCCTCAACTGATCTTATCATTCATTTATGGGTTTCCAACTCTAAACAGTCTCTCAAACTATGCAAACAAGACTTGGTTGCTCATTGCCTGTTAATGACCCTGGTGTGCACAGTTTCATCAGCTCTGTGTAGAGCTAATTTTTGCTGAACAATCACAGCTAAGCTGCTGTCATCAATTTCAAGAACCGTAAAGGTAAGCTTCCTCCCCGGAGATCCACACCCCTCCTGTAATTAATGCAGTTACGTTGGGGTAAAAGCAATGTAAATGAAGAGAACACTTGCTTGGCAATTTATGTGTTGTATCAGGAAAATGTTATCACTTCTGACATATCGGGTGGATTCTCTGTTCACTGACACCTTTGTAACACAACAGTGATTTTGATGAAATCCTTCAGTAATGATTACATCAGAAGAGTCACACCACTGAAGAAAAGTACAGCATTTTCCACCTGCAGTGCACATTAAATATCAGCGATGATGACTTCCGTGGGGTTATCCCCCTGTAGAAGCGAAGCAGTAGAGCTCAGATGCCTGCATTTTGGTCAAGGCAATGCACAGCTTTACAGTTACTTCCAGTCCCTCACACGGAAACAGCATCTTGAGGTGCTTTACTACATTACATCTTACAAAGCAAACAGCGGTAGTCACAGTGGTGCCACAGGTCACTACTGCTTCTCATCACGTGAAGCCTGAGAGCCACAGTCAGGAGAACTTGGTGTCGGCAGGAGAGAAAGGGAAGGGATACTTATACCTGATGTGCTCATGGAAGGAACGGGGTTTGACCAACAGAAGCAGCAGCAGAATGACTTTGCCATCTCCAGATATGCATCATGTCTACGATTCACTGATGCACCCACAACGGTGGGTTTTTACAGGGAGTAGAAGAATAAAAGTACAAACTTGCTGAACAAGATAATCTGAGTTTGTATATAGCAACCTTTGCAATCCAGCTACCTTTTCCTTAAAGAAAGATCTTTCTTTAGTTCTTTAGATCACAGCCTTTACGTCAAGGTGCCCCAACGAGAGTAAATGCTCCCTTTGACCAAAACTGAAGTGTTGCTGCGATAAGGATTAGCCTAGAGGCTGTGGAAGAAGGTGTGCCACACGCAGGGTAGACCAGGGCTGCCTGAAGTGTTTGCAGATGAAAGGGACACTGGACTGCCAAGTCACACATGCGGAGAGAGCCTCTGCTGCAAGCAATGGCCAGACGGCAAAAACGTACAAGAAAAGCTGTCCCCATGCACCTCCCATACAGGACGTGGGATCTGACAGTATAATAAAGGAAATCTGTGTTGGAAGGGGTGGCTGAGAGGCTTAGCCCTGACTGATGGGTGAGGGGCGACCGTTGCTAAAACTGGCAGAGGTGTGCAGTTCCTGTGCAGGATGGGTCATGCAGCAGCGTCTCCTACCCCTGGCACAGCGTCTCTCCCCCTCCCCGGGGGGGCCCGTCCGCCACCCGGGCAGCACCCCATGTTTGCTGAGGAAAGATGCTGCACGGTATCCCTGGCTTCTCTGCTGGGCTCTCTTCAGGCCAGAGCTGCCGAGGAGGTCAGCTGCCTAATTTAAGAGGTCTGCCTCGGCTGGTCTCCTCCCCTGGCTGCTGAGGCTCAGTCTGGGCCCTGCTGCATCTGGCTGCGGGCATCCCGGCGTGGGGAAGGCGGCACTCTCCCCGAAGGCCTTCTCCTGAAGGAGTAGAGAACCACCAGCAGCTCGCGGCAGGAAAGCGCAGTTGTTGTAAGAGAAAGGAACGACGAGATAATGCATGGATGGGGGTGGGCGGCAGCGAGAGAGAAGAGCCGTCATTTGATCGTCTGATTTATTGAGCAGGGGTTATTTACAACAACAGCCACAGTGCAGTGACAGAGCCGCGGCTTTCGTGGGGGTGACACATCTCAGCCCAGCCGGGGGGGTTCCTGTGTCACAGGTCCTGGCTTTCCTTTCCTGCCAGGTAGACTGGACACCTGGGGCGCTTTTTTTCCCCCTCCTTTTTTTTGCTACTGGGAAGAGGAATTCCACTGCATGAATTTGGGAGCAAGAGAACAAAAAGCAAATATTGCAAGACTTACAAAATTAGAAGAGCTTGCAGCACTGCATAGATTTGTCTGTACTTTATTCATTCTAGAATAATTGGGAGAGACTTAACCACTGCCAGAGACAGGGACACATGGTGCCTTGAAAAACTCGGAGGAGAGAACAAAGTGAAAAGGTAGCGTAGCCCAACTCCCTGCAGACACAGAATTGCAGCGTGAGGGTCTTGCGGATCTAGGCTCTCTCTGTGAATGCCCTTGTTCCCTGCTGTGTCCCCAAATCCCTGTAGATTTCAGCACAAACAAGTATTCCTTGAGCCTTTTACAAAACTGCAGGGGAAACAAAGTCCACAACAAGAGTATGAATTAAGAAAAAGGGCTTATTAACTCCAGGCAGCCACTAAGTCAATGTGTTTAGACTGCATCTAGTAAACGCTGCCTGTGCCATGTGGACAGACCAGCTTTGATTCCCACTGCCTCTGGCATTTCAGTGGCAGGCAGCGTTTTGTGGTGTAAACTTGTCCTCAGTTCCCTCACAGTTCTCTGCAGTTCTCTTGAGACTCGTTTGATATAACATGATCTTCTCAATGTCACCACAGTAAGGACCTGTGAGCCACATCCTGTGTTCCTCATGCATTTGATACTCCCAGGGCTACAGAAATATCCACTCTAAGGCTAATATCTCAAAGAAAAAGTTAAAAGATGCCCTTTCAGAAAAATACCATGGTTGGCTACTTCGAGTCTTCTCTCAGGTCTGGAGCTTCAAAACCAGTTCCCCGTATGGAGTCACGGTTTAAAGGAGAGCAACAGTTTGCATTTTGTTTCTAGACAGCCATTTATTAAAAAGGCGAAGACAAGCAACTTTCCAGGGAATCACACTAGCCCAGTTTCTGCCTGCTGAAGGACAGCTGTCTTAACCAGCCACCAGTCAGACCTTTCCCCATGGAAGCACACCAAGCCTAACATCCTGCAGCATCTAGGTCCCCCCTCTTTCACTCCACTTTGGGTTTGGAAGCATTGAAAGAGGCCTGACTGTTATGAAACTGTAGGAAACAATATATTCTTAGACGCAGTGGTTATGGTAATACGGTACCTTTGCAGGACAGAAATAAGACAATTTCTTGCGACAAGAACCAGCAGGAACAGAACCATTGACACTGGCAAAACCAGCCGTGGTGAAGGAGTGAGACCCACCTGACAAAGCTAGGTAAATACACTACAACAACCAAGATAATCCCAACAATGTGGCAGGTAAACAGAACAGGTTTTTCCCTGTCTATGCATACACACACGCACATCTATATATACGCATGCAAGTATATATATTCAGGCAGAAGCATTATTCAGACAGAGGTCTAATTTTAAGCTGACGATGGCCATTAGTGCAAGGCGTAACCAGCAATTTGGAAGCACTTGGAAGCATTTCCTTTTGTGGGTGTAGAGCTACTCAATGGCACTGTAGAGGCAGCAACGGCTCTCTCTTAGGGAGATGGTGCTGCACAGCCCCAGAAGACAGGCTGGTGCCTACACTTCCCCGTGTGCTTTTCATTGCAAGTCAGAGCTAGGCTGCAAGTAGGATTTGCTGTCTTACCACCTCCTCCTGCCCCTTTCACTGGAGTTTACATCAGCCCGAATCTGGCCTGCCTCATTTAAACAAAGCCATCAAAGAAAACGTCACTGTTTTCCTCAGCACAAATGGATTTAGAGAGCCCAGTGCAGCAAATAGCGTAAAACTCACTTGCTTTACAAGTACAATCTTGCTGATATAAACCAAAAGACATATGCCAAGGGAAAGTTTAATAGTCACCTGGAAAAAACATTAACTTGAGTTACATCTCTTTTCTAATGGCATATTGTGTATGTAACAAAACACCCACAAATAATTTTGGGACCAGGGATGTTCCCCCTTCTAATTGTTTTCATCATGGGGGCCGCCAGGGCTCTTACGTGCGCTTTCGACTGCCGCTGTGAAATATGTGTTCCCTGTTTGTTCTTGTTCTGCCTCTGCAGGAAATCAGAGACTCTGGCTTCCTGTAGGCTGCAGATGCTTTATTCTTTGTATTCCCCAAATAGGAAGTCCTGGGGTCATTCTGCCAAATATATGGAAACTTAATTTCATTTCAACACAGGATTAATCACTAGGAAGTGTCAGGACATTGATGGTCTGATAACAAGACAGTTACAGCAGAAACCTTTTATGGGCACCAGGGCTAAAGCATTTGGCAACAGACATGAAGCTGTAAGTCTCCGCATCAAATGGGGAAGGAAGGCTACCTGATGAGAATTAATGCCGGCAATTGTAATAGCGGTGTTTTTTTAATGCCCTGTAAACCTTACCAAACTTTTAAGCCTTTTTATACTTTAAGAGGAAGGTAGATTGTTTTTGATGACTAACCCCTGTTTTTGATGACTAAGCTCTACGTTTTTTTTCTCTACAAAGCGTAACAGCCTGTGGTGAACGTCCTCTCACTTACCTCAGCTCGGCAATGGCACACCTCCGCTCCGCTGAAGGAAAGGCTTCTGATTTGCACCCTTGGAAGTCGCCGATCAGTCCCCTACTGCCACTGCATGTCAGAGGGGGCGCAGATTTCTCAGGCTAATGTATACAGTGGGAACACTGGAAAAACCAATTGCTAAATTTAAGTCCATAAGCAATTAAACGGAGTTTCACCAAGTGTGCTCAGACTTCCTGTTTAAAGCACTGTTTAAACACAGCCAACGCCACACTGCTGGGCCGTTAGCAACTATTATTATTCCCATTGTAAAGGCTGGGAAAAGTGAGGTGCAAAGACCAAGGGCTTGCTCTGTGCCCATAGAATTCAGCTCTTCGTCAGCACTCTGGGATTGACAGCATCAGTCTTTATGCAGCGTCCAGCTTTTGCTCAGGGCTCAAGATAGCTTGCAGAAGAGTTGCTTTACCTAGCGTCCAGCTTTGACCGATCAAATCCCAACAGCATGACCTTCGTAACAGCTCCTCCTGTATTCCCTTCTGTGTGGGCTAGCTGTTACAGGCCCCGTCTTGTGCTGCACCCTGCTCAGCTTATTAGACATTTTTACACTTTTTCTGAGGTCTAGCTCTAGGGACAGGTACAACACTGTTTTATCGTGACACTGGGCTGTGTTCATCTTAGCTGTAACTGGGTTAGAAATGCAGCTCTGTAAGGGATTAGCATGTTTTATGGCAAGCAGTTAAGGACAAGACAAGGTTGTGCGAAACATTTCATGAATATAATGTCATCTCCTGCATCAGAGGAAGAGATCTGTCTAAATGACAGGACTTTGTGAAGACAGTATGCTTCTATAAACACATTCAGTTTAGCATTTTCTACAAGGAGTAAACAGGGAGGGAGAAATCTCCTTTACAGAGAGCAAGAACCCCTTCACAGAGACCAGCAGGCATGTGGTGCCCGGCCCAAGCTGCTCTTGCGCAGTATACGAATGGAGCTGTCACCTCCTCCTTTCTAAAAACACACTGCCGCAACTGAGTATTTCAGTTTCTACCCTTTTGATCTTGTGTGAAATCTGCTATGGAAGAGCAGTCAGATCAGCCCGCCATGCTTCACGTGCCTCCTCCATCTCCACTGCCTGAAGCTGGAGATGAGAAAAACCGGGTGGGTAGAGGGATGTCCTCTGCATGCCGCGTGGCACCACCCAGCTGCGATCACCCTTCCCACGCCGCAAAGCTGAGGTGCTCACCAAGGATTTGAGCAACCCCACAGGCCATTTCACCCGGCAAATCCAACACTACAAAAATGTTCCTTGATGAGCAAGGCTAAAATATCAAACTGTGCCCTGGGAATAAACTATTGGATGCACAACTGGTAGAGGGGGGAGCCTTGGTGTAGGAGTCTACCACTCTTCTGTCTGAACCCAGCTCAGCAAAGCTCCCCCACCTTGTAATTAATCCCCTTCTCATTCAGTGATGTAGTGTGGATAATTCACCTAAATCCAACAATAAGCCATGGGATGTGAGCATGAGTTTAATATTAAACTCACAGTTAAACATTCTGCTGAATAGAAATGGAGCCAAAAACTGGCTTATGTGCTTTGCTGAATAGGAACGGCTTGCTCCAGTTCAGTGTTGGTGGAGAAGGGAGATATTACTCTGTGAGGATGATTCACTTCACTCAAGCCCAGACAACCCTGAGCTGCGCAAGCCAGATCCCACCCTGCTTGTAAAGGAGGCTTGAGAACATGAGAGACTGGAATCAAGCAGTGATGCATATGATGACTGCCAGAAGACACCCAGGACGTGAAAATAACAAATGCAAAAAAGGTTCACTGCAGAGTGTCACTCCCTCAGGGGTCTACATGAATCTGTAGAAACGCTGCATGAATAAAGCGGTGACCTTACCTAACTGACATATGGCAATCGAGTCAAACCACCAGCACTTCAGTCAGCTTCACTTAGGAGCACTTGTCTACCCTACAAAGCCTTTACCAGCAGCTAAGCTGGCTGATTTATGTCAGCAGCATCTCCTAAAGCAGACTAAGCTTATATTTGGAAGGGGGTGATTTGGAAGATTTATCTTAATGTCCTCTCTGAATAAAATAAGCTGTGTTCTTCTGCTGGTCGAAATTCTGCCTACTCAGTGGGTTTTCCTGACCTACCTAACCTGGTTTGGGAAATAATCTCTTTTCCCCAGAAAAACTTCAGAACATCAGCTTGACTGAGACCGATGCAGTGGCAAACACACATAAAGAGGGCAGCCTAGGAGAAATGAAATATAAAGATGACAAGAGGCAGGAAATTTGGGATAAAAAAACAGGCAAGGAAAGGCTTCCCAATGATAAATCATTTTTGTTACAGAAAAAACCCAAAGGAAAAAAAGCTAAATGGCTTATCACAGAAAGAGCCATGCTAAAAGCCTGTCACAGAGAGAGTTTACATTAGGGGACAGACAAAAGACATCAAGAAAGGTGTAAAATGTTGCCCTGAAGGACATGTCCTTTTCAGAAATTGCTGGGCTCTGAAGGACAGAGCAATTGAGGATGAGAAGGAAGCTGAGAGACCTAGATTAAAGAACCCTGCCGAAATTTGTTGAGATATCTGTTTCAGTATTTAAAGTCTGAACTAGAATAGCCCAGAAAAAAAGAGAATAACAGCATTTCTTCAGTTGAAGGCTTTTACCAGAAGCCCTGTGAAGGTTTATGGTGTGCACGTGTGTAGCCCAGTGCATGAGCTGGCTACAGCCCCCGGCGGTGGGTGCAAGCGGGCTCTAGCCGGCCTCCGTGCCGCCAGCTGGAGCTGCAGCAAGCAGAGATCTCCTGAGCACGGGAGCTGGCACCAGTGAGGTGCCTTCAGGGCCCCCCCAAGCCCCTGGGGGAGGCTGTTCTTACAACATCACCGACCTCTTTGTGCAGCTGTGCAGAGCTGGGATCGGGGAGAGGGGCGAGGGGTCCCGCAGGGGATATACCGAGAATAAGATGACCAGTGAGCAAGAATCGCATTTCACAGAAAAAAAAAAAAAAACCACAGCCCAAAAAGAAGGATTTCGACACTTGCTCCCCACTCCATGCCAGAGCAGGAACTCAATTTTGGATGGCCCCAACATGGGGAGAAGAGGGAGGAGAAAGAAGAGGGGAAAAGGGCAAGGGGAAAACGTGGAGAAAGCCAGAGAGGAGTGCCTCAGCAGCAGGCGGCTCGGGCTGGGGTAAAGCCAGCATGCCTGAGGTCAGATGTGAGGAGCACTTAATCCTCAGCATGGCCATTCATTTCCTCACTGTTTAAAAAAATACATATATTTACAGGACCTCTCAGGGAAGGGAATTTCGGTGAAACAGTGCCTGACTATTAGTTGCTGACCCAGATGAAGGCATTAGCAACTTGGAGAGACCCTTTCACGTCGGCTCCCCAGGCATCCTGTTAGCTGTGTGCCATTAGAGCTCACCTCACCTGACCTTGCATCACTGTCATGTTGACATAGCACTAGTAATGTCTCTCATGGACCTGAGCTCACCTCAAGAGCTTTCTCTTCCTGTCTTGAAACTTTTCTTTCGAGGTTCTCAGCTTGTTGAAGTGTAAAATCTTTCAGCTTCATGACAGGAAATTCTCCAAAAGGAGGTACTTTCTCTCTACGCAGCACTATCTTTGGAGCCTCTTGCAGCAACCGAGTTCCTACCCTAAGGTGCCTTTGATCGTATTATTGCTCTGCAGAGCACCCCAAAATATATACTGCCAGTTTCCAAGAACTATGGATTGCCGAAGGAAACCTTGAAGCTGCCCACATCCTGCTAGGTATTAAAGATGTACTCTACCCCTGCGAGCCGCCATCAGGCTCTGCAGCACTTCTCCCAGGCTGAAGGGTCACATCTGATGTCAGCCTCTGTCAATGAGGCCTTTCCTGTACACCGCAGCCCTGGCCCCGGGCCAGAGAGGGATGGCGTTCAGGCAGCGCAGCCACTGCAGCTTCCCCAAGTTCCTCACCCCTGCAATGAGGGAAACCCTCGGAGGAGAAGGGCCGTTCAGAGCCCTTGTGAATTAGACAAGTCCTAAGTTTTCTTGATGGCATCTTCCAAACTGCCAGCCAAAGGCAACCCCAGGAGGTGAGGACCAGCAGGCCAGCCCAGTCCAGGGAAGGATGGCCACAGGGTAAGGTGACATTCGAGTCTCTGGAGGCGATGGAGAAACTTCACAATTCAAGTGGTTCCTGGTGAGAAGCAGGCACACAGAGGCACATTTGTAAAGGCAGCCAGCAAGGTTTTCAAAAGATCCCAATCTCCCAACTCATTTATTTCAATGGAAGTTGGGTACCAAGGGGGCTTCCCAAAGCCCCATTGCTCCCACCACCGCCCAGAGCTCATTGCACATCTGACCTTCGAGAGCCGCTGGCATCACCCACCCGCAGGCTTTTGGCCCCAAAGGCTGTGGCTCCGCCGCCATCAGCATCAGCTCTCTGCGCTAGCAGGTCACCCGGCAGGAAAAAGCTGAGCCCGAGCAGTCACGCTCACACGGTTGCCTCTCTGTTGAATTAGCCCCAACACATGGCCCAACGTCCGTGCAGCTTTACTCCATCACCCTGGCCTCCTGCCAGCTTCAGCAGAACTTGTAGCACCTGACCTAGCATGAAAGCTGCTTTAATAACATTAGCCCATCCAAAACCACATTGTCCGGTGAATAAGAAGCAGCAAGGGGATCCAAAATAGCAGCTCACTGGTTTGTGCTGTAAGTTTGCAATGGTTTTGGGTCAGCGCTAAGTGCCCTGAAAGCTGATTTTCTATCTCATTGAGCCACGGCCTCTGCTACTTGGGAAATTTGAATAACATTTCCAGAAGTACCTAAATGCTCCTGATAAATTTCACTGCCAAAAATTAATTTCCTTCATTTCCTCTTTTTCATCCCACTTTCTCCCCTTATTCCCAATATTGTTTCAGGAGCAAAGAATTGATGTCAGTGCCACGAATAGCTCTGAATTAATTTGCTTACAGCTTTGGGTAGGGAGATTATATTTTTTTTCATCAGGAAGGTTTTACTGCATTTCCTCTCTCCTCCTCCTTTCTTGCACCTATGCCTGGCCTCTTCCTCCCTCCACTGGCATTTCGAGACTCCCCCTCAGCTGCTCTCACAATGGAGGCACAACTACTGAGTCATCCGTTCACATGCAGCTCGTTGCTAATCCACCTCTTGCTGTTTCCTTCACAAGGGTTGTTCACTTCTTCCTCACGTCCATCCCCAGCCATCCGTGGTTTGGGCATTGCCACCCTCAGTCACTCCTGTTACCTCCTCTCTGAATTTCCTCTCTCTCCTTTCTCTGGAGTCTGCACTACTGACGATAGCACCCGCTCCTTTCCCCTACCTGCTGTTTATGTGAACGCCTTCCTCAGATGTCCTCCCAAGCTTCTGGCCTTTCCTCCCCACCCCCCCGCTATGAAAGCAGCTACCTTATCCTCACCTTTACAGTCAGTGTGCATGCAACAGGGACAGGCTTGGCAACCTTTCGTTTTGATAATTTTCCATGGGAAATAGTGTTCCCTGTTTTGTTTTTGCTTTTGTTTCTCTGCTCTGGCCACCGGAGTCCTGAGACCTCCTCCTCCTTCTCCTCCTCCTTGTTCTCCTCCTCCTCCTTGTTCTCCTCCTCCTCCTTCAGAGGCAGCTCCAAAAGAAAGAGGCCCAGCCGGTCTTGGAGGGTGGTGACACAAAGTCAAAGCCTGTCCAAAAGCCTCTCTGCGCCTCGTGCTGTTGAGGCTGACTCAGGAGACAGCCGTAAGCAGAGTTCCTGCGTGAGGTGCGGGAACGGAGGAAGGAGGAGACCATTCCCTCTCTGGTGCTCCCAGACACGATGCTCAGCTCCGCGGGCAGCTGCCTCCCTCGTCTCCAGCAAGGCAGACGATGCAGGGTGAAAACCACTGCCCCGCGCACCATGGTGTAATCAAAAGAATCATTATTTCTTTGCAACATTTCACATACCATTTAGCACATTGCAACGGCTCTATGGGCAGGTTGCTTGTACTTAACCAAAAACCTTGGGTTTCCCGCCTCTCCAAGAAAGAAGACATCACAGTCCTTTAGTCCTCCAGGTCCTTCCCCCTCCCCTCCTCTTCCTGCAGCTCTCTGCTTGTGAGTCCATCTGTAGGGCTGGGGACCCTGAAGGTTTCTTTCTCAGGCTGCCTCTGCTCAGGTGTCTGGGAGCTCCGCGATACCTGGGATGAGCATCACAGGAGGAGGAAATCATACCGAGTGTCTTTCAGACAGGAGCTGGGGCTCCTTTGAAGAGTTTGAGTTCCCAGATCAGAAGCTGGTTGTTACTACCACAGATGAAACACACTTCAGAGGAGTGGGCTGCGGCCAGAGACAGTGATTGATAGCTGACAGCTACAACACAGGAGGCTGCATGCATTTTTACATCAGGGTCAGGAGCTTTCATACCACCTCAGGGAAGGACTGAGACCACCATCGAGATCAGACCCTTTCTTGTCCAAGCAGCACCTCTGCCCTCCAGCACAGTTAAAGCCTCCGGAGAGGGAAAGACTCTCTGTGCATGAGCACATCAAAACAGGCTGCCACACCACTCAGCGTGCCTGTACCAGCATCTTCGCAGTTGTCGTCGTCGAAGTCCAATGTGCGAAATGGAGGTAGAAGATACATAGGGAACAGGACGCGCTCCTCTTCCACCTCATCCAAAGACCTTTCTTTCAGAGCTGTATGAATACAGTCTGTGTAGCCAGGACATCAGCTGGCAAAACTCAGTCATCCAAGCAAAAGGAAAAGTTATAGGATGTTTTGCTAACAAAAAAAGAAACCGAGGAAAAAATAGGTTAAAGTGGCAACAAATAATTCAACAAATAACAGCAACAACTTTTCAGCAACTTGCTGGCTATTCAGTAGCTTTTGGTGCCATTTTTATTAGCCATATAGGATGGAGATTATATGACCCTATCCAGATAACACTGCTAAATCAGAAAAAGATACTACAGTAAAACAGCCTTTTCTGTGGTTTAATTATATGGCCTTGATCCAAACTCTACTGAAGTCAATAAGAATCCTTGTCACTGACTTTAAAGACTCTGTACGACTGAATACTCCCAGCAGGGCTTTAATAGGAAAAAAGACTGAAGTTTAAGATGCAAAATACAGGATATAATCTGTACAGCAGGAGAGCTGCTGACATATTTCCAGGGCATAGGCAACTGTCATTGATGGGAAAAAGGAGATTCTGACCTAATGGGAGAGCTTTAGGGTTTCCATCGGCATTTTCTGTTTATGGACTTAAGGAATGCTTTGGGATTTACATTAATAAACCGGTGCCCAACTATAAAACGTACACTGTCAGAGGGTCAAAATGCATGTCTGTGCATCTGGGAGATGCTGAGTATGTTGACACCCAGAGCTTGTTTTCTTACTGTGCCAAATCTTGATTAGGTTGAAGTGAATGGAAACACTTCCATGGGCTTCAGCAGGATGGTGATTCAGCTCATTCTCTGGAAAGGGCTGGCACTGTGGAGGGAGCACGATTGCATGCTCTGGACTGTTGCTTTACAGAGTCCTTTTTATAGATGCTCCTTGTTTATAAGCAAAAGTACTTACATTAACATTGCAAAAACAAATAGTCTAATGTTGTTACATTTTAAGGGCACATTAACTTGAAAGAGCAGCCAAGTTTGTTGACTTAAAGGATTTACACAACTCTAAGGCCACTGAACAAGTATTTCTCAATGTCTCATCAGCAGCTCAAGGGAGCAGAAGGTAAAAATGCCACAGCTCAACAAACAGTTCTGTGTTCCTACTGTTGATAAGTACATCATGTTTCTTTGCAAATAAAAGACTGTCAGGGGTTGCTCTAAGAAAAAAAAACAAAACCAAAACAACAAACCAACAAACAAACCAGAAATAAATAAATAACATGAATAATTTCTAAGTACATACTGTCCTCTTCCCCTCCTTCCATTTCCCTCATAACTCCATTACAACAGCCCCAACAAATCATCTGCAATATGCCCACGATTCCCTAATTACCTTCAAGCGGGCTGCTGGCTGGCCAAGAGGCAACCCCTAGTGTGGCTGTTTCAACACAACAGCCCTTGGCTTGGCAGGGACAGGACAGTTCAGGTATGCATAAACTCCACTGACACAAGTTGATCATCCAAAGTGCCCAGGTTGCCTGAGAGATGCTGACGGTCCTCCACCAGCAAATATTTTGATGGGAGGTGAGCGTGTTCAGCATCACACAGACATGGTAAGCACCTCACAGGGGCCAGCCCTAAGAGCACAAGCCTAAGCATGGCCATCGGGCCTTATGCGTAATTACAATTTGCAGATTGGAACTGTCAAGTTCCAATGGGAATAAGTCCCTGTCAAAGGCTGTCGTCGATTAAGAGCTCAGTCAGGATCTCTACTCAGCTCACCAAAGAGAAGTGTCCAGGTGCCTTGCCAAGGAAGCAGCGTAAAGTGGAGATGGTTCCTTAACAAAGCAGGCAAGGGACGGTAAAAGAAGCAGCTGGAAACTGAATTCAGTAAAATATTATGCTAGCAGATGACTAATACTGAGAGCAATCAGTCAAGGGACTCATTACCAAGGCACACAGTGCAATCCCCGTTACTTGATGGCTTTACATCTAGACTGGCAGAACTTTCATAAGAGACACTGTTCAACCAAAAGCTGTTGTGCTTGATTTTAGGAACTGGCGGATAAAATTCAAAGTCCTCCATCATACAAAGGTCAAGCAAGGTGATCACAAATGATTTGAAAACATTGAAGACTATGAATGCAATCACTTAAAAGATTTGAAAAGTTTTTGTCTCTGTCAAAAACGTGAGAGAAGCAGAATGGGAGAGTGTGCTCTGCAGCTGGACTGCAGGCTGGGAAAATACCAAGAAGCACTACACTGCTCTGTCCGTTTTGGTAATTTCCATGGCCATGGTTGCCAAACAACAGAGATCCTCACTGATGTGTTGACTCCAGCAGGCCTAGTGAATCATGAACACGGCCAGCTTTCACAGCTACAGAAAGAGATAAGAATCAGTGTTTTATGTCATCTAGTCACATAAAACATAAATATGTCCTAACGGAGGCATGTAAAGTACTTGCCTTACTTCCTCTGCTAAGCCGGCTGAGATGTTTTCCTGTTGCAGTAAAAATGGTCAAACCGCTGAACGTCACATTTGGGACATACATCTTCCATCAAATATAGTCTGTCTTTTCTCTTCGTTTTCCTTCTTTTCTCTATAAGGTAGCAAGAAAGCTTCATTCTAAGTAGACAGATGTCTTGCAGACTTGATTCTAACTGAGGTCCTATATCCTTACCATCCACATTCATTACACAAATCTACTCTGCCATAAGAAGATGGCTGGTCTTTTGCCTGTGATATGATCATTTGCCAGAAATTATTTTAAATAGAGCAGACAATGAGCCTGTTACTTAGAAATGTTTTCTGATAATTATGTTCTGTCACCCTGAGCCAAAATGATGTAACTTCTGTGCTCAAACAGTTCATACACAGACGCTGTCTGAGACCCGTTTTCCCTCTGAACATTCAGTGAACAGTGCAAGACAGAGCAGGAAAACACCACTTTGTGTAACATTGGCACTATCTCCACGACGCAGGGAGAAGTCCATGAGCTGAACTCCCTTTACATAAACACCAATAGGGGATAAGTCAGTACTCTTGAAATCGGTATGTCACCTTATTTCAACATCAAACTAAAGCTTGGTGTGAAAGTTCAGTCAGAGCTGAATCTGGCCCCATGATTTACAGTGTTTATTTAACTTAGGAGCCAGCATGATAGTAAAATATCTCAGAAATCTCTTTAATCTGGATAGTTTATACCCCAAATTACATTTAACTGTTGGAGGATGGGAAGGAGGGAGAATCACAGTTTGGACCAGGTTTTATTGGGTGCATTGGGAACTGCCTCTTGGATGCCCATCCTGGGGAACAAGAGCCAGACAGCGGCTCCAGAGTGGGGACGAACTCTGGCCTTGGAGGCCAGAGGAGAGGAGCAGGGAGGGAAATACATGTCCATACAGAAAGGCAAAGGCACTTGGGATTCCCCCCTGAAATGTATGCTACAGGGCAGGAGGCTCAAATGAGAAAGGCACGGGCCAAGCTTGGCACAGGAGACAGTTCAACCGATCACGCTGCCCCAGGAGGAGACAGGAATGGCTCCACAGGCAACACACATTGCCTGCACTGCCCATCTTTCTCTCCTGCTCCCTCTTCCCATGCCAAAGGACAACATGCATCTCCTCTGCAAGGGATACAGCCCAAAACCCGGAGGCCAAGCTTCAAAACTGTGAGAACACGTCCCCCGCTGCAGGCTGTGAAACAGGGTCCTGCCACCGCAGCTGGCGGGACTGACCCCTGCATCCAGAGAGGCTGCTGAGGGGCCGGCTGGGCATGGGGGGCACTGAACACCCCCAGGCATTCAGTGTCTGGCTATTGAGCCACACACAGCCTCTGATGTAAAGGTTGCTGTTATTTTGGATTCATTAGTGACGGGGCTGAAAACTGCTTCAGTAAGGAACTATATCCAAGTCATCTTCAAGTAGGGGAGGGCAGCGAACAAAATCTCAGCACTTTGCAAATTTCCCCTCCGAGACACATAGCTGTGCCTTCAGATTTTTAAATATCAATTTGCACATTATCTATAATATAAACATACATTCACATACATATGTATATAAAACTCAAGAGACTTCTTTTAAAGACATTTAAGTGCAATAGAAAGTTGTCCCCCTTCCCTTCAGGCAGGGCCCTGAAATGCTTCTCATGGCCAGACGGTATTCCCTTGCCTTTCTCCGCAGGCGTCTCAAGAAGGCGGCGGAGGTTTGTGCTTGCTCAAGAGCTGGAGCCCCTTGGGAACTGCCAAGGGACTCATGGAGCAGGGGATGGACCTGCCACAGGTGAAACTGGGTGAGGCGAGGCCAGGTGACCCCAAGGCAGGAGTGCTGCTGTGTTTTGTACAAAAAAAAAGTGAGGCTGTTACCCAGAGGGTGCTGCAGTTGAAGTACTTGGGTGCAATATCAGGGTTGGCACGTCTCAAAACTGCCACAGGTCCCAACACAGAGCTGCTGTGGGTGGCACAGGCACAACTGTACACTGGGACCTAAACCGCGTCCATCCACAAACATCACGTTGAATGGTTTGGTTTGTTGGGATGGTGACAAGACCTAATGAAGCCCAAGGCTTTGCTTTATCCATTTGCTTGGTCTTGGTTAGCCAGTGCCAAGATCTCCTCCAGGACACCATGACAAATACCTTGTTTAATGGCTCCCCCTGAAAAGCCAGGATTTTCTGCATCCTGAAAAGTCATCACCAGACAGTCTAGAAGGCAGACCCAAGTGATTCAAACAGCGAGCAAATGCCAGAAAGGGGATGATTTAACTGCATTATTGAACACATATTTGACAGATAAGCCTAGCAACAGGGACCCTGTCTGCAGGCTGGGTCCCAACAATCAGCTACTGCTGTAGCTCCCTGTCATTCAACTGCACTACTCCAAACTCATGAATAAATAAATAATCTCCTATAGCATTTGTGCAATAAGCAGAGTATTAGCATGTGGCTCTCAAGACGACCTTTAACAAAGGAAGCAGCATTTATACTGGAGAAACTTATCTAAAAATAAATGATTATCACTCATGTATGGATAGAAATACCAAGGGCAAGATATGACTTTCTATAATGTGAAATGACTCATTTTTCCCCTGAAGTTTTAGTGAGTGTCAGAGATATGTATTTCTAAGAGTGAATCACTCCAAATGGCCACTGGGTGACTGGCTGAGTTTGAACTAATCTTGGGGAGGAGAGCTGACGTAAGGGCCAAGGGCCATGGGACTTGGAATGCACCGGCTATTTGCAGGGCAAGGATGGCAGAAGTTAGCACTCAGTTGTCACTAGTAAATCTCAAATTGCTTTGACAGGTGGCAGATTGAGAGACGTGAATGGCTACAGCTTCCAGGGGAACACTTCTTTTCATGGAAGGTGGGATGAGGCCAAGAGAACAGCCCATATTTCTTCTTTATATATATGTGCGCACATGCGTGCGCGCGCGCACACACATATATAGCCGAAAAAAATAAACAACCTCTTTTATGGATCAGTAAACTAACTTGAACCCTCATTTATACTTGCTAGCTCAAACCCAAAGTAAGAGCTCAAGCTTTCTGAAAGCATGGCTGGATTGCCAGCCTCCAGAAAAAGCCCAAAAAAGTTCTGGTGAGTTATCTACAAATGTCGTAGGCATGAGAGAATGCAACAGCTCTGCAGATACTCATGAGGGAGCGTGGAGCCTCCTTTCGCTGGGTTCAAACCACTTCTGGGACAATCAGTGACCACAGTATGATGCCTAAAGTATTTTTTTTTCCAGTTACCCCAGTGAGGTTTGTCCTCCGTGTCATTCCCAGGTGTCCACGTCAGCATGGGCGCTGATCGGCACCCCAAGAGATGGCACGAGCCCTGCGGAGGAGTGGCATCCCCTGTTTTCCTGGACACAGCCAGTCTGGCCAGCGTATTAGTTGTGACAGCACCAGGGGAAGAGCTTTATTGTCTGTTCCCAGTGGCATAGATGGAAATTAAGGGTGGCAGGACTGAGCAGGCACGGCTGCAGTGTGCTAATTGGGCACACAACAAATTCCTGACTCACTTAGGAGTGCCTCCCCCAGGGCACAGGCATTACATATACATAAATATCAGCTTCATATTGGAGACATGTCCTGAGGAGGGAAGTGAAAGAGAAGCGAGCCATGACTTCACAGATTAGCTCACAGCTTTTTGCAGTCTCCCTTTAAACAGCGATTAGAGCTGCCTGACTGCTGAGGAGGGAAAGATCCCCAGAAAGCTCGCTCTTCTGGAGGAACTTAGCAGCCTCCATAAGCAATGTAAGTGTAACTGTACTTGGCGATAACACATGCCAGCCATGCAACATGTCACACAGTTAAAATGGGCTGAAACAGCAATGCACCCATGCCTCAGAAATGGCTGCACATGCAAACTCACACTCCACGATCCGCTACGTATAGCTCCCAGCATACAGCCCAGTGCCTGGGGCTGGGCGTATGCAGGTTCCTCACACTCAGCAAAGTCAGTTGCTGAACCAGGGTCCCCCACAGGCTTTACACCTTGCTAAGGGACTGGTTGTCTTTCATTTCCACTCCCAGAGGGAGCAGTCAACACAGATTGCCCTGCATTTTATAGGGAAGTTCGTGAAAACTAGTTACACTGGGGTTCAAGTTTTGCTGCGGGCTATAAGAAAAACAAAAGTCAAGCCAAACCAATTCAAGGCAAATTTGTTATGAAGAAATGTTTCCTCAGAGGACAGAGCTGTCAAGCAGAAGTTCTCTCAGATAACAGGAGAAACCTCTTCTGACTAACACAGTCTGCCAGAAAGGATGAAATTCTGGAAGCATTTTGAAAATGAGAGGGAAATGTGGGTATTTCCAGTACTGCCACAGAGATTTTGTGTGACCGTGGAAAGGTGGTTTAACCCCCACTTTGAACCGTAACTTCTCCCTTCCTCCAAAGGCAGAGAGATGACAGGAACTGCCTGCAGCCCACTCTATAAGGGCATCGGTAAGTCTAACACACCAGACAGACAGGGATTTTAAGCAGATGAATTATTTGCTATAAACATTCTTTTCCACTTTGCTAATTACTTTCATACCTACTTGGACAGCTATAAATTCATTCATTATTATTAAACAAGAGAGGGATGCAGCTGTACTTCACCCTGTATGCAAACTCTTTGCACAAGGATGGAGTCAGCCCTTGCCCGCTGCAAGGGCTGTGCGGCTGCACAGCCACAGCCATCTGCTGCTAGGGGAGGGAAAAGGGTCGGGAGGTCTTAGCCAGCCTCACACAGGAGTAAAACAGGAGTGCAAACCACTAATTTTTTTGTTGCCGTGGAGTTATTCAGTTGCACTTCCCAGTCCCATGGTACCTGATGGCCAAAGCCACAAAGAAATGCCAAACTAACCCTGTGAACCCTTCCAAATATTGATATATTTGCATTTTACCTTCTTGAGAACATTCTCAAAAAAACCCATACAAACTCCTCAAGTGAAGTCCTCAATAGCTAGTAACTCCTGTGGTTTCTAATGAAATTAAGGTTTCTGGGTCCTTTTGGGAAGAATTTAAGCTGTTCTGCTCTTACAGTGATGCAGCTTATCTAGAGGGAAAGATACCATATAAAAACACAGATGAGCTGGTTTCAAATCCCACTGCACCCCGGCTCTCCTCAATGATTTCAGACAAACCGGGTTAAGCGTTAACTACAGTTTCCATTTTCCACCAGAGGACATTCAAAGGACTGTTATACCAATGACTGAGAAGAGCTCATAAGCTACACAGATGAGATTTATAACCATTTGCACAGGTGAGGCAGGAGACTTCAACATAACATGCTAATTTAACAAAGAGCCAGGTTTCCTCTCTTATAACAGGCAATAGTTGATACCTGAACAACAGATTCTTGTGTGAAGAACTTTGCTAAGTATATTCCATTTTCAGTGGCTGAGATTCTCCTTCAGAGAATAATTAAGTATGCAATATATGGTCTAAAACAGCCAGGAAAGAGATTGAAAATATAGAAAATTGAAAGGAAATTATTTCAAACTGGAGTGCTCTGACTCTGGAAACTAAGTTATAAATGCTTTTGAGAACCTGCATTTATTACTTGCAATAAATAACTTTTCTTCCAAACACGCCTTTGTGTGAGAGACAGATTAGCAGTGCAAGTGGAGCATATTTCTGCTGTGCAGAAGTTACTTATTTTAGAATAATGGACGTCACAAATTGGCCCTGCATAGCAACACTCATTGGAAAAAGATCACAGTTCCACTTAACACAAAAGTGCAATCTTGAAGCCCATTGAAACTGAAGTCTCTTCACAGGGCAAACACTGAAGTAGCTCCTCATTTGCGTAAAGCCGGACAATTGCTCTACTTCCATACACAAAAAATGGCTTAGATATCTGCTATGCATGGGGAAAGGCTCATTAATCACATTAAAGCAAGCGAACATCCCAAGGTTAAATCCTGCTGGAGTACTTCAGTGTTTTATGAAATCATCTAAATGGGATTTATATCTGCAAATCTTCACGGTGCAGTGAAGATTTGGAGCTTACCTTTAAACTTGAGGCACTTCTTTTTCCCTGTAAGAAAACCACAGTTTTGAAAAACAAATTTAGATACATAAGGTCTGATTCTCCACTACATTAAGCCTGTTTTACAGCTGTGGAACTGCAGTGAAAATCAATGGAGTGGCACTGGTGAAAAAAAACCAACGTAATGACGAGAACTAGCCCAGGCTCTTTAAAAGGCTGTTCCTGCAGCCATTCCCTCAGGTTTTCTTCAAGTCCATTTCGCTAGCTGCTACATGGCAGGAGGGTGTAGAAAAAAAGGCCGTGAGATGGCAAAACTTTCCACCCTTGTTGGCTTGTTTTATGGCATGCCTGTATTTCTGCTTTTGCATTGTAACTCTGCTTTCTTTGAAGGAAAAGAAAAAAAATGAGACCTAGATTTATCCTCACTACGCGAGCTGCCTTTCCTTGCATTTTTTTCTGTGAGAAGCAATTACACCTGAATTTGTTCCAGTGCTTCTTACTGCCTTGGAGGATGGCTGTAAGCCAGCATAGCTCTAAATGGGACCAAGGGAATGGTGCTGATTTACACCCACAGAGGATCTGTCTCATGAGGTTTGCTATCAGGCATGTTATTTCACTTCTGGAGTCTCCACTGGCAGACACTAAGCTTCCCCTTAGAGCCGGCCAAAACTGCTCAAGATCTTGCAGATCGCTTCAAAGTCACCTTGAAATCACTTGTGAGCAACAAGGGGGCAACTCCTCCGCTTGTCGTCAGCCACACGCGTCCCTCCCAGTACCCGCTGCCTCCCACCCAGCCCACACCAGCTCTCACCCGCACTCCTCCAGGATGCCCCGCGCAGGGCCAGATCAGCCTCACCACCCCATCCCAGAGAGAGCCAGCTGATAAAGCACACGTGCTGGGGTTTCTCCTCATTCATCATACCAAAAACTGCTCTTATGTGGCTGGGGCTCAGACATAGGAAGTCTGAGTTGGTGTTTAAATTTGCTGCGGACTCCCTGCATGAGACATGGATTTGACGGATGGACCACTCGGTGGATAAGGAATTGGCTGGATGGTCGCACTCAAAGAGTTGTGGTGAACAGCTCAGTGTCCGAGTGGAGACCAGTGACGAGTGGCGTTCCTCAGGGGTCAGTATTGGGACCAGCACTGTTTAACACCTTTGTCAGCAACATGGACAGTGGGACTGAGCGCACCCTCAGCAAGTTTGCCGATGACACCGAGCTGTGTGGTGCGGTCGACAGGCTGGAGGGAAGGGATGCCATCCAGAGGGACCTTGACAGGCTTGAGAGGTGGGCCCGTGTGAACCTCATGAAGCTTGACAAGGCCAAGTGCAAGGTCCTGCACATGGGCTGGGACAATCCCATGTACAGATACAGGCTGGGCAATGAGTGGATTGAGAGCAGCCCTGAGGAGAAGGACTTGGGGGTGCTGGTTGATGAGAAGCTCAACATGACCCGGCAACGTGTGCTTGCAGCCCAGAAAGCCAGCCGTATCCTGGGCTGCATCAAAAGAAGTGTGACCAGCAGGTCGAGGGACCCCACCTGGAGTTCTGCGTTCAGCTCTGGGGACCCCAACATAAGGACATGGAACTGCTCGAGTGGGTCCAGAGGAGAGCCACAAAGATGATGAGGGGGCTGGAGCACCTCTCCTATGAGGACAGGCTGAGAGAGTTGGGGTCGTTCAGGCTGGAGAAGAGAAGGCTCCGGGGAGACCTTACAGCAGCCTTCCAGTACCTAAAGGGGGCCTACAGGAAAGCTGGAGGGGGACTTTCTACAAGGGCAGGTAGTGATAGGACAATGGCTTTAAACTGAAAGAGGGTAGACTTAGATTAGATATAAGGAAGAAGTTCTTCACTGTGAGGGTGGTGAGGCACTGGAACAGGCTGCCCAGAGAGGCTGTGGATGCCCCATCCCTGGAAGTGTTCAAGGC
>JAVKLA010000058.1:8399731-8421377 GCA_034782735.1 Sagittarius serpentarius
GGGGGTTGGAACTAGGTGACCTTTAAGGTCCCTTCCACCCCGAACCATTCTATGATTCTATGATTAGGGAAGATAGTTGAGCCCTCTGTGTCTCAGTTGCCTGTCTCCAATGCTGACACCACAGCTTCTCCTCTCATCCACCCTCTGTCCAATGCATCAGCTTTTGGGGACAGAGTCTTTTTCATGTTGCCCCCCTGTAGGGGGGCCCCATCGCACTTCAATGCATGAAACTCCTTTCAGAGCTTAAAAAACAAAGGTGGGTTGCACATCTGTGCCTGCATTCGCTTTCCTGGAGCAGATGCTTTTCCTGAGTTCAGGTATAATGAGGCCAGGTGGCAGGAGAGCAGGCTGGGTGCTGGGACTCTGCTCAGTGTCGACAAGCCGCGCTGCTGGCTGCAGGGTAGGCTGGCACAAGACAGCTGGCAGCAAGGAAATATCCGAGTCAGGGGAGCATCTGAGCAAAAGAAGACGTGTATGAGCACAAACTTGCTTAAAAGAGGGGGCCACAGCTCTGGAGAACTGAGAAGGGAAAGGAGACAGGATGACTGAGAAAAACCCTGGGGAAGAGTCAAGAGCCATGTAGGCACAGAGCAGTGCAACGCAGCAGCTTGAATTTTTCACACATCTCTGATTTAGCCAAGAAATGTTATTCCTCTTAAGCACTTTGTGTCACACGGCTGCAGAGTTCTTTTGCCCAGGACAAAGTGCTCTAAACCCAGATTTGCCACCTCCCGGACGCATGGCTCCACAGCTGAGGCTGTGCCCATGCTGGAGACAGCCCTGGGGAGGGGGGAGCAGGGATCCCTGCACAGCAGGGCGGCTCTCCGATCACACCTCCAGTTGGCCCTGCTGCAACTACGATGTATACGTGTGATTGGCAGAGCTAAATCACCCTTCGTTAGATTAACAACTGATTCAAAGGCCACGCAGCTGTCATATCATCCGTCCCATTCCTGGGGTCAGATTGTTTTAATTTTAGCAGCCCCACATACCTTCGGGGCTATTTACAAGGTTAGAAATGGGGGGTTTCCAAGTGAAAGCCGTGGGTAGCCAGACCCACCCAGAGCAATTCGTTCTGGAGATGATGCAGCTAACTGGGCATCAGCAACTGGAAGACAGACAGCTCCACGAGGTGGCTGTGAGTCATCTGCCTGGGGTTTCTGATTTGGTTTCCCTTTGTCTGGAGGTAAAAGTGAAGTGCCATGACTCCCAGTGAAATGAAAAAGCGCAAAGATGAGCTGCAGTGATTCAGCCAGTGACAAAGTAAAGAATGAGGTAGGGAGGAAACTGCCTAGAGGACTTTTCTGTTAATCCGCAGCTGGATGAAGTACTCCTCCTGATAATACATACACATTGTCCACTGACAACAGGGTGGGCTTGAGATTTTCTGCAATGTCCAACAAACTACGAGATTCAGCACTAGTTTGTGGGGATGTGGTGCCACATAAAGGAATGAGGTGAATAAATGACATACCAGGAATAAAACAAGGTGAAAAGTTAGCTTTGTTAGTGGTGTAGCCAGAAGGAAACACAGGTAAACACAGCTTACCCATTTCTAATTCAGACACTTCCTTCCTTCATATATGAGGAAGCAGCATACATGAGGAAGCAGCCAGACAAGTGAGTTTACCCACCTCCTTCCTTACCAGCTCCCTCCAAGCTACATGGTATTATATTTAGTTGACCAGCCAGCTCCAGCACTGACCTTTAAAGCACTATGCAATCCTTTGTAACCCCCCTGTAAATTAGAGAGCCTTCTATCCTAAGGACAGGCAGCTGGAGACACCCAGGCTACGTCCCTAACAGTGTATCAGACATGCCCAGGTCTGTCCTCTGGCACTAGGGCCAGCCAGCATGAGATACTCCACTTCCAGACCACTGAACTTTCTTATCTGCCAAAACAAGGCAGTTTCATCTCAAATGTATACCGAGAATAGTGTCCAGGCCCTACTGGCTTCCAAGCCATGCCTGGGAAACATCTGAAGGACCACAGGCGTGCTTCGGACATCCTAACGATTTAATAGTATAGATGACTCAGTCTTAATGTCTGGGAATGTGCCCTGGCACCATTTAATTAAGTAGCAGAGAAATAGCTTGAGGTGCTGAACCACTGCAACTCCAGCTAAAACCAGGGGACAGTTTCAGGCAGCCACTGGCAGCTAGCCCATCACTGGTTTGAGCTGAGCACCAGCAGCCAAGGCAACAAGAACAAAGCCACTTTCTAAAGCCTCTTTGCTGTGATTGACTCACTTGAGTAACAGAAGATGTGTCAACATCACTGCCCCAGAGCATGTCTTGGATGTCTCTTATCTCCTACTAGAGAAAGATGTGGGAGTGAAACATCCTTTTTCTTATCCCCATTGCGCCCTAGTTCCCACACAAAGAAAACCTGAGTGCACAAGCTGAGCTAGACCCATACCACAGCTTGTGGAAAATGCAGCTGCAGCTGCAGTGATCCAGAAGAACTGGGAAACATCCTCCTAAGAGCTCTACCTTTCCTTTGCCTTTTGCCTCAACTTTCTGGACAGTCTTCTTCCGTGGCTAGGTCACAGAATCAACCCTGAGCTTAATTGCACAAATGACAGCATGCAACTCGCTAATTTACGACAGATACGTCAGGCTGCTTGTATGGAGCTGCACACATACCATGCATTTTTAACATTGCTTAGTAAATAGTGGTAATGGAACGTGATAAAGAATGCCAAATGTCTAGCGCTGATACGATGCCCAGACAGGTTTGAGTGCCTTTGGCAGACAAGGGAGAGGGTGAGCTCCTTTTCTTTGCCATCACAATAACCCAGCGGCCTCGCTAGAATCGTATCTGCAAGATCTCGGAACTAAGCAGGATGTCCTGTTCATAAATCAAATCCCAGCAGACCTCTCCCTCGACAGGCTTTTCCCTTCCTGGACTGGACTTTCTGGAAACTTAACATTTAAGATTCTAACCCTGCAAACATTTGTACACATGTTTTCCTACCTAGAGGCCCCATTATTAAAGTTAAATCTATGCACGAATGTTGACAGGACGGGCCCATGCTTAGGAAGAGATTTTGTAACGTTTCACTTCAGCAAGTTAGCTATTTCTAAACAAGCATCTGTATTTTTCCACATGACCTCATAACTCTGGGGCAAAAAGAGAACCGTATACACCCACCGAGGGATATTATAATCAGTTGGCTTAGCAGCCTTTGGGCTGCTACAGATTTGGGATGTGCCCTACGGCGTACCTCAGATATTGCTCAAGCCTGTTGCACTTCCCCCCCTATTATTTAGGCAATAATAGCTGATGGGGAGGGTATTTCCTGAGAGTCATCTGGAGAAAATGAGGTCTCTGCCTTAGGCCCATAATTCAGCGAGGAATGTACCGCCAGGAAGTAAGTCCCACCCTGTCCCCTACGCTGGGCCCATCGCTGTTACAGCCAGCCAGCAAGTGGCTGCTTGGTTTGGGGTTTTCAGGTGTAAAAAATACGTCAGACCTACATTTGTGTTTTCTTCAGTGAGCTACTTCTCAGCTTTCCAGAGTGACTGGCTATTTTAGAGACACAGAAGGCTGCTCCACTTCCAAAGGGAAATTTTGCCCCAAAGGGTCAATGAATCATGGGATGTCAGGCTGCAAAAAGGGAGGTATACAATTGACAATATATGCAATATACAATAGGCAAGATACACAATCAATATATGATTGCTGTCACGTGTCGTGTATTGACCGCTGCAGCCTTCCCAGGACACACATGAAGGCTTCACAAGCAGCAGGGGCCTGCACTCTGCATTTGAAAAATCTCTGCTTTATATAGGGACAAACTGCCCGATCCAACTACACACTCGGAGCCACTGCCCCAAGCTATAAGCTGCCATCCATAAGCTGGGTTTATGGCTATATTGAATTCCCACAAAGCTGCACAGCAAACAGAGCACACAGAGGAAACTGCTGCAATTTTTTATATCAGCATTTCTTTCACTGATGTGTTCTTTGCTTTTCATAGAACCTCTTCTTGCTTAAAATTGTTACGATTGCAGGAATTATTCTTCTCAGCAGCTATATATATACACATGCATACATACGTATGCATATACATATAGGCATATATTTTCTTTTCTCCTAATAGAGGGGGGGGGGGGGGACGGTATTTTAAAAACCTTGAATTCAAACCTGGAAAAATGCCAGTGGATATGCTGGGGAGAGTTTTGTTAGCCTTATTAATGTGAACTGTGAGAGAAAATATTTTTTCAGATCTGTACCTGTACGACTACAAAGACTGTAGCACCGCTCCAGCAGCCTGCAGAATTCATTGCCACAGGACAGCAAGGTGCTCACAGGCTGGGTAGGATTGATGTGGAGTATTTGGAGCCATGGGATATTCTCTAAAATTACTTGTTGCTGCTGCAAATTAGCACACTCATCCTAACTTTACCAGGGAGCTGTTGCCATCAGCTCAGGTTTTAGCTGCGAAGGTTCCTGTGGGCATAGTAACACCAGGACTAACAGGCTACGGTTTCACAATACAAAGCCATCAGCAGCAACACTGGCTCAGGCAATTAACACTGCCCTCCCCTCTTGTCCCCTGTGTCAGTCCCTCACGCTACTGCTGTCTGTAGAGCCGGGTTTTGAACTGGCTTAGGGAATGGATCCAGCAGAAAAGTAATTAAAAAAAAACCACAACAAGGAATCCTTGGGTTTTGACCCAGCTCAGGTGTCCTGCCTGCTTGACAGCACTGGCCAAAAGCAGGTGAGCAGCACAGCAGAAGGCAGGTGAGCCCCAGCATGAGGCAGAGGTGAAGAGACGAGGGCATCCACCACTGAAGCCAGCAGTGCTGCCAAAAACACAGCTCTCTGTGAACAGCACAACTGTATATGATGCCTCTCCTGAATGCCCTACAACTACTTGTGTTTCAGGGATTTCCTGGGCCAGCTGCAGTGTCTACAGCCCTTCTGGTGGTGCTCAGGGGATTCTCCTCCATGAACTTGTCCAGCTTCCTCCTGGATCCACACAAGCTTCCTTAGCATCTACAATACCCCCGTAAGGGAGAGAGGGGTTCCACCACCAGGTCATGGGACGGGACCACCCTGCTGCGTGATGGAGAAGGGCCCAGGCAGGGATTGTGTGCCTCCCGGCAGGACTCAGCAAGGCCCTGCTGAGGGCAATGCGGCACAGACCGTGGGTCAGGCTGACCCCTCGCATCAGGCACGATGGTAGGGGGGTTATGGGGCAGGAGGGACATTGCAGTGCCTTCTCCTGCCAGAGCATGAGGCAGTGGCCAAGGCATATGTGGTGAAGGCCAAGGGGCCAGCTCATGCTTCAGAGTACAGATCAGAGCAAACAACGGGGTCAGGAAGAAGTGTCCCATCCCCCTCATCCTCTTCAGAAACATACCTATTCTCCAGATCTTCAGCATTTTCCTCAAGATCATCTGGTGGTGGTTCCTGCTGGAGAAGGGATTCTGTCTTAGGGACTGTGATTTTGTCTGATACAGCTGCCGCTTCCTTTGCACAGTCCCCACCACAGTGGAAACAACCTGCCCGCGGAAGATACAGTTCTTGCTGTTTCTTTAGTGCTGATCGACTGCACATTTTGGGTGGGAATGTCTGGATTACTGCTGACGTGAGTTGTGGCAGTGTCAGGTCATTAAGCATCCAGAAGGTTTTGACATCTTGCACCTGCCAGTTGGACAGCAAACCCAGGCATTTCACATTTCCACGGGACAAAACTTTAAGCCCTTTACAGAAGCTGAATTTTCAAAGACACTAAATCCTCTAGCATGACAAAACTGACAGTATTTCTATGTTCACTTCAGTTTGTCTCTCTTTATTTGAAATTGCATCTACACCCTAGCATGGCCGAAACTCTGAATGTACAAATCAATTGAAACTGAGTCACTGGGCTTGATAAAAGCAAACAGATGTCATCATAACGGGAGTGAAACCCCACTTCCAGCCTCTACTGCCCTGCTGAGTTACAAGATTAAAGGAATGTATAAAAATGTAATGAATGAAGCAACCATTAAACATATTGCTAATATTTAAAGAAACCTGGCGAAAAGAAAAAGTAGCTACTGGACTAACGTTTACATTGTAAAATGTAAATTTACAGTGTTAGCTTTTTCCAGAATGAACAAACAAATATTTTAAGCAAGCAAAAAAAAGTGCACATACTTTCAGCAAACATTGACATCTTCTTACACTGGGGAAATTCTTGTCATGCTTAACCCAAGTGTGACACAATGCCTTGTAATAATTATCCATTACTGAAGCTTATCTGGGCTTGCTGATAGCCTGGTGTTCCTGTAGCACATAAAGGAGTGCGTATTTCACCCATTTATCTTGGATACCAAGCTTATGTAATCCACCCACCGCCTTAGGTGGTCCAACTGCCTGTATACTCAGCATAAACCAAGAAATACTTTGAATTACTCACTTGGGGCTACAGTCAGTCTTTGGAGAGCTGACAAACCTATCAACTCAGATGCCTAAAGTAGGGCAGGGTGAGTATTTACTAAATATCCATCTTAGTAGCTGACAGTTTGATCCCCCACTTATAGTTTCACCAATGGGAAAGCCACTGTAGGTGACTCCCCTCAAATCTTCAGAACAATTACCCAGAAAGAAGTCAGGGTTGCTTTTAAATCTGTGAATCTGTGCTGCCCCACAAGCAGATGCTCTGGTACTGCTGGGGAGTGTACCCTGTGCTGAGAATAGGGGAGAAGGGTAGATGGTGACAGAGGAGGACAAAGCCTCTTATTTGGGGAATCGTAACACCATACCATGCCTTGCTTTCATGCATCCAGGGAAAAGCAGAAGAGGTCTTGACTAAGGTGACCTTCACGGACCATCAAGAGTAGGCCAGTGCTCCCAGCTGCTTTCACGGTGGTGACACTCTACCCTGTTGGAATAGACCAATATGGGGCACGGGAGAAGGTTTCACTGGCAAAACCATGCTGTGCCCTGAAGCTGTGGCGACACCACTACTCTGATCTTCAGAGATCCTCTTCAGGGCAGCTGGAAGACCACCTAAAGGGAAGCCTTTTTTCTAGACCACATTCAAATGTATCAGTGACCCCAAAACACTAGTGGCAAAGAGCCAGGCAGATGCTGATGTTCCAGCAGTGGCTGGGCTGGATGGCCTCTCCCTATCACACCACCTAGCAAATGCACCCCACAAGGCAGAGCTGATGGGGACACAGGAGGGCAGGGGGCTTACAGTCCCCTCGCCTACATTCCTCTTGTTCCCCCCATCTAATCCCTAGCAAAGGGAATATCTATGCATCTTTCTACTGATTTTCCCATCCTAATGCTCATTTGTGGCCATAGGTTCAGGCTTGCCTCCACAAGCAAAACACTGGCAAACTTGGAAGTCAGTTATTGACAGAACAGACCCGATTGAAGTGATAAAGGTTTCACCTGTTTCTGCCTTTTTTGATTCGAAGAGCATTTACACCAGGTTACGTTAGTGGGCCTGTGCCTTTTCTACTGATGTGGAGAAGGGATAACTCTTCCCACTTACCCCAATTCCTTTTATTGGGAATAGCATCTAAAAAGTAATACTTATCCTCAGAGCAAAAAACACTGTTACCAAAGCTCAGCATTATCAAGGCTCAGCAGCAGAACCCAAAGTTCTTTGGTTAGGCCTTCAGTCCTGGTCTGCAGCCCAAGAATTTAAAGATATTGGTGAAAAAGTCACACAGATGTGTGCATGGGGAACAATGAGGAGATAGGGAACAGAGTAGAGAAGATAAACAACCATGTTACACTCCTCTCACTTCCAACAGCCCCACATTTTCAAGCCACAGAATGTCATTTTCATGCTGTCTCTAGACATAAGGATAACTGCTCTTCAGGAGCTACTTTGTGTGTTAAACAAATACGACATTTACAGATTGTTTTCTCTCACTATTTATTTGCTATGTCCTGAGCTAATGACCTTAAAAATTGGTCTCTCTGATGGCATTAGAGTGAGACGATTTCCAAAAAGCATGAAATTGCAATAAACTGTCAAGTTTGCACAGGTGCATTAGAGATTAAGAGATCAGCCACAGAGCCATTAAAATCTATGGCAAAACGCCCAATGGGACCGGGATCAAACCTTCAGAGTGTTTTTAAACATGTCATCATTAGTAGAGAGATGCCTTGCCTGGCAATCCCAGGAGTTCAACATAATGCTGGATTTTAACCATACCCTTCTGCAGCACTCCTCTGAGATGGCAGCTGCTGGAATTTCCTATTCATCTCAAAACAGAAGCAGCAAATATTAATTCTGCTGGAGCAAAGATCAGTGGAACACCCCCACTGAGACGTTGGTATATACTATGGAAGCCTTCAAATTCTTCCTAACCTGCATCTAGGGCATCTAACAGGCGCAAGAAGCTCATTTGCACTCACTGGACAGGGACATACTTCTACCTACTATGAAAAACTCCAAGGACCCAGCTCTTGTGAAAAATCACAACAGCTATCTGTCTTCTCTGTAACTGTCTTCTCTGCAGTCACAGAATTTTCATTCTTACCCCACTAACTTTCCACATGGAAGGACTCTGGCCCCAGAAACTTCTGCTAGCTGATGTGGCCAAGAGCAAAGGTTATGTCCTGAGCTGCCTGTCTGCACAGAGAAGGTGTGGAAAGAAATCAATCAGTGTTCAAAACCTCCCACTGCTTTTCCTGATCTTTTCCTGGAAGGACAGACAAGTTTCCTTTTAAGTACCTGGGAAAGAGCTCTAGAGCATCTCAGCCCAAAGAGCCACAAGATACACTCCAGGCATACACGGGCTAATGCAGAAACATCAGTACTGCAGGAATGCAGGCAGAGATTTGCTTAGCAGTGATCACACATGGGGTTCACTCTGCTTACATGATAGGTAAAGAGCAGAGCATTTGTAATGGCTTGGGAATGCCTTTCAGTGCTTCTCATCTGAAAAATGACATCATCAATGCTGAGGTTACATTTTGCTTCAGTTCTCTGTTGGCAAACTCCCGTTTCTGTCTTTTTGTACTATTGCTTTTGCTTCGTATCGTAAGTCTTACCCCACAAAGGAAAACAAAGAGGAAAGAAAAAAAAACCTAATCCAACTTTTTTTTCAAACTTTCCATATTGCTTTTCTAAAGAGAAAACCTGGGATGTTCACGGAAACCCATACCCTGTATCATACTGTTGAGCACATACTTTCATTAGTTCTTCAAATATTTTTCCAAGATAGAAAAGTCAAGCAGGAGGCGGGAAATGACTAGATCTGAGGGAGCACATGCTTAGCAAGCTGAGTCACCCCTGAATCCAGCCAGCTGCCTGCAGAGAGCTCCTCTGCTGCTCAATGGCAAATTAGTTCTGGCCTCGTCCAGAAAATCTGTTAAACAATACATAATAGGTGCTACTTCTGTAACACTTATTGTTGCTGATGTTCTCGTCCCCTCCCACCACAGCGCAGGCACCTGAAGCCCTGCAGTTGATAGCATTATCCGCATGATACTGAAGGTTCTTTCTGCCTGCTCGTTCACACAAGTCCAAATCAGACAAGTATCAGGTCTAGTAATGCTGACAAGAGACAGTGATATCCCAGCCGCTCCAGCAGTTTTCAGCCTTTTTCAATACAAAGGCTCATACGCATTTTCCAGTGCTTAATGCCCAGGAGAGGAAAGAGGGCAGAACAGAGGAAGGTGCCTATCTTTGTGGAAAGGAGTGAAAAGGTCAAGAAATGGCAAAAGATTCCCATCGTCAGTCACAGACACCTAGGAGACCTTCTGCCTTGTCCCTGTTGTTGCATCCTTGGCCTTGGCTGTTATTCTGAATTCAAGGACAGTGAGATTTTCAAAGCAAAAACCCAAAGAATCCCCTGCAGGGCAGAGGAAGGAAGGGAACCACAGCGAGCCCTTGGGAGAGGGTCAGGATAAACAGAAAGTCACAGCACCTACCTGTCTGCCTCCCTTCCTCCCTCTGCAGGTTGTGGCCATGGAGCAGACAGAAGGCGGCACCCTGCCGCAGCTGGGCAGCTCCTGGTGCCCTGGCTTGATTGCTCAACACAGGCCAGGCAACTTTATGCAGCACTCCGGTCACTGCTGCTGCTGTTCTCCCTTCTCAATTCTGCTCTATCCCCTGCAGCAATCCCACGCTCATTGCTGATGCAAAGAAGCTGAAGTATCAGCCTGCTTGGTTAAGACAAGATTCGCAGCCCCTCGGGGATAGCGTCACTGCAGCTACCCTGCTGTCAGCTTATTAGATACACCGTCCTAAGCTACCAGTAGGCTCAGCGGTATGGGGATGTTGCTCTAAGACCTTGTGAAATGAAGGAAGGAATTTTTTGAGACCTGACAGGGAGATGAGGGCTGCAGGGGCAGCACTAACACATGCTGTGCTTGGCTGAAGGTCTGGGATACGTGCTGATCCACAGCCAGAACGATGCCATAGTCCCAAGCAGCTTCTCCAGGCTCCTGCCACCAACAGGAACAAAACACACGGGACATTTTCCAGTTTCCAAGACACACCTCAAGTCTTCGGTTGCTCACTCCCTGACCAGTATCTCTTACTTTCCAAGGAAGTTGAGCTCTTCAAGAAAACAGATTCAATATTCAAAAAGCATCCTGCCCTGACCCCCCTCAGGGGAGGGAAGGGAGCCAGGTCTGGCTGTGCTGCGGCATGAATGAGTGCACATACAGGCATACTCCTCAAAGCCTGGCCCACGAACAGCAGCACACCAGTGCCATGGGCAATGCAGCCACAGATGGTGGTTTCTGCTTCTGGGAGACAAGCTCCCCAGGGAGCAGACCTACCTCTTTGCCCTGCCCCAAAGGACAAGCTTTCGTTGGTGAGCTGCTTCTTCCTCCCCCCCTCTAATTTCTTTTCTCACTTCCTCCGTAAACAGAATCTCCTTCTTTCTACATCACTGTACTTAAGGGTTGAATCCTTATCCTTGGAAGCAAGTTTCTTTTTTCTCTTCCTATTGGTGCCAGAATGCTCTTTGTCCTGTTGTCTTCCCTCAAAGTATCCAGAAAGTATTGCTTCATTCTCATTTAGGATCTTAGCATCTCATTTAGGATCTTAGCAGTCTCTCATCTGGAGGGGCAGAGGAGCACAGGGCTGGAGTACTTCTCCCTCCCATAACCTATGGTGGTGAGTGCAGGAACACCAGTTTTAGCCCTCCCTGCAATATAGGAGCTGCTCCTCTTGGCACCCACATCCTGCTTTCACAGCTTGAGCCCAAGAGAGCTCACACTGCCCAAATTCAGACTGCTGTGTGCAAGCTGGGCTGCAGATAGGCAGCAGCAGCATGCCCAGGGCCTTCTTTTCCACTGAGTTCTCTGTAACCTGGCAGGAGCAACATCTCCTGAGCTGGAAAGGACTCACAGGACTTTGCAAAGATGGGTCCTCTTAGCAGCTTGCATGGCTCTCGCTCATTACCCATAGGTAGATTATCAGGGTGGCAGAGAGGCCATGCCACAGCTACACAACCAACTGAGCTGGGAGCCAGCTGGAGACTGGGAGCACTAGCCTGGGTATCCTCAATACCTCAGGCTCCCTCTTCTCCTTCCCTCTGCCACCCATTACTCGGACTGCAGTACTAGCCAAGCAAGATGACAGCCCCCTTGTGTCTGCCAGACACTTTAGATACTTATCCCAAAGACTTTTGCAACCCAAATAAAAGTGGTCAGACTAAGGCAGAAAGGGAATTACACGAAAAGAGAACCGAAGCAGAAATCTCATTTGGAGGACTGAACCCTCCAGCACACTCCCTCTGAAATCAGGAGTGCTCCAACAGAAGCTCAGCCCCTCAGCAAATATGGTCCACGTGGCTTACCTGGGCACACAGGAGGCCTGTGACTGCAGAGGGAACTGAAACCACATCCCCCGAGTCTCAGATAAACCCAGCAGCTACGCTCTACCTCATCCTGGAGGGCTGCATCTCAGGCCCCAGCAGGAACCATGGAGACAGCATCTCCTGGCCACCAGTGGAGAATGAGCTGTATGATCTTGTGCCCAAAGAAACTGAAATGCAGGTCTAAGAAACTGTAATTTAGTAGCAGCAGAACACTTCAGTGGAAATGCTCAGTTTGTGCAGTAATGTTTCATTTTTTGTGGCATTATAGCAGTGCCTTAGAAACATTTTCCAGTCCTGTCCTCTGTGCTCCTGTTGTGACAGCCTTATCAGTGAGAAGGCTGCCAGTGAGCCACTCCATGCTGTAGACAGCCTACACAGTAGAAACTACCTATCACTACAGAACACTATTATAATTAAAAATTAATGGCAAATGCACTTTCTCCCTTTCTCCATCCTGAAAAATGTGTATCATTCCAGGGCCAAAGGCTTGTGGGACACCAAGCACATTCTGTTACTGCCTCCTGTGTGGCAGCTTCCACATCAGCTTCACTGTGCTCTCATGCTTGTAATCTGCCCTTGAAGCCTCCCCTCTGCCCAGGCCACTTACAGCAGCACTATTGTTTTTAGCAGCTCAGCTTTCCAGCTGACTTTGAGATCCCCCGAGGCACTCTCTTTTTTTCTGACTCTGTTCCAGGTTGCCATTGGTGCTCCTTAAACGACTCCCGCACCTTTTGGTCCCTTGCCATTTAGAGCCAAGAGGGTACCTCCTTTCCCTTGGCTTCCTTACCCAAGATCTGTCTGCTGCTAGATTAGCTGCCTGGGCACTGGAGACACTAGCTATGTCTGACAAGCAATCTCTGAAGGTTTCCGGGGCAGTATTACACACTGTCAGCATTGTTAAAGCTGAATAGCTCCGCAGCAGATCAGGGCTGCACAGGACATCATTGCTAGAGAGGCTTCCTGAAGGGGCTTCCTTACTGGAACGAGGGTGACTCACTCCTACTCAGCTGCTCTTGTTGCAGAGAGATTAAGCTGCTGCGGCTGCAACAGGGTAGTAATGATGTTCATGAAAATCACTCTGCAGGAATAAACAGTTACTGGAATAAAAAGAAGAGTATGGCTGTGTTTGGGAAGAAGAGCAATCTCTATCAGTAGCTTCTTGCTGCTGAAAATTTCTGAGTGCATGGAGAGCTCTGTGCTTCTTTGTGTCAGGCACAGGATGAAGAATTCACTGCATTTTCCAAAAAGCAGCTGCACCCAGACAAGCTATGAAATGCAAAAAACAGTCACAAGAGCATGCATATTTCTGTATGTGCATGCTGGGGATCTTGCAAGCACTACGGCAAGGCTACACATGCAAAGCAGAGGTAACCATCTGCCCATCTGCCACATGGGTGTTGTGACTACAGGCCCATTATGCATTACAGATCCCCCAGAAGTCCCATTTGCCCCGTGAGCAGCTCTGCCCACACACCTCCAGTGCCAGCAAGGTCTGCTGGGGCGGGCCAGGGAGCTGCCAGGGGCTGGCTGGAATCTTTGCTTGCCAGCACTCAGGTTTACAGTGTCTGTCTGCCCCTCAGGACAGCCACCCCGTTCGTTACTCAGAACGGGCATCCTGCATAATGCGAGCGCCACTTTCTGGCACAGGCAAGGCCCTGGTGCTTTCAGCCACCCCCCTAAAGTAAGGCACCTCAGGAAACTCATTCAGGATCGCATGCATCAGTGCCCCCCACCCGGGCAGAAAAAAGCCTGCGCCACTGCTGGGAAAAGAGCCCGGAGCATCGCTCAAATCCCGGGCATGTCTGCCCTCACCCTGCTCGGCTGCTCTGCCCTGCCCTGCCTGTCACCTCCTCAAAGACTTTGCTCCCTCTTATCACTGGTGCCTGGCCAGGTTTCAAGCAGCAGGGTCCAGCCACAGCCTGGTATGGTGTCAGGAGTGCCTGGCTGCTGACTGCAGGCATCCTGGGGGTCTGCTGGGCCAGCTAAGGCTTGTCTTAACCCTCTTTCATGGCCATTCATGCTGTGGAGGCAAAAGGCGCTCGGCTTGAAAAGCTTCAAACAGCTCGCCTGCATGCAAAGTGGTCTTTTTTGCCAGAAAACTTCCCTAGTGTTTCCTCTCAGCGCCATCAACAGCGGTGTGGAGGAGCATGGAGGAGTTGCCCTCGGTGCACCAAAGCCAGCTAACGCCCGCTCAGCATGGCCCCGGGGTACCATCGGCCATGTTTAAAAGCGGCTGAGGAGGCAGACGAAGACGGAGCGAGGCCCAGTGGGCCTGCGGAGCCACGCGTGCCAGCTCCTCGTCGCCATGCCACAGCTCCCCGCCGGCCTGCCGCAGGGCTGAGGCAGCAGCTCAGCTCTGCTCCCCACCAGCAGGTTGGCTCTGTGGAAACCTCCCTTTCAGCAGAAGCTGCCTTCCACCCAAAATCAGTCTCTTCCCCATTTACTGCACCCCTCGTGCCAGGCCAGTGAAGCCCCGTTGGGAGCTTCTGCGGTTCAGGCAGGAATGGCATTGCCTCGTGGGGCCCCAGGCCTCCCTGCCCTCAGCACCCCAGTGCTCTGCTCCCTGCTTAGACCAGCCTGAAGACCCGTCCCCCACGTTTCTCTTTCCTTACCATTACCACAGCATCACCGCGTAGACCTTCCACCTCTAATTAAATGTTCTGGCACATGCCCAGGAGTACTGACACAGATCCAGACTCCCATCACAGTGACTCGGAGGACTTCTTACGCTAGCAGGAGGCCCTGACTCTCCTTGGGCTTTGAATGCCCACCACCCTCTTCCCCATGCCAGCAGGCTGAGAAAATGGCAGAAGCCCTCCTGAAGACCTATCCTTGTGCTGCACCAAAGGCCCCAACAAGCCCTACGATAGCTGTAAAAATGCCAGCAACCACAGTAGCAATTCCTCTGGTAAAGCAGCAGCACGCTAGCAAGCAGCGAGGGGCTGGTTGCATTGATCAGCTTTCGCGCATGCCACGGCTAAGCCAAAGTGCCCTTGAAATTGATTCTAGACACCACAGATCCTGCTCAGGGGGAAGGGGCGCAGACCCAAGAACTGGGCTTTTTTTCCCACATTCTCCCTTTTCTGTTTTGTGCCAATACAGGCTGACTGCTGCACTTTATTTGACCTCAGCAGCGATACAGCTACAGAAGAAAGGAGGCATTTATCTCTCTGCAGAGAGCTTCAAACAGTTCACTTGCTTTCCTAACACCCAGCCCATTCCCCTGCCTCAGTTCAAAGCAAGACCCAGGTGGCATGAAAGCCACTTAGGCAGCTCAGCCAGACGTGACCTTCCCCATCCACCCTGGCAGAACCACCCAGGTCGCACAACACCTTGCCCTTCCCCAGCCCCTGCCGAGGCCCACACCAGCCTTGCCCTCAGGGATTACTGCCTCTCACGACTACAGCCCAACAGCACAGAAAACGAAAAACTCAGGCATTCAAAAAGACTGAGCACCTGGCATCAGAAGTGCTTTAACTGCAGTCGCACCCACACTAAAAATTATAGTCCTATAAATTACATGCGAGACTATAATTCCGTCAAAGTCTTTTTAAGGTTTCCGACCAAGCAAGCTATAGGTTGTAAAGGTCATCATAAAGCATAGGAGAAGTTAAAATCTGTATGACCTCAAGAGTTTTCTAATGACTTTTTATCAGCAGTAACTTGTAACTCGTACGTACGAAAAGCAACTAGCAGTTGCAAAACTACCTGCATACAAATCAGGAAAATTACCTACAGAACACGGCAGATACGGCCAGATGCAGCTGCAAGTTAGATGCTGTGAAGGGAAGGGGCAGCCATGCTTTGCATATCCCTTAACTTGTAGTGCATACATTGGGCAGGGATAACAGAGGAAACAGAGGTTCCTTATTCCCCAGTAAAACTCCTTTCTCCTCACCTCCAGCATCCTCGCAGGACTGGAAACAGCAGAGGACATGAATCATATATTTGCAAGACATAAAGTCTTCTCAGTTCTAAAGTCCAATTTGTGCTAATCAATGCGTATCACAAGCGCAAATGTTAACCCAAAGGAGCAGCTAAATGACTGGTACAACCAGCGGAAATGGAATCATTGGAAAGTTCACTCCTGGCCGTATGACCAAATCGCCATTGTCTCCCATTCTTCCTCCTACTTACTTCCTTCTTTTAAACAACCATAACGGGATGATGCATCTTGAACTCTAGGTCACCACCTTTGTCATGAGCTCCTGGGAGCTGGCCAGCGTCAGCATGCAACCAAACACCAGCATCCCTCAGGAACTGGGCAGCTGGTTGCCATTCTCATCCAGGATCTGAGAGTCCTCTTCAGAGATGCCAGGCCACTCGTGCTGCCATGCCTGCCACTCAGCACGGGGCACAGAGCCATGGGGGAAGGTCTGCCTTCAGACTGGGCCTTACTTTCTTCTACTGAGGTTTTCCAGTTTCTTTTCAGCCAGCTCATAGTCCAGGCCAAACATCAACCTAAGATACCACATGAAGAAGTGGTGGGGCAGTACATTGCATAGCTAAACTTTTTAAGTTACAGGAAACATGTTTAGGGGGATCCTCATTTATTTTTCCTTTGCATCTAATTGATCATTAGCATCAAATATGAAAAACCAGCATTTCCCAGGAGCATCAGCAAACTGACATCATTTCAGTGGCTCTGTACGCAACATGTAAAACTGAGAGGAGTAAAGTTCAATTTTAATCGTGCAGCTGATACCGTGAGGTAAACAGGTGCTTTCTTTTAAGGATTTTTAAAACAGATTTTTCATCTTTTGAGATGGCTTAGCATGAGTAAAATTTTGCTTTCAGTTACACAGGTATAAATCTGGAGTAACTGATAATCTCAAAGCAACAAACTCACATTTACTTCTCCACTGAAACTCTGAGATTGTGCAACAGAGGAAATGGCAATGATGGAGTAACTCCAGACTTTGAACAGGGCGAGTGAAACTAGTGCTTTGACTGTGAACTGCCTTTTCTCCTGCAAGCTTGTAATGCAATTAATCAATTACTACACAGAAGAATCTCAAACTTTTCAACAGGATCCAGAAAAAGCAACATTCTAAAGCCAGTGTTTTCCAAAGCATACTCTGAACTCTTGATTTTAAACCAGTAAAACTTCCTAATGGCCCACAGTTTCAGACTGAAGCAAAACTTCACAGCAAAGTAAAACCAGAGATTTATAATGCATATGTCATGCAGCAGCAGCACATTATAGCGTCATATTGTGTTCTGTACATCACCCATTGTTCAACTTTGTAAACAAAGCTTTGACACGCTCGAAGTTTTTTGAGCCTCACCTGTTATTTAGAGACTTTCTTTTATTCATAAACTGCCAAAAAAGGGAGAGGGAGACTCAAAGGCGATCCACAGTTACTTAGCCTAATAACTGGCACTAGCCACATGAAGACAAATTAAGACTTTAAATGCTCTTCTCCTCCGAACAGGTATTTCTCAAGCTTATCAACAAACGAGATTCTAAAACACCATCTGCGAACAGTAGGGTAACCTGAAAACTTGCTCTGTTATCTACTACTGCAAAATAGACAGCAAAGGGTAGGATCTATCTCACCTAATTTTAGCCATTTAAACTAAATAGCCAGCACCTTGTCTCAGCAAGTCACCGGAGCTTCCTCTACAGCCAATGGCATGAGACTCCCACGAATTTTAGCATGGAGAAAGAAACAATAAAGAAGGCATTGATGCCGCTGACTGGAGAGTACAGACCATTAGTTTATGATAGATGCCAAGGTCTGGGAGAATCCCACCATGACATGTCCAACAGTACGCATGGGGTATAGCAGACGCCTGTATGGAAAGCTGCAGGCTTCACTCCCACAGCAAAACGGTTCCACTAATTGTAACACAGCCCTAGACCTGTAGAGGAGCAGGAGGATGGGGCTGGTCCCTGGCTCCATCAAATGGGGGACCGGGGAATAAAGGAACCTGAAAAACAGCAAAAAGATGTAACAGCTTATAATGCAATCTGTAGCTAGTAATGTCCGACTTATTTTACTAAAGTATTTCAGTATGAGAAATCTTAATGAAATTTCACACATTCTGAAATGTCAAGGGGTCAGGCTGATCCCTGGCTTCTATCCACTTGCCTTACTTCAGCACAATTTGACTCCAGTGACCCCTTTTTTTTTCAAACCAAAAGGTATTATGAATTTGCTTCCCTGTGATAACAAGTTCTCCTCAAATGTCTTTTTCTTTTCCATGAACCCAAATAAAGAATTAAAACTATAGCATTAATTGCAAACACGTAGACAAAGTAAATTTAGGGAAAACATAAAGACTTTCCTAGAGGCCTGTTTGTCACAGGTTCTCTCTGATGCTTCTGGTATTTTTGCTCTCTGGTATTTTTGAAGATACACTGTGTTTCACATATGGGGTGACTTTTTCTTATTTATCAATCACACATAATGAAACACTTAGTACAGAAAAAAGTCTTTCTCAAGGTCAGTGGATCATTATGGCTTGATTCTGCAGAAACAGTCCTAGTGAGCTACACCTGAAAATAAAGTCACCTGGAAGACATTCAAAGAGTCATCATCAGCTCTGAGCAGCTTGCTGGGGAAAAACTGTAGTGTCTTGAATCACCTATTTTAGCATGGCTTTTAAGTGCCAACCATGCCAGTGGACACACAATTAAAATGAACAGTCCTGAATGTTTTGTTTCCTGATTTCATATGGAAATGAGGGGCAATTGCATTGCCAGTCTCTCTCATAACACTGAATCTGTCAGTCAGCTCCGAGCAAACTTGACAGAGGGAGAAGACTTCTCAAAGATAATTAAGCTCCCTCAAGCTCCACGACCAGCTAGGGTAGAAAAGACCTAAGTTAAAACTTTCACGAAGGCAAAGCTGGCAGAATGACATACACCTTGATTGGCAGCAGCCAACCAGCCCATTGCCACAGCTCACTAACCTGGCCATGAGCATTTGTGTCACCCTCAGCTCATGCACTCCATGAGTAGATTTCGTTTCAGGAGGAAGGGCTGGGATGGACAGGGAAATTCTCAAGAAATACCTCAGAACCACAGGACACGAGGCTTCACCGGCTCTTCTGCTCACAGAACTACTTTTTTCTTTTTCTGTTATTTACTGGCTTCCAAAAGTTTGATGAAAGACCTCCATTAGCAGATGCCCATTAAATGGAAAGTAGATGCCCTTTAGTGTTTCTTAAAAGTGAACACTTTCATGAGTTGATATTCCAGGAAATTACTGATTATCATTTTGATCCCTTTAGGATTAAACTCTAGAAGACTTAACTAGGATAGCAAGATAAGAAAAAAATTCCAAAGAAGGCACGCTTTGAAGAAGATTTAAAGCCTTCCAAAAATCTGCACTCGGCAAGTTCAATGTAGTGTTGAATCACACATGGCAGAACCCCATGCAACCCTTTCATGTATGAGATCTGTATCTTAATCTTCATTTTAAACAGTCCAAAATCAGAGTGCTACCATTTGTAGCATTTGAGCCAATTATTTCAAGTAATTATTACACTTCTAACTGAATATTTATCATTCTGCAAACAGCCTAATGGGAGATGACCTATACCTTAACTTACACATTTTACAATGGTCTTCCTCTAAAACTGTCTGCCAATCACAATATTTAAATCCTATGAAGTTTACCTTGTGTTTCCTATACATTTGGATTAGAAGTCCACATTGTATTTGTATATTACATTCGGTTCACAGCTGAGGTACCCTAACTTTAGTATGGAAAAAGTTGCTACCACAGCATTGCATTTCTCATTTGCTATTCCCTTGAATAGCATCACCTAACTGGCTGGGTTTCTATCATCACAGAAATGGATGCTGTGTTTTTTCTAAAAAATGTGTAAATTCTACCAATACAAAGCACACAAATGTTTGTATGTACCACTGAGGTAAGCAAGCTGTACACAGAACAGCTCTAACAAACACCACAGTTGTGAGGGAATGCAATGCTGCTCACGACAGAGCAGCCGGTCATTTTAGCCTTTTCAGCGCACAGCTGTGTACCACGGACAACAGTAATTCATTTCCTTTTTTCAGGGCTTTTTGAAAAAACAATGGCTCAGTTTCTAGTATGCCTGGCAGCCACGGACGAGGTCAACCTGCAGTTCAAGTGAATCTGAATGCGAATTTTGAAAGCAGAATCCATTACATGTTACAGAATTTAAGTCGTCTTTTATTAGAATAGAAAACGAGAGGTGAGAAGTAGCAACAATAAAACTGGAACTTGGGATGCATTCTGACACAGAAGAGTTATGAAAAGCAACAAAGTTTTCCTTACAGAACAATAATTCTTAAGGATGGACCAAACGGATTATTTACCACTACAATAAACTATATATTATCAATGAATAAGATGACTACTGTACTCCCTATATACGGCAAACAGACAACATAATGGGTTTCCAAAATGATCCAGGTTATCAACAAAATCCTACTCAAAGAAATTAAGTCTGCCCCATCTCTACCAGACCACCTAAGTTTATATTTGGGCAGCTAAAACCCAACATGTTTTCCCAAGTATTATTTTAGTTGGGTTACCTAATTCCTGAAAAGGATTTTGTCAGAGGAACACAGGCAGAGTTTTTTCAGTCAAGCCCATCTCCAACAACTCTTGCAGCATAAAAATATAGGAAAGACGTAAGCAGTTGGTGTCATAGAGCTCTTCTATGCTTCATACTCAAGTATTTTAAGATCGTCAAGTAGTTCTTTTGCAAGTGCTTGCAGAGCTGCATTGCGGCTCTTTGACAGTGCAATGATACGCTGAAATGGCAAAGTATCACGCACCTCAGAGGCTGACTTGGCTAATACTTCTGGTTCCAGAATCACAGACTGGAGGAGCCGCAGAGCATGAAGACAAACTTCTGTATCTGGGTCTAAAAGTGGGGGAGGAAAAAATCCAGTGCTTATTAGAAGCAAGTCCAAAAAAGTAGCATTAAAGCTCTACAGTGCCACTCCTCATAACCCACCAGGCAGACAGAGAATAACTGAAGTTTCATAATTCACAGCTGCCATTTGGTGCTGGATGGTTGGCTCTAGAAGGAACCTGAAAACATCTTTGCCCTCCTCAGCAGCTTGGGCTCAGCAGTGTTTGGGAGGGAGAGATAACCAGGAACCTTTCTCTTGTTTTTCAAATGTTAGAAATGCTATAAATCAGGGAATTTATCAACTTGAATTTATCCAGTCAGTAGCCAAGATACACTGTTGGATGCAATCTGATTTAAAACAGAACAAGCTATATCCCATGACTATCCAGACTTAAAAACCAAACAGATGAACTAATCAAATCTGCAGTAAATCACCAGGCTTTTTTAAAATTTCTTTTTATACAAGCTTCCAGATTTCTTCAAAGCCAAATAAAATATTACTCTTTATAAAATTTTCTAGTAACCATGAATCAGCCTTCCAAGTGTTGAATTCAGTCTACACAAAATTTAAATGGGTACTGAAGCTAAGCATTGCTGCTTAGGGATGCGTCAGAGAAATGTAGCAAAGACTTTTGACTGGCTTAAGCTAGGAAGACTTATAATAATTCTACTGTTAAGAACACAGGATGCATTTTTAATTACTGAAACATTGTCCAGAGAAGGGCAACGAAGCTGGTGAGGGGTGTCGTGGTTTAACCCCAGCCAGCAACTCAGCACCACACAGCTGCTCACTCGCTCCCCCCCACCCAGTGGAATGGGGGAGAGAATTGGAAAATATAAACTAAAGCTCATGGGTTGAGATAAGAACAGTTTAATAGAACAGAAAGGAAGAAACTAACAATGACACTAATAAAAAGAAAAAAATGACAATAATAATAAAAGGATTGGAATACACAAGACAAGTGATGCACAGTGCAATTGCTCACCACTT
>JAVKLA010000058.1:8421477-8453748 GCA_034782735.1 Sagittarius serpentarius
AGGAAGAATTTCTTTACTGAAAGGGTCATTAGGCATTGGAACGGGGTGCCCAGGGCAGTGGTGGAGTCCCCATCCCTCGATGTTTTTAAAAGTCGTGTAGATGTGGTGCTTAGGGACGTGGTTTAGTGGGGGACTTGTCAGTACTAGGTTAACGATCGGACTAGGTGATCTTATAGGTCTTTTCCAATCTAGGCAATTCTATGATTAGGAGCATTATATTTTAATCATCCACAACAGTCCATCTGCATTTAGTTGTTTATAGCTTTATCAAAAGCACCTGGTAGAAAGCCCCATTTTTACACTTCTCTATTCTGCATATTCCAAATGAAAATGTATAATATATTTTTATGGCTGAAGTAGTTATTTGCTCCACGTGCGATGCATTTTTTATGTATTTGTCATTAGCATACCTAATCTTCAGCAAGCTTTTGATAAAGCGTTGTGCAGAAATATTGAGAAAAATTAATTCACATCACTTTGCACACAAAATCACCACAGAGACCAAAATCTCACTGAAGGAGCATAAATGCAGTGCAGCAATAAACCACACTGTACTGAGTTTGAAAGAAGCATTTGGTGGTCTGAGGCAAGTTCTTTCCTTTCCCAGCTTATTTAATACCTAACACTGGTGACCTGAAAAAGGACTAAGGAGAATTATTCATTAAAGCATAAGGGAAAATGTTGAAAGCACCCAGAGAAGAAAATGGAATGTGATGGTCAATGAAGACGACTATAGCTTTAAGCACAAAACTGACTGTCGAGATAGGAATTTTTAATTCCCACTAGCACGTGGCTGAAGTACAGATGTCAGTCACAAGATTGTGACATCTGATCTACACCCACAAGCCAGGCACTCTCTCTTCCTCCATTTTCCATCATAAATGAGATATTGAGGTCTCTTCTACCATACCTTCTTCCCTATTTAAAGTGTAAACTTCTTAAGAAAGGAATTCTCCTTTCTCCTGGGAAACTAGCAAAGTGGGGTATAATCTGAGGGCACAGGAATTGTCCAAATCAGTCAGTAACGCACATTTTCTGATTTTCTGTGCAACGAGATTCTTAAGCTATTGGGCATACTGGACAACTTCAGGCATTCAAATCAGCATTTTAAAAACCCCAAGGATTAGTGCTGCACACCCCGCAGAAGTGGCCATACCCATAGCACAGCCACTCCTGTTGCTGCCACCTGGGTTGAAGGCTCTAAGGAGTCTCTTTCAATCTTCATCTACAGCAGTACCTGCAGGTGCAATTTTCTGAGTGATAAGCAGTCGTAACTCATGAAGAAATGCTACAACTCAGCCTCACAGACAGCAAGACTTTATGTCCAGTTTCTTGGGCAGCAGCACTTCAGTGAATCCTTTTGAAAAAAACTGGGTGCAAGTTTTCGTTTTCAGATTTATTCTGACCTAATCAAAATACAACTAAAAGCCTTGAATTCATCCTCCCATTCCTTCCATTTCTGTATTCATGCCTGCCAGAGGGGTTTTTTTTTAATTTCTATATTTTTTGTCAGATATAATGTTAAAACTCTGTACCCATCACCTGCCCCGTTTCTCTGTACTTAGTATTACTCTACGTTTATTCACCAGAAATAGCAGCAACAAACCATAGCCCAAATAGGTAAAAAGAAAGAAGCCTTTGGGAGTGAAATCTATGTAGTTCATTACAATCTTCCTCTGTGTGACATTATTTCTCCATGAAATAAAGCCATTAATACTTTTAATGGCTTGCAGTACTGCTGGGAAGCTTCATGTATGTAAGATGTTTTAAATCCCTGGATGAAAAGTGCTTTGTTACCAATACTGTTACAGGCATCTATGTTACTATTATCTGCAAGTGTTTAAAGGCTGTAGAAAGTAAAGAATTGATCAAGGAAGAAGCGTTAGCAGGGGAGCTAACAAAATTAGGATCTGTAGGAGATCAGGAAATGATTTCCAGCTTGACGAGCAAGAACGTTTTCCAGTAAAAGCAAAGAGGTTCTAGGAAGAATCTCCAGCAGCAGCCAGGGAAGCTCAACGGCTTGAGTCACTCAAATGAAGAACAGATTAGGCACTCGGGCATACAGCACAGAAGGAAATGATCCTGCACCAGAAGATGACTTAATACGCATTTAACCTCTGACTGCCATTGTTTTGCATGTATTCTGAGATGCTTCAAGTTAAATAAATACATATGCCTTAAAATATACTCCCTTAGGATTACATGTGGTTTTGAGAATACTACTTATTACCGGTAATCATGTTTTCTAAGAGGATTTAAAAAAAAAAATACCCTAGAAGTCTTTCTCTTGCCTCTCCAATATCATTAGGGATTTTTTCTAAAAACCCTGTCTAAAGAATACTTAGAAGAAATGTAAGGAATCTTCATTATTCAGCATTCTATTTCAATACATTCCAGATTTAGTCATTTTACACTAGCTGAGTAACATTTTGTTTCTACAAGATCAAAAAAATCCTTTAGCTGTAATCAAATCACTGCATTATACCCTCCCAACAACTAGCACACACATCTCTTCAACTAAAATTTCGAAACTACAATCATTATTTCTGGGGAACAGGGGAAGAAATCAAACTGCTTGCCTCAGTCGGCGATGACAAGCGTAGCATAAGCCTACCACCATCATAAAATGCTGATGCAATTTTAACAAGGTGTTGAAACTGCTGGAGTTTGCTGACGTTCTGCTAGCTGCCAGCACTACCGTTTGATGTCACTGGCTTTCAGTCACTGACAAAAGCAACTGATAACGTGGACAGATTTTAGTCACATCTGTCATTAGCACCATGCTCTCAGATGAACCGTTCCCCACGGCAGGGTTTAAGTAACTGCATTACATCAATGCTAAACAGCTTATCTACAATTGGCTCTGAGTTTTGTGAACTCAATTTACACGTGCCCATACCATTCCCTGGCGACCTGAATGCAAGATTTATTACCAGCAAGCTGTTTACAGCTATGTCTACGTACAAGAGCAGTATTTCAAAAGCTTCCCACCACTGTCGTAAATGTCATTCAATTCAATTACTGTCTGATTCTAGCACACAGGGGCGACCTGCCACTCCTCCTTTCCTTTTTACAAACCTGTCAGACTACCTACAATCACAGCATGTCTAACGGAGAGAGCTAGGGCACAGCTTGCCCCATGTAAGATCTCTTTGCATTGCCAATGCTGGCAGAGCTCAGCCAGTATCTGCAGCAGCAGAGTTTTCCAGACATTTTCATAATGCTGATAGGCCTGAGGAGACAAGAAGTGTTGCAATAAAGACACCATATGGGGAAGGAGCAGGGAGAACACCATGGCAGAAAAAAGACTCAGCTTTGCCGCTGCAATTCCTACGGATGCAAACGCACTTTCTCTCTGCAACATATTTGCCCCAGTTCCCGTGTAACAGCTCGGTTTGCTTCAGTCTCCTCCCTGGCCAGGTAACTGCTCTCATTGTCAGACACGGAGTTCAGCAAACCAAAATTCCTCACTCTCCTACAGACACATGCTTGTCACACTTTTATCACAGAAATCCTTGAGAAAGACTACCAGGTCCAGACGAGAGCAGCAATTTGGTCCCAATTTGCCTGACTGCTACTTAGGAGCTGCAAGTGGAAAGGAGCTTGCACAGACATCGCTCTGCAGCTGGCAGGTTGGTGAGCTGTTAGATACGTTGTCCAGCTCCCATCAATCCTAGCTTGGGCTTCTGAGGATTCCCACAGCAGCTACTGAAAAGGAGCAACAATGTAAGAACAAGCCAATGCTTTACAGTGACAGATGCATTTACCAGAGTTAAGGTTTCTTACATATATTCACAAAAGGAGAAACACTGTGCTCCTCAGGAGAACGTCAGTTTGCACGAGTCTGCTGTTAGGCAGGGTGAGAACCTAGTCAAGAAACTCCTGCTCAGCTGGCAAGGACAGCCACACCGTGCCCAGCCGGAGCTCCATCTGGGCAAGTATCGTTTGCAGCAGATGCTCAGAGTCTAGAAAAGGGCAAGCGTTCAGTGAGACTTCCCCTGGCCACTCTTCCAGCCTCGCAGCTAACTGAGGTTCAGGGACTTTCTGCGTCAGAGCTGACATCTTTGCATTTAAGAAAATGGATGTAGTCTTACAGGGCAAGAAGGGCAATCCTCTTTTTAAGACTAGTTTCATAGTCTGAGGAGTATGAAACTGTTGTGTGCTTGAAAGTCTGCTAACTGAGGTTTTGATTTATGAACCAGTTTCTTTTAATACAGACATCAGTTCATAAAATAAGGGGGTTCTGTTTGTTCAGATGTCTTTTAAATAACATGCTTCCATGCAAATAGCCTGAATTTTAAAGAACTCTCACAGCCATAACCAATTCAAACAGAAAAGCAAGGCATTAAAAACCTTCAGGGTTAGTCATGAAAAGCAAATATTGAAGGTTGCAGGCAGCATTAGCAAAATGAGAATGTGCTTCATACACGCATTTATAATAAAGACTGTCATTTGCAAAGAATTTGGATAAACAAGGTTAGATTTCCGTGTGGAACTGTGATGGAGGAAACTGAAGGGCAAGATCTAAAAGTAGTCATACTTCTTTTGTTGTCTTTCGTTTAATGAAGTACCTGGAGCAATTTCCCAGCTATAGATGAGAAATGTCACTGACATAGTCTCTCTGAATTCCACACTTTCTCATGCATCTAAGGAGAGCAATTTTTCAACTGCATTCAAAAGAAAAGAAAAGTGGGAAAAACCAAAATAAAGATATAGGATAGTTAAAAAAAAACCAAAAAACAAAAACCAAACACCAGAGAAGAGCCTATACCCATTTTCTCCAGCACCTATTTGTTGGTAGATGTTCTGTATGATCAAAAATGAAAACCATAAAACTAGTCTTTATTATTAATACCTGAGCTGACTGTGTCTTCTTATTCTTCAAAAGATCCTTGGCAGAGAAAAGTCCCAGTCTACCTCTTTGGGAATTATGGAATGAAAGTCTTATTGCATCTACAGATGTAAAGCACTAGAAAAAAAATCTCAGACAAATCTCAGGTGGATATCTAGCCAAAATTATATAACTTCTTTTTCTGTTGCTGAGGTCAGGGCTTCTTTAAATCTGAAAGTTATGCAAAACCCTTCGCCAAGACATCAACAAAGGGACAGCAGCTGATGAGGAAAACTAAAGCTGCCTATTTTCTCCAGGATGGGAACAGCTGCTCTGCAAACAAATGGTGCTCCACGAGAAGAGAACTCTACTGATCCCACAAGCTGCTCCACAGCCAGAAATCTGAGTCATCATTCACATGTTTTATGCTGGCACCAAGCTGGGAAGGTATAGGTAAGCATAGCTGATACCTACACAAGAATGCAACAGCTACATAAGCTATCTTTTTCAGTGATCAGTGCTGCGTATTAAAGGGTGCTCATCTTTTAGACAGTGTTTAAGACAGTAAAAAAAAAAATAGCCCACCTCATGAAGTGCTAAAACTACAGAAGGCTGCATTACCTTCAAAAAGTGTGTCAAACATTTGTTTTTCTCCTATTATCAGTATAGGCTCCAGCAGAAAGAGCTGTTACAAATTCTTGTTAGCAAGTGTGAAGTCATACTGGCTCACCCAAATTTTCTAAAGACAGTAGGACAGATGAACCCAGTTTGCTGTTAACATTCCTACTCTACTAGAAATCTTTATTAGATTTTTCCTCCTTTCTCTTACCATCCATGTATTCAATATCAAGGCATATTTCTGTCTTGTCAAAAAGCCTGCTAGACAACCTAAATAAAATCCCTCTTTGCTTCAGATACAAAGGGGAATAAAGAAAATCAAGTTAATGATTTGCTCTCCTCACTGAAGGGGAAGGACATTCTTCAGGGGACAAGAAGACTAGGAAGAGACTGCGAATTCAGAGAAGGAATTTGAGGGTTTTATCAGCTGTGTACAAACCATTGGGAGAAAAATGGCCTTGATGTATAGGCTGAGGTCACAGACACTTGTAGATTGACAATGGAAAAGCAAACAGGATGATTCTCTGAAAATATACTAAAAAAAAAAAAAAGTCAGAGGATGATTTCTGGGGCCTCTTTTAGTGGGAATGCTGATAAAAGCTTACAGAACTGTGGAAAGCTGAATCATCTCATAAGCCTTAATCAAAACACTCTTTGAAAAAGCTTCCTGGAGGAAGGCAGCACACACAGGATACCCTGCCAGCAGAGCGTAGAGCTCTACTCTCTTGCATGGAAAAAACTGTAAGACCTTATGCTGTAGCAGCTCCAGGTGTTTATAAGCTGAATCACGGCTAGCAGAAACTGAAGATGCTGGCCGCAGAAACAGGAGAGGAGCAAAAGTGGGAGGAAGCTACTGAGTTTTGCAAGTTGAAACATATAGAAATAGATTAAATGTAGAGAAAGCTACAGCAATCTCATACAAAACAATGGGAACAAGATCAGGTCTTGGATCTGACTCCTCATCTGATCACAAACTAGTCAGCCACCCCCCCGACAGTAAGCAGACTTCCTCCAGAGTCAGGAATCTGAACCAGCAGATGTGGTTTATCTAAAAATCTTCCTCCTTTGCTGTAACTGTATCATCAAAAAGTGAAGGAATTAGCCATGCCCGTCCTTCCTTCTACAGGCCAGCTATACAGAATTAACACTTTCAAAACACGGAGTAGCCTTTCCGTATCTTATTTCCATTAGCAGCTGCAAATTAATTATAACTGTGCCACATTTCATCCTCTTACATGACCTAGGAGCCTTCTTCAAACAACAGACTGCATAAAACTATTAGCTTCTTTGTTTTATCACATTTAGAGGGGCACATTTGGGAACTCATACTTAGGGTTTTTGAGGGTGTTTTGTTTTGTTTTTGCTAGAACAGCTTATGTATATATTAGCCAAACACAGTAAAAGGAAAATCTGGACTAATATATGTTAAATTTCCAAGCACAGCAGAACAAAGGACCATGTATTCTGAGTTCTCTGAGAATATAATTATTCTCAAACTATATTAAAAAAACCTGTAAGACAGGTGTTTTCCAACAGTCTTATAAGGATTACTTAATTTTCTGACATCTCAGAGGAGTGAGCCTACGGCATTGCAAAACAGTAACTTACTTGGTGAAAAGCACAAGTATCTACGTTTTCTGTAAAATAGTTGAGGGAACTGTAAGCAATACAAGTAGCTTCCAGCTTACCAGCACAAATCAAAGCTTTCCCAAAACTTCAATATGAAATTAATTCCTTGAAAAAGCAGATGGAACCTCTCTCACTCCAGCTGCTGTTAGTATTTACTAGTTGTATTACAACAGGGTTTTGCATAGCAGCACAGAGTGCCAGGATGACTGACCTCCCCAGTCCTATGAACTGCACACCAAAATCTTCTCATGGACAAGCCACAAAAACTCAAGAAAACCAAGACAGAGCAACTCTAGGAGCAGTTCATAGGCCGGACAGTGTCAGGGCTCTGTCCTTACTGCTGTCCTCACTGTTCCTTACAATCTGTGCACACAGCTGTCAGCCAAGTCCAATGCACACTGGCAATGTCAATCTCCGCTAGGTCCTACGCAGGGATTTGAAGCCTCCAAAAGAGCAGAACCTTGATGTCACTCATGTACCTGACAGTGGCAACAGAAGTCCTTGACATCCTTGAAGTCCTGCACTGGCTAAAGGCACAGCTGGGAATAGTACTCCAGCCCCGAAAGCCCAAATCCTGTTAGAGCACAAGGCCTCTCTTCAGCTGTACAAGGAGTCACTTTTGTCACGGGCAAGTGTAGTTACAGAGGTTGGCTTCTTTCCCCAAAATGTGTCAGAATGCAGTTACATTTTCTTTTGTTAAATGGTAGTGATCTGATACATAGTCTCCCCTCAGGGTTTATTTTAAAGCTGGTATGTGAAAATACAGGTGGCTTTTTTTAATCCACTTAAAATTTCTCCATTCCCTATTTTTAATTCTACCATCCATAAATTTTATATTAATGGAATATTACATAGAGTGCCAAAAACACTGTGGGAAATGTGTATCTTCTCCCTCTACCTATTTGCCCTTTTTGTTTACTTCTAATCTGACAAAAGCTATACATAATCAGGTTATGTTTTGTCATTTGCAACACCTATTGCCAATCTACAATCCCCAAAGTCACAATTTACAAAGTTCTTAGAGCAACTTACCGTTCAATAGCCACCAAAGCAAAGGAATAAAACCTGGACTTTCACTGATGTACTTCAAGCCTTTCAAGTTGATGCTCACGTTGTAAAGTGACATTAGCATTAGCCTAGAATTGAAAGAAAAAAGATATTATGTCCTTTGATTTCTTTGCATGTTTTGGCATCTTTTGCTATTTATGCCAAGCATGTACTGATGCAGAAGCCTATTTAATAATTTATATTTTGATAAAAGAGACAAGTCTCAAATTACATATAAGCAATGTTGTGCAAAACCTTGTCTCTACTGTTAAATCACTTATTTCAAACACGTGGACAAACATCCCATGCGAGAGTAAAAGTCTCATCAAACTCTGTGAGATTCATTACATAAAATGTGCAAAACCAGGACTTGGCTTTATGTGACCACTCAACCTATACAATAGAGCTTTCGTAGTGACAATCCCCACTGGGCAGACGATCATCTCAAATAAGCTGTTTGCCCTGACAAATAAAAGAGCTACTAGGAAACACAGAAAGCAAGACTGTATACTGAGTACTAGAAACAACATTAAAGGAAGTCTCTGCTACCGTCGGTTGTGCCACACCAGCCTTTCTGTACATTGACTCTCCAGTCAGCTGAAACGCAGACACATTGCTTGTGCCATCCTCTTTCAAGCATCCTCCTGTTCCTCCTGCTAGTGGGAACAGATGCAATATATAGCCAGCATACAGCAAACACCAGTGTAGTCTCTCTCCACTGGCAGGGAAACTTGTTATGCCTAAAGAAGCATTTGGAAGAAGGGGATGGGCCTGAAGGTGGGGAAAAAAGAAGGTATTAGTAGTCCCAGCTCAGCTTAGCACACTCCGTCCTAAGCTAGACTCGTCCCTTCTGCTATGGGTGCAAGGCAGAGCACTGGCTCGCTCTGCCTGCTCCCCAGCCTCTCGCAGTCAGGCAGGGCCATATGATCTGGGCCATCGAGTGAGACCCTGCTGTGACAAAAACTGACTGCTTGTCTCTAAAAATGTCATCACAGACTTTCCTATTTACTCTGCCTTCAGGAATCCAGATTGATTATATTCAGTGTACAAGTGGAAAATTTTTTTTTAAAGTCAGTAACACTGGAATTCAATTTGGCTGTAAACTGTGCTCTTGTCTTAGCACAGATCAACACTAGGACAAGACAGGCCAAATGGTACTCTCACCCGCACCTCTTCAAAACTCTCTCCAAATAACATTTGGGCCTATTAAAAGCCATAATTATTTTTTTTTTCCAGAAGGTGATTTCTTTTGGTCTTTTTTTATGATCACTGATGTTAAAGGAGGATAGAGCCCATAAACTGTCTTCCAGGTGACAGAAAAGGTCTATGGCCTGGCAGCTAGAAAACATTTCCTTAATTGAGCATTGAAAAAAAGAAACCTAAGATGACATCTCTGATGAACCAAAACCATGCATCTCCATGTGTAAATGACAAAATAAAAATATACATAGCAAGTATATGTTCATTTCAGCCACATTTTCAAAAGCTTCCAAAACCAGCATTTCCTAATTTATCAGCCTCCTAAAATAGGAAGTTCAGTAGTCATTTTGGGGCTGCATACATGACAGGTTATAAATTAAACCAAAGTCTCAACTTTCCTACAGAGAGAAAACCAGGTAGGCTGGAGAAAGCTCTGCATTTTAAAAGGACTGCTCTAGCCTGCCGATCCCACCGGCTTCTCCCATGGCAGCCCATGCTGAAGTTACTGCAAACATTAAAAGCTTCAGTATGATCAGTGACTTGCAAAATCTGAAACCCATCAGGGAAAAGAGCTTTGGCTACTGGTACCCCCTCAGCCTTAGCCATGACAGAGCTGAGATAATGTTGCAAGGTACAGGAAGCTGCATGCAGAAATGGCAGCTCTGCCTCTATGCAGAAAAAGTGCCTGGATCAAAATTTACTTTAAGCTGCTTTTGACCGTCAGACAAGTATGGTAACTTTGGGCTCAAACCAAGTCTCCCTTTCCTATCCAGAACAATTGCTAATACTCAACGCAGAACATTTCACTGGGGTTAAATCTTCTCCTGCAGTTTCTGCTGAACTAAGTTCTGCTTTCAAATATTTGATGTTGTTACGCCATCTTCCGCATTGCTGTACAAGTTTTTTATGGTTTTGGTGGATAAACATCTTCTTTTTCAGCTAAGTAGAGTCTCAGTGGGCTTAATGCAAATTAGTTCAATTTCCCTCTAACTTCCAGTAGGAATGGGACCTGATACTCAAAAGCAGAAAGCATCAGAAAAAAGTCCCCACTGACATTAACAAAAACTAATGCTTAGCCTCTTTCAGAATCAGATCACTGCTGTACTATGAACTTCGAGCCAAGAGGTCCCTGATGTTCCTGCAAAAAACCCCTACTCTGGAGTCAGAAGCTGTATTACAAATTCTTTCACCCTTCTATTGATGTTCTCCTGTTGTGTCTTTTATGTAGATCATCTTTACAGCTGTGGAGTAGCTGGCGGAACAGGGCATTAGGGTACTTTATGATGTGCTATGATGGATGCTATTACTTTTTATTTTATTTCTTTTCAAATATGATAACACGCAAGTCAATTTTCTGGACAGTGAAAAGGGAAGATGAATGAGCAGGGCTCCTAACATTTATGGAATATGTCATCATACCCACTCACAGCTGGGTGCCGGGTTGCATACAAAGCAATTACAGAGAAACAGAAACGAGCTGGAATGTTCTCCTCTGTTCTGGGGCCAGCTTGGTGGCTGCTCTCTCACATTACACTGATAAACCTGCATGCCACTGTGCATGCCACCATTTCCAACCAAAAGGGAAATAATGTTATTCCGAAAGGACTTCACACCCCACATCCTATTCTCAAACAAGTTCTCGTGGCTTAAGCTACTATGCCACCAGCAGGCTTTCGGACACTCTCCATGCATACCTTCAGAAAGCAGGAAAGAAAGTAACCCATTGCAGACTAAAGTGAGTTGTAAGAGGCCTAATTTATATTATGTGCTGCACCACTGTGAGTTTGATCACCTAGGCTTTTAAGCAGTAGGAAGAAGAAATAGCAGATTATTAAATCTACTGCATCAGTGGCCACTGACAAGCAGCGAGAGGCGCTGGGGAACTGAAATTGCAACTTGTAAAGCCCGAACGCTTCTTTTCATACAGCCTCTGCAGCTCTTACTTGGCTTCCAGAACCCAAGCCCTGACAAAGGAGCGCAGCCATAATTACCTATAATCAGCCAGAATGAAAGTGATCAATAAAACAGTGTCTTATAATGGAAAGTGTTAACGTTTCCTGACAGTGTCTTTCATCCTTAATCTGTTTGACATTTGCAGTTAGAAATAAAGTGACGTAAAAAGATGCTATGTTTGTACTTTTATTTCACTTGTTTGCTTTGTGCAGACAAAAGGGACTGGTGGTGGTGATCTATGGAAGTGCTGTGGTTTTAGAAGAAGACATAACCCACACCACAAGCCAATGTAGTAGCATATTATTACTAATTAAACACACTCACCTGAGCACAACATAGAAGCATTTCCAGGCCTTTTATACCACCTTCACCTCTAGTACTTGCACATTCTAATAAGTATTTTTTCCGGTAATTATTGCAAAAGTGCTTATTGAAGCAAACCTGACACATAATTACCAGATAAACAATACTTTCAGAGTTGTTTTTCTTAATGTGGAGGGCTTTTTAATTATGCATTTCATAGTCTTCCTATTTAGGCAAGCCAAATTTAATTAACATCTTGTACTACTATATCTATCAACACTTTCTTTAAAATCTAGAACTAAAAGCACATCTAAAGCCCCCTCTCACCTGCTTAATACATGGGATTAGTAAATACAATGTACTAATATGTACTAAAGTTCATATTTTTACTGGCTACTTTCAACTGCTACATAAGCAAAGCTGAATATTCCTAACAATTTAATTATAGCTATGGACAACTGTGTAAATGTTTATTGACTGCCTAACAATTACAAATATTGAACAAACCCTATACCAATGAGAAGAAAACCTGAAGTCTTTCACACCACTGCTATTTCAGAAAGGCAAAGACACCCATGAGATTCCAGTCCTGGCACTGACTCATGTAGATGCCTTGGATATATTTATTACATACTCATGGACTACAATGGATATTGTAGCAGTGCTGGAATAAATGACAGCTTTTCCCTGTAAATTTTTTTATTTCTATACCAGTACAAGTAAAACACAGGATTGCTAGAACTAGAAGAGGAAAGAGAATTCCTCTCTTTATCAGCTTACTTTGATACTGCTGTGTGTAGAATTGGACTCACAGTTTCCCCTGATTTGTCACACAGTAAAGAAAAACATTTTTGAAAATAAAAGCTAGAAAAGAATTGTAAAACCTCAAAACTGAGCAGAGGACAAACATATCCTTGAAAGCAAGGCAAATTTTTTCTTTAACTGATTAAATTAAGTTGATGATATCCTTCCATGTAATATCATAGTGATGTTTTTTAAGCTTCACTCAATTTGTCAGCCTAAGAGGCTGGCTCCTGTTGAATCCCTAGCCACTTCATGTGATTGTTTTATGCATATTTTATCAGTATTGCTGCATGGCAGCCATGTTTATATCACCATGTGTAATTCTTCTGCAAAGCAGGCAGATTTTGAAATATAATTAAAAAAACACCCAAAACATCAATTCAAAAGCAAGGCCTTCAAATCCAATTACATTGTCCAATTACATTAATACAATCTGAAATTATCAAAAATAACGTATCTGGACCCATAGACACATATTTGCTTGAAATTCAGAGTGTGCGTGTACGTGTGTTTAGGAACATTTTCCTTTCCCTCCTCCTCTCAAAATTAAGTCCTCTCACTATTTTTTTTTCTTCTGTACAGATTTTGAAACAGTATAGGTCCTCTTTTTTTTTGTTGTTGTTGTTATATGCATGAAGGCACAAATTACCTTTTCTTTCTTAAGTTGAGTTTCTCATACAAATCTTTTAGTTGGGGCTTTACAAAAAAAACAACAAAACAACTACAAAACATTGTTGCAAGAGTTAACTACCTTCTTTTGAGTGCTGACCTTCAAGCCCAACACTTGGGAAACACAGTAAATGACTGACATCAAAGTATCTAACCACTACCTACAGCACAGGCTATTCAGCTTCCCCCTCGCTACCCAACGGGGAAAGGCAACCATCTTCAGAGGGCAACTCCTTCCCCCCAACATAGGCTGAGCAATCAATCATCCAAGAGCATCATCTCCTTCCACCGACTGTGGGAAGGAGCCCAGAGAGTTAGCAGATACTTGACATCTAGCTTTCTGATAGCTGAGGTTAGGCAACATAAAACCTATCCAAAGTTAAGACCGAGCCCGATTTCACGCCTACCACATACAACCTGCCTAAATACATTCATGGACATAGCCAAGTCGCTGTGGCTGACAGGCTTGCTGTTTGCCAGCTGAGCTGTGACAGCTGGCTTGGGTATGAATTCTTTGTGTGTGTCTGTGCGCGCGTCCCATTTATGAAAAAACCCCACCACTCTGGCTTAAGCCATCTTCATGAACTAATTTAACAAGTGTACCGGACAAGTGCCCACAGCGTAGCGGATGAGCAAGTACTTGTTAAGCCATGGTAATTTGCTCAGTCAAGGCCAGCTTGTAACAGCTCCGAGAAAAAGGCAACAACAATAGTTTATTTAATCTCTCCAGGAGATGGAAAGTACAACTTTTCCAGCATCTGAACTGTGTAACATGGCCTGTTCTTTACAACGCTGTATCACAAGGTCCCTTTATAGGCATTACCTTTTACAAACGTAAGTGCATAGTGCTTCTGGCTACTAAGAAGCATAAACTAATTTAATTTTTGCTCTTAGCAGATACATAACTCACTTTCTTCACTAAGCAGATGCAGCATTTTGCAGCCTTCATATTGGAAGGGAATAAATATGAGTCCACATTTCCCACATCCTCTCTGTTTTAAAACTTGACCTCATACCTTCTTTAACTGACTCTCAAGTGACGAGCCCCTCCTACGGTGGGGGAGTGCATCCCTGCTCATCTCTACAATATTATGGTGCTTAAGAGACTTCTAAAGAGACACAAAACCTGGATAAACCTAGCCTTGTAGCCAAGCCTGGTATATCTGCAAGGAATGCTACTGTGAAAAGAGTTTCGAAAAATTATGTTTCCTTTCCAGGAAAGGAAATAATGAGAGAGTGGGAAAACTACTATCATCATGGTGACCCACACTGCAAGATAATGCATTTCATTTTAAAGGAAAAACAAAGTCATCATACACTTTAAACTTGGTACAGATTCCTGGCTTCATGTCTCCCAGGAGGTGCATCATAGTGTCCAGTAATTCACGACTTGAACTAACCAAGAACTCACGGCCACATGCCAGCGCAGCCACATCTGTGACAGAACACAAAACATCACCATAAACATCACATTTCAAACAAAAGTTTATGCTAATTATCAGGACCACTAAAAAGATATGTCGGCCATGAAGAATGAACTATGGCCTCTATATAAACTTAAAACTATGTTCATCTACATAGCAAATACTGAAGCAGCAAATTATACTGGTCAAACTCCTTCATAATCTACTTTGGTAATTAAAACATTTATTCAGAGTGGCTAGTATCCTAATAGTAACACAGTGGATTATGAAACAAAAGGTTGGATTCATCTGCAGATGATGTGGGACTGAAGCAAAGCTGACCATTATAGGCCCTACTTTAAAGAAGCGAGATTGCAGATTGTTTTAAAATCGCTCAGCCCAATACACCTGGCACATTACAAAACCAAAACTCTCATGGACATCTACTCAAAAGCTCTTTTCCTACATCCCTGCAAGTGCTGTGTTATTCATGCACAAACCAAAAGGCAAAAATATTTCCAAAGACTACTAGTCCAAAGCAGACTTTCCTTTAGTATTTTCCCTTATGCTTGCCCCATATTTTAGGGCACCCTTATGTGCAAGAGGTATCTTCCAGCAACCCAAACTTTTCTGTACTTTGCACCTGGCCAAGCCTCCTCCAAACACGTGAAGTGCAGTGTATGTAACTAGTCCCTGGCCTCCCATCCAGGGCAAAGTTGGGGATCTGCTGCATGATACAGTTCTTCCACTTCCATGAAGCCTCAGGTTCTGTCTCCTATCATCATCATCAATCATGATGCCTTTTTTAACCTCAGAAGCAGCAGACGTACTATGGACACAGCATATAATTAAAGACTGTAATTGCAATGTTTGTGCGCACTAGGCTGTGTTATGACTGTACTGAGAACTTCTGTTCTGGTGTTTTCTAATTTCTGAATACTTGGCACTTGTTGACCACCTCCTCAGTGTTCTTTTAATATCACTTTCTAGTGTAGTCCTACTTTACAGCGTAACTAGAGGGATTAAACTGGTACCTTCCACATCATTCATCTGACTATACTTTATCACATTTGACTTTCAGCAACCTCCTTTCCCAAATTACAGAGACAAAGAGACAAATCTTGGTAATATCAAATTCACTGGCAAAATTTCTATCAGCTTCAGTGAAGCAAGATTTTGTTCCACCATTCTGACTCCTCAGGCAGAACTCCAACACCCCCCAGCCTTTAAACATTTTCTTTGTTCAGACTTTACTTTTGCTATGCTTTTTTTGTTTGGTTGGTTTTTGTTTTTTTGGGGGTTGTTTTCCTTTTTTTTTTTTTTTTAATGAAGCAATTGGACAGAACTGGATTCTGCCTTGGTACAGTGGCATAATGCATCACGTATTGGGTTTTATTACACTCTTTAATGGCACCACAACACCTAAAATCACACATTCAAAAAAGCCATTAATGCAAAATTCACTTATTTGTATAAATACCCACTGTTTCATCTATCTTGCATCATGCCATTAGTGTTTGACAGTTGCACAGTTTCACAAAAATGCAGACGATGTATAAATCTAATTTCTCAGCTTTCCAACCCAAGGGCAGCCATACTAAAATAGATCTGTGACTTTCTACTTATTTTCTGACCCTAAAAAGAAACGTTTGGTATGGAAGTCAGGTTTATAACCTTTTACTTCTCTTAGCACTACAGACTCGGGACGGTGAAGGTGGGGTCCATCTGGCAGCAACAAAATCCGTAAGGAGTTTCAAAATGCTGAGCACATACCTTAAGATGGGGCTGATCTACTCGCCATCATCTGCAGTTCATACATCTTGAAGATATTAGCATTATTGACAATTCAGAAAGGAAATTGCTTGATGTTTACAAACTAAGGTGAACATACAAGACTAGTAGAATGGTCCTTGCTTTACTCCAGATGGAATGGACATGTCAGGGAATTTCAGAACTCAATGGCTCTTACCCACCTAATCCCAAACTGTGTCACAGACAGTACAATGCCTCACAAAAGTGTAAATGACAAAATAAGCTAGGACTTAAAAAGACTAGGAAGTCACCCAAGATATCAACATTGACTAAATACTTGACTTTGAAAACCTGTATTTACTACAGCACATACAAGGCAATATAGAAATTCCTAGTACACGTGGAATGCTATTCCAAGAGATAACGTTAACTTACTTGTTATAATCCCTGCCAAAGCTAATACAAACTGATTTTCATCAGAATCCAAATCCTGCTGTTTCATGTCTTCACTTAATGACTTCACAAAGCTCTCCATGGTCTGTGCAGTGATTGTGAAAAACTTTACTGCTTTACTCTGCAAGTGCAGAGAAGAAAAAAAGATTATACACGTTACAGCAGCTATGATTATTAGATGCTACAGTAAAATTGGACAATCTTCAAAATTACTAAAACATCCAGTTACTTCAAAAAACAACCAAAAATAACAGGTACATATTAAGTGACATGTCTGATCCCCTAGTATTTGAAACCATTTACCTCAGAAGAAAGTGAGAAACTACTCAATGCCACATTTATTTATAAAACTAAACCATTCTATATTTACCTCCTAAACCCACAGTAATATATATATCAAACAGCAAAATTAAAGCTCATTTTCAAAAGTGAGGGTATTAGCTCTTTGCTTTGCAATAGCTGCATCAGGTGTTTCACATTTACCTGGGCTACTACAGCAGCTTTTGTCAAAGCCCTATCCATCTGAAGACTGGAGAGCAGCCCAACATACTGACTTGACAGGAATTTAAGAAAACCAATGAAATACCCAGAAAAAAAGCAGAACTCAACTGGATCCTAACAGGATTCATTAATTGCTCAATACAGGGTGGAGAACAATGGGCTAGGTAGTTCTTTAGAAAAGCAAACGGAGGTGTCCCCTGGGTCACAGGTCGAATTTAAGTCAGCAATGTCACATGAGAAAGACAATCATCACGCCAGAGCATACAAACAGGAGTACAGCCAATAATTATGTTACACAGTCTTCTCCCCTGAGCTGGAATACTGCTCCATTTTGGGGTATCTCAGTTGAGGAAGCAACCACCTGGTACAAAGCTCAGGGCAGGTCAAAGAGCCTGGTCAGAGGTGCAGAGAGAGCCCGCAAAGGACAGGGAGGTCAAAGAGCCTGGTCAGAGGTGCAGAGAGAGCCCGCAAAGGACAGGGAGAACTGTTTCTGTCTATTAATAATTCTGACTTGTAACATTCCTGGAACACTTTCACACACGGAGGATGCTGGTTTTCACAACAAAAATAGCGTAGCAGAGAGCCCATAATGCCAGGTTTCCCAGTGCCTTTAATAATTTTCCCAGTTGTTTCATGAAGCAGCTGATACTTTTAGTTATTCCCAGCAGCAACCGAATGGGACAGCCCAAGAAATGCCTGAACTTTTATTCATTTTGCAGTGACTGAAAATTTTAATATTTTGTCAAAACTACTGCTTTCACAACATGCGCAAAGCTACTGGCAACATCTACTTATTCCTCCACTGCTATACATTCACCACATGAAAGATGTACAGTTCCTGTGGGGTGACTCCACCAACGGGGCATAAAAAGCAGCGTCAGCCAATCCTCAGTATCTTCACAACTGATCCTGTGGTCCCAGAATAACAGGAACAAAGGGATCATGAGGAAAGAGAATGGAAAAAAAAAAGTACATTTCTGCATGTGCTGGATGTACTTTTTATATTTACACGGAGACCACACCTCAAAGATGGCAATTTTAACATAAGCAGTGACTATAGTTCAAGAAGCAGAGGGCATGAGAAAAAAAGGAGAGTCTACTATAGCAAACTAATATAAGCTATTATGCTTAGAGTACTAAGCAAACCAAGCAGTTGGTATATTGCACAGAAAACAAGTAAAATCTTCTATTTGCCAGTCTCTTGAGGTGCCGCTGGCATCCTCTGCTGAACCTTCTTTCCAAATAGCCATTAATTAACTAGCTGTGAGGTCTGAGGAGCTGCAGGAAAGACCAATCAGGTTTATAAATAGCAAACATTACATATTCTGTGCAGTCTCTTATTAACTTGACAGTATTTTCATGGGACTGAAGAATGTCTCACCCACAGACACTGAGATAAGGACAGTTCTGAGAGCAGCCATTAAGGTGCTTGAGCTCAGATGGTGCAATGAATCCTTTGCTGTCTAAGTAACTCCTGCATGAAAACATCAGTTAATGCGCAAAATTGCTGCCTTAAAATATAAAGCTGTTTGTCACCATAGCAGATAACTGAAGTAGCAGACCACTTTGTAGGATCCAAAATTTCTCAAGCTGAAGCAAGTCTTGATGTTGTTCTGAAATCAATCCTTCAGTTTGCCTTTCCATGTGAGAGTCCTGTCATGTAGATATCTGGTTGAGGTTTTTTGAAAGACATCTAAAACAATCTCATGGGAATTAATTTACTTCTTTTTTGGCACATGCAGGTAGGCATACTTGAAAACTCTCTCTCATGCTGCTTCTCTGGATGTTTCTTCAAGTTCTCTCTATAAACATTACGCATGGGCAGAAACAGTAGGCATCTCTCCCCCACTGCCTTGAAAACTACTTGTGTTAATTTCAGATTTGCTGCTCAAGTTTTGGCTTTCCCAACCCGTAAGGACACAAGTGGTATATTGGTTCCAAACATCATTTCAGTCAATCTGCCTTACAGAACTGTATGAAAGAACTACTTCTGAATCTGTGCAAAGACTGAAAAAGTTTGAGCATTGTTCCCTAAGGCATGAAATGATTTTGAATTGATGCCACCCTCCCCACATGCTTAAATATAAGCAACAGTTTCAAAGCACTCTTGATGTTCTTGTACATTTCTGTAGCTCACAGCTCCTTCTCAGGAGACGGAGGAAGATACTACAAGCTGTACAACTTGTCCAAAAATAATCCAAACCAAAAACTTTGTATGACAGATCTCCATCATCTTTTAACAGCCTGACTCATTGCCAGTTGTAATCTGTGGCTGATGCAATGCCATACAATCCATTTATGTTTTTCCTAGTAGTCTTGTTGCAAATCCAGGCATGTTTCTCACTGCGTTACGTGCACCATCACAAGAAAATGATGCCCAAAAATGTTGCTACAACCTTCACCAGAAGTATAGCAGGTAAATAGGCTCTAATGATTGCTGGGAATGACTATACTAGAAGTATTTTGCATTTCAAACAAACCTAGAAACATAAGTATTGCATTTTCACAGTCTTTTTGCCCTTCTACAAATCATCAGGTAACAGTTTTGTTTTTACCTAATTGTACTTAATTTTGATACTTAAGACTGCTTTCAACAAGGCTTCTACTAATTTTACTCCTATCTTGTAGAAATACGGTCATTTTCATCACTGCTAGTGTTTGCTTGTGGGAAACATACCACTGCAATACTGTTTCACAAGTCAAATAACAACGGCTAGTCACTAAATATTGTCAACTCTTACAGTTATAAACTGTTCTGAAAATACAGAATGCAATTTTATACTGGTTTTGCTGCTATGTGGGGGCTCTGTAGTACCCACCTGCCTGTTGTTTTTATTCTTAACTGCTTTATACAGTGTTTTTACAGACTTTTTTTCCTTAGTAACTGCAGCTGCTTGGATCTTGAATCACCAGATGTTATCACCAAAAGGCATCACTGTACAGCTTCCTAATATCCAATATAAAGTTATAATTGCATTTTGGTGCACCCAAACTGTAAAACCTCCTAAAAACACAGTAGGTTACAACTTACTATAATGAACTAATCCTATTCACTCAACTGTTCATCATGCTGTGGAAAGAAATCAAGCCAGAAGAACTGTGGCATCACTTTACTCAGATTAAATACAACAATTCCTTCTCATGTTGGCTTTGTCAGGACTGAAAATCGTATTCTTGTCAGGCTTGATCCTCTGATCTCTCCTAATTCCATCAGCTGCACTTGGCAGTGAAACGGTGTTAGTTGTAATATAACTACTGTCATTAACTGTTTTTGTTTTGGGGTTTTTCAAATAAGCTACCTGTCCATGTTTAACATTGAAGATTTAGTAAGATTCACTAGCAGCTAGGCCCTCTAAATTTCCAAGAGTCATGCAAGTATTAAGGCAGCACAAAGATTTAGAGAAGTTGAGAATCGATGATCTGTCTTCCTTCTACGGAAATAGCTCCTCCAAGCTCTCTACAGGCATGGGAACTGCTGCATGTGCCCAAGAATTATTTTATTCTTCTGTTAGCTTGCAAAGATATTTACATTGTGTTAGCTGTAGCCTTGCTTCCAGTTTAACTGTGTGTGGCGGAAAACAGATAATCCTTGTTTGGTAACATAAGGATTAATTACTGCATTTATTCCCAGCCTGCTTCGTAACACTTTGTAGTTCTAACACTTCTTAAATGAGAATGGATTGTTCCCAAAGAATATACAATTCAGAAAAACACTTTTGCTGTCCAATTAGTTTCTGAAATATATCCTTGTACTAAAGTGTGTTACAGTGCAAGGTTCTTATTTTAAAGGCCTAACAGCATTACCACTGATCAGTATTCACCTGCCATACTTACTCCTCCTAGAATGGACTTAACAGCTTCCTCGTTGCTAGATACACCCCACAACAATGTGCACACCGCTGCACCCATTTCCGTGCAATACTCTGCTTGCTGCAGGAGCTGCTGCTTGGCCTCATTCAGCTGCTGGCGAAGGTCTAGTTTCTCCTGAAATAGTGTAAGGAAATTTTGGTTGCACTTTGTATCAGCCCAAAGAAGTTTCTAGGCTAAGGGACACAACAAGAAACAACATCATGGCCATATATGAAATGGGGAGGGGGCAGGGGGTGGGAAGTGGGGGTAGGGGTGGCAAACTCACAGCAGTTGCAGATGCATACCTTCTCTCCTGAGCTGTATCTTAAGTAGTAAGTACATCGTGCAGGCTGACAGTAACCAGAAGCCTGTCCACAAGGTCAGACCAAGTGACCCTCCGAGACTGAGTGGCACCTAGAGAAGTCTGATAGGAGAGTCTACTCCTCCTAAGCAAACAGCTACGTGTCTCTTTGAGAGAGATGGGATTTCAGTATCAGAGATCAACCTTTCCAAACACCTTACAAAAGATACTGGAAACATCTTATAGGAAGGGAGGGTTGTTTTGTTTTTCAGAACAGACTTCTGCCTTAGCCAATGTGGTAGAGTTGCTGGATGTCTAGGATAAATACTGTTGTCTCTTCCAACAGTTTTCTATTGGCATATTCCTGATCAGCAGTGGCAAAGTGAGATAGAGTTCCTGGAAAAATGCACCTAAGGTTTGAAGTTTGGAGGGCCTTTCATACCAAGAAAGTGCAGGCACCATTGTGCATCCATCATCTAAGTGAGCTGCTCAGTGGTCCTTGCCACAAAGCACACAGAGATCAGAGCAATCCAACAGGACCAGGACACAATTTCAGTTTGGCAGTACTTTTTTCCAGTCACATGGGAAGTTGGCCACAAGAATATCATGAGACTAGGTATGATTCAAGGTCTCACTGGCTTCCTACCGACTGCCACAAGGGTAGCGAAGCTGCTGCACTTCTCAGCTTAGAGCCAGTGCGGACAGTGAGATCAAAACAGGAATACTGCAGTCTGTGGTCTCTCCAGGTGGGTAGGGGCTCCCTGCTAACTGAGTGGGGTGGTATTAGTGCTGCAGGGAAAGATAAAGGCCATCAAGAAAAATGTTGCTAACTCAAGTACTGAAAGAGAGAGAATCACAGATCACATGGCATCAAAAGAACAGAAGGATCTTGCTCTGCCCATTTTGTGGGCACGGGATTTTCAGATTCACTGTAGAAAGCACCATCCTCGGTCCAGCCTTCCCTGTGTGTTTAGCTATCAGCACGAAGTATGGGGAAATGAGAAGGAATCTTTTCTATGTCAAATTGGAAGCAAGTAAACAAAACAAAACTTTCAACCAGGTATTCCCATCATGATTTTAAAATATCTTGTCATTTTTGGGGTTCACTTCAATGTTTTGTGTTGAGGGTTTGGGAAGAATAGAAACAAACTCATCTGAAAATTTATGTAACATGATATCAACCAGTACAAAGCTGCTTGTACTTTGTCATCAAATACCTACCTAGCCCCCTGTATCACACCTGACAGCCTGATTTGTATTGCTTTATCATGCTGCTAATGGAACACACAGGCTAGGATTTAGAAAAGTTCAAATTAAATTTATCAAGCAGATTTCTCTGTGTATTTACTCTCTGGAGTCTCTTTCACCTTATAGTTTAATACATGCAAAAGACTGACACTTCCTGCTGATTCCCTATGCATACAAGCCCCAGGAAAAGTCTCTTATTTCTTAATATTTTGGTAATTTTTAAGCAAGTTAGCCAAATTTTATCTTTTACATAACTCACTGCCAGACCTACCAGCTTTCCTGGCACAACGTGCATCAACAAAATGTCCACAAGCCTCTTCCTGTCTAACTCCTATATTGTCCCTGTCTGTTTTCTCTGCACTGTCTTTGTCTTAGGAAGATGTATCTTTTAATATATTTTATTTGCATTTTGCATTCACATGCTAATACTGACTAGTAAGACATAAAACTCTAATATCAAAGTGAGATCCCCCAACGAGGATGCAAAGCCAGCACAAGAATGCCAGAATTTTTAATAGATCAAAAGCAACATCAGAACAAAGATACGAAGCAAGGAAGACAAAATAGTACATTCAAGAGCCAGGAAAATAAACGGAGCCCGTAAAAGCAAATAACCTAGCTGGAAGCAACGCTCCTGAGAGTTCACATCACGAAGCAATCACTGTGCTATGCAACACCACCATCTTCAGGAAAGGGTCAAGGCACAAGAATACAGCAGTGCTTAAGTACATAACTATGAAAAGACAAAGAAGACATGAGCCAAGAATAACATGTGCACTTCAAGTTTTGCTCAGGTTCAGAAAGCACAGCAATTCCCTCATCAGTAATACAGCACTGCACAGAAATTTTGGAATGCAAAATGTGGATTTATGGTCCTCTAAGAAAAGGACACTGCTCAACCAGAAAATGCATTTATTTTATGTTTGTTTCAGTGAATTGTTTCCTTTTCCTTCAGAAAATAAATATGCAGAAAATAATGCGAAACTATACGCAAGGATGCCTATAGCAGAACAGCAACCAAATGAAAAACACCATGCAAAGTGATTAACAGGAACAAAAAAAAAAAAAAATCACACATGTACATACACCATCTTCTTTTATCCTGAAGAGCTAAAGGACTTCACAACATACCTAAGCACAATCCACTCCAACAAATATACCTTTGTGGCATATAACAGAAGCTATTTAGACAACCAATGTATACCACACAACAGCAAAGATATGAAAAGAAGAGCTTTGATCAGGAACACCAAGACAGTAACTACTCTTAGTAAACTGTGTTTTCAGTAAAACTTTCATCCAAAAGAAATCACAAACCTAAGCCACCTGCCATTTATTTTGTAATATTAACAAGAATAAAGGGTGGGAGCAACTTCCTTAATATCTAAAGCAGGAACATTATATCTTACAGAGATTTTATCGTGGATGCTTGTATAGCTAAAGACCTGGGTGCACAGCACAACTAATAGTGTACCTATTGCCAAACTGCAATAGCTATCCCAGAAGATACTTATTTTTAAGTAAGGAATACCCAGATGGACAACTATTCCATCATACTTTACATTCATACCAAACTTCATTGCAGAATGACTTGTCCACACAGGTATGCCCTAAAACTGCATGTCTGAACTCTTCATTTATTCATTTTCAAATGAAATCATTTCTGTAGATTCACCTGTCTTTGTGCAACCTCAACCCTAGCAGATGCTAACTCTAGAAGCCCAACAAAGTGAGCTTCTGCTGACTACTGAAGACAGCTATCAGCTCCAAGGAAATGAACCTTCGCAGCAAATAATCACAACCGATTTTCACACCTCTCAGAAATGAAGCCTGTCTGTGTGATCCTATTTGAACCTCAATGGCTTCACAGAAGATCCACAGTCTGGGAAGTCACAGTCTTTGCTATTCCTTCATTGTTAAGAATCTCCCCTCTCATAAACACTAAATACAATATTGACACAGCAAAAGGAGCCCTGTAATTGTTCTTTGACTCACAGCTGTACATGGCGAGCAGATCAATAGGTGCACTGAGGAAGACTATTAAAACTAAACAAAGGCACACAGCTTACAGCAACCCAGAAGAGAGGCCAGTTTCATTTTGCACATTGCATTGCTTACATTATCTTCTATTGTCCTCTTTGAAAATACGTTATAGTTACATTAAATTCAAAAGAACTGATTCTGCAAAGGACCTTTTGATGCCAGCTACACCACAGTCTTCCCGAATACCCAATGTTCTACTTCAACATGTTAATTATAAACAAAATGCTAACGGTTGATTTTTAACTTTACACACACCAAAACAAACCCAGCCAAGTAGCCTGTAATGCAAACCCATACAACTGCACCTCACACAGTATGGAAATTAAGGGACATCTATGCTGTTATGCAAGGGTTATGTGCATAAGTGGGAGACCGACTGTCAGTTGTACCTCTACTTGTATACATTGAATACGTTTTGGTACTGTATGGTATTATATTTTGTCTAGTTATAATATTGACCCTTTTGCTCTAGAAATATCAAGGGGGGAAAAACATCAGTTATGAACTTATAGATCAGTAATTTACTGATCACCTGACTATATGAATAGAAATCCCAGACTGTTTTTCAGGCTGAGGATGTATTTTGTGACATGAACATGAAAAACTGATCACTACTGCTTTTGTTATAAACACTCAAGCAGAGAGATACCAATATTCTGACAGCAAATATACCTTCTTCTCCCTCATGCAATCTGCCTGGGCTGTTTCCAGACGGGCTCTGAAGTGTTCACAGTCCATTTTCAGCTGCTCTATTTCCTCCTCCTTTTTCTCCATGTCTATGATAGGATAAATCAGATAAACGAAGTACTACGTTATGACGAACGGGCTTTCACTAAAGAAAAAAGAATCCACCGAGTGCAACATTAATGAGGTGCTTTAACTATTTGGTTGTGTTCGATCACCTCCTCGTGGCTAAACTGGTATATCGCAATTTGCCACATTTCAACAGTTCTTACAAGAAACTAAACGAACATGTTTCTGATTTAAAACAGGGAAAGACTGAAAGAATCACATCTAGCTGTTAAATACTGTGTGCCGATAAGATACCATTCTCGAACTGAGCTCCAGCTCCTCAGGGATTTTTAAAAATTTACTCAAGTTTCTACTGGTTTTGTTTGTTTTCATGATGGCTTTCATGTCTAGTATCTTTGAAATTCAGTGGGTATAATGAAAATCTAAGAAAAAGAATACCAAGATCTGTCAAAAGTGAGTGTTTCAACATAAAATGTACAAATTATATGAATAGTAAGAATAAAATGCAACTTCTCCAAACATTTTAAATTAATGTTTATAAATTATTATTAGACATTATAAACTATTTAAACACTATGTCAGTGACAAGCAAATTTTAAGATTCCCTTAAAAAATTAATCTCTGATGTTATCAGAAATACATTCCAATTTAGACGCTTTATTTCAGTGAATGGAAATCAAGTTAAAAATACTGAATTTCATGATCATGATGGCTGTTTTAAAAAATTCACTTTGAAGGATATTTTTAAAAACTGTTGTGTATTCTATTTTAAAAGCCACTGTTCTGGATGCTTAGTATTTATACTGAACAAAAGAAAGACATTTAAGTAATTCCAAAAAGTAATGTCCAAACAGCATCTACTGTAATTTTGGTTAGCTTAAAAAACAAGTTACACCCCACTTCAAGCACCATACTCTTGATCATGAGAATATGGTCTACAGCTCAAAACACTTCAATTACTTCCCCTTACACGTGGTCAGTATTTTTGAATGTATTTACCAAAAAGCATACCAAATTCAATCATAAAAAGATAACATCATTTAAAGAACCAGTCCTTATTATCCAAAGAGCTTGGATTCTGGCATTTTATTTTGTAATTCTACATTGTTTGGAAATAAATTCCTTTCTTTTTTGGTCCTAATTGACTAAATGTTATCATCTCAAATACATACACATTACTTTGAGCAGCAGGTATAACAGAAGATAATGTAGCCACGAACAGCTTTTCTAAAGTGGCAGACCACATTTCCACTTAGCCTTTGTGCAATTCTAAGCCATCAACACTAAGACTAAGACCAAGTACGTGCAGTGAAAATCTCTCTCACTGCAAGGAAACAAGCTCTCCTGATTGAGAAGAATCACTTCCAGCTTTTGAGAGGATGGATCCACCCTGAATCCAGCATCAGCACAGGCAGCAGACACACAAAGATGCCACATCCTTCACTGGCAGACTTCAAAGGTCCTTGAACCAAAACTGAGCCAGGAGAAGGGGAATAATATTAACTACTGAGTGTTAATACAATGCTACCTGTATTTTTTTTTTTTAAGTCCTCCAGATAAAAGGAAACATCAATCTTCTTCTAAGATATCACCATGTTTGATGTCAAGGGGAAAAAAACCAAAACCAACAACAACAAACAAAAAAAAAAAAAAACCCAAAACCCGGTAATACTGGAAGCTGCTGAAGAGACCTACTTCTAGCTGTGCCTCATTCGTGGAAACTCCCCCATTATGACCTGTCAGCTCTCCCAGCTGTGCACACCTTTGCTCTGAAGAGAATTCAAGGTTGCATGCACCAGCCCTGACATTTGACAGCCTCTTGACACACAGCAGCAGAATGAGCAGCAGACATTTTGCCAGCACTGAAGACTGCAGCTGTGCTGCTCACTCCTGCACGCTGTGGTCCTGAGCAGCACACAGGGAAGCCCGACAGGTTCTCCCACTGGCTGCAAGTCCCAGCCCCTGGCAAGAAAGTTCCTTCCCTCTTGACACTAAAATCTTGAGGCTCAGACTGTCTACCTCCACCAAGCGAAGAAGCAGCTTTCACTATCAGCTTGGATGACCAAAAAAATATGAAATGGCATCCTTATACAAACAGGAAATACATAACTTTACCACTGCAGCAGTAAATCAGACTCCGGGAAGAAGTGGCATTTGTTCCAGAGAGCGACAGTAGACTCAAAAGCAGAACAAGGCATTGGGCACAACGAAAGAAGAGGAGGCACACATTTCAGGTGTGAGGTAGACTCATTCTCATCCATGCTATAGGTCACATCAGGAGATTATCTGGACCAGAGATCTAATCTCAAAGCTCTGGGAGGTAGAGAACCCAGTACAATTTTGGTGAATGCCAACAAGTAACGGAATTCCAATTCTACTGATCCAAATGCTAGATCAATGTTAAACACAATTTTTAACATTTCCCCAGTGGACTGAGTTCCACGAAACATATGCATAATAATACAAAAAATTTTGGTAAGATTCCTGGAGCCAAACACTCTTCCTGAGGAGGGTAGTAGAGAACAAAATGAGCCTTTCTTTTTGAAATGAACAATTACCCTGGCAAAAGCCTTAGTGAAGACACTGACATCAGCCCAAAAAGTAGGTGTTTGTTGCACTGACCGTTGCCAGCTCAGATCTCTCATACCACCTATAGAATGCTCCCATAGCAAATGCGTATCTTACTGACCTAGATACATAAGTGAAACGTGCAAAGATCTCAAGGTTTCTCAAAGCTGTTCAAGACTCCATCAGTCTCACAACTGAATAGGCCAGAGATTGTCAAAGTCTCTGACTACAATCTGCACTTCTTGAGGAGCATGACAACCTGCTAACCACTTCATGTTTACAATACTTAGAAAACTGCAATAGCTGATGAAAGTCTAGAGATGTACAAATCACCCATTAGGCTTCTGTGAGAACGTGAAAACACATCTCTAGTAGCAGCCAGGACTCCTGTACGCTTCATATGCCAACACCAGGAGACTGTATTTAGTTAACAGCACCAGAGAGCTCACCATTCTGAGACTGAAGACTGCTTGTGTCCCTGTGATGTCCAACCTTTTGTGAACTGTATGCTCCAAAGCCTCCTTTCAGTCTGCCTTATTGCATGCTGCAGAGGTAGGAGCAGATTGGAGTAGCAAAAATCACCACTTGACTTGTCCAGCTGTAGGGGCAAACAATGGCAAGAGCCTGAATAAATACTCAAACGACCTCATTAACTGCAAGAGAAATCTCCACTGCAGGGATATACTTAAGAGAGTTCAAAGGCTGATGCAGCTTCAGGTACTCCTCCAAAGGACCCAGAGAATGCTGGCCAGCCAGCAGAACATTTGAAGGAAAGTCGTTAAAATCCCCATGTTGATGCCACAAACCTGCTGTTGGAAGGCCCTGACAGTGTCTCCTTGATGCCTAGCACAAGGAGCGCAAGAAGGATCAGCGAGAGAAATCTTGAGACCGAGCACTCATAAAAGTAGGTAAAACAAGGACCTGACTAGTTGCGGATCCTGAATACTTAATGCAACTGGAAACAGTCCTTGATGCCTTGCAATAGCATAAATAGAACATTTCCAGACCCTACATCACTTCTTGTGACACGGATGACATCTCAACCGGCAGCAGCAGAGGTGGTGGAGTCTTCTCATCTCTGTTCGTATTTGACAGCATGGAAGAATCTTTCTAGAGCGGATCATTGAGGCAGCTGGAAGCTCTGCCCCAATATATTCCTTGGTATTGGGAGACAGGCCTTGAGGCTCTATCTTACTCTTTCTTAGCTAGCTGTTGCAAATTAATTTTCAATTCATCACTTGATATTCTAGAAGAGAGACACTCGCTACAATCTCTCTCAGTGCTTGTCCTGTGTCTTTTCAGACAAAACCAATTCCTACGAGAAGAGGTGAAATGTACTGCTTGCTGCATGTAAGCTACAGTCTAGGGATGGAGCTGACTCAGATCTGGTCCTGATGGCATGTCAGGAGTGGTGCAATTGTTGAAAAAATAATGCACACAGAATCATAACACTGAAACACTGGACTTTGGGGACAGCAGTAAAAATACCTTTATAACAAGAGTCTCTTCAACTTTTTTTATTATGAATATTTATGGCAATAAAAGCATATAAGCTAAAAAACAAGACAAGCTAAATACAACATTATCTCTTCCTTCAAATTTAACTTTTTATCCACAGCTATTTACCATGGTTTTTTGCTGTGCATCTAAAGTGACATTTTGAAAAACAGAATTATTTCGCCTTTTCTCAACGAGGAATCACTTTTTTCCTGATACTTAGTTCAGGCAGTAAGGGAAGCTGTATGTTTGTATCCACAGTAAAATATTTTTAAAGATTAATTTGACATGTCTAATTATTTCTAATGCAGTTTGTAATTTTCATCATTACAAACGCACTAATTTACTGAAGCAGTTATTGAACATCATCATTTAATATGGAATACCTCCACAAACTCTACAACTATTCGTAGGGGCATGACAGTTTGTTCTAAGTAGTTTTGGCAGAAACTGTAAGAGCTTGTAACATGCTACTACTCACTTGATTCAATAGCATCCAGTTTCTGGAATGTCCCCAGGATATCCCCATTTACTATTTTGGGTAAGAAATCCCGCAATTGCATAACCTCAGTTGTCAGCCTTTCCAAATCCCTCCTTCTAACTTTAACAAATTCCTCTTTGGTCTCAACCTTCTGAAATAAAAATAAAAAAAAAACACAAACAAACCAACAACCAACCAAAGACACTGTTACAGCCTTGCAATGCTTGAATCTCGGACAGTCTCTCAGACAAAAATACTCCTCTGTGTTACATCATTTCAGAAATTCATAATCTTTTAAAAGAGAAGTATCCAGTAATAACTGTACCCCAAAGTCTCTGAGATGGACTGTTTGTAATTTTTGCCACTCTGGCCTAAAGCAAATCATATTACCTCTCTCCATCTGTTTCTTCACCTAAAATGTGTGCAACATACCTCAGAATGCTGTAAAAATTAACATTCACATTTTAAAATGTGAGCAGCTATGCATATGCCAAGCTATTGTTTCGAGACTGTTGTAAAGGATACAATAACTCAGTTTTTTAATTAACTCAAATATTTGCAAGATCCTCACTTTGCTAAATTACAACAGCTCGTTTAGAGGAAACTGTATTTTTTCAAAAGAATTCATCTTTGTAAGGAGCAAAAAATATTTGTAACTATTTGCAACCCAATCCCATGTAAAAGTAATTTAATCCTGAGTTAAGACAAAAAATGTTTACTAGTTTCTTCTTCTGCCAAGCTATTGCCATAAAATAACTTTAATTCCACAGTCCAAGAGAATCTGCATTAATTTTAAATTATAGAGAAATTTCTGTACCAAAAAACTCCTGAACTCCAGTTTCTGATGTATGTACATGTGCACACATGTACACTCTTAAAAAGGCTACCATATACACACAGACATAAAAAAGGTTTAACATCCTTTGCCTAAAACATTAATTATCTAATATATTTTCACAAAGTAAAATTATAATATATCTTAATACTGTTTTGCACTGAATTGAGAATGGTGCAGAAAAAATGAGACCCTTTATGTATCACATCTTATTCCAGAGGGAAGAGGGTAATACAGAACAACACAAGAAACTGTCTCCTACCAGCACAAAAGATACTACAGTCTTCTCGAGTCCAGCTGCACAAGACAAATGGAGGTCATTATCACTGGTACATCCAGTGCTACCCTAGTATTTCTGTCCTTTCCAACCTTTTCCTACAACTCTCTTTCTGCTTCCCTTCTCCCTCAGGTTAAACATTCCCTTTCAGTTTTGCTTCCTCCTCTATTTCTTTCCCAGCTGTCTTTCAAACCCAGTTAGTTTTAGGGACACAACAGGCCAGTTCCAGCTTTCCTGGCTGAGAGGCATCAAAGCCGCAGTAAAGGCATGGAAGAAAGATTTTACTTTTAACTTGAATCGTATGCTCTAAGCTGCATTTAGGAAGTGCTTATGGCAAAGTTAGTAAGGCCGAGTACCACCACGTTACATGATTCAAAAAAATCAAACTCATTTACATCTCAAGAAAGTACGGAATAAACACATGGCAACAGGACTCTACAGAAGAATACCATCTGCATGTCAGCAAACAGGAAGGACAGAGAGACAATTCAGTACTGCTCAGAATTATGGAGCATAATTTGGCACAAGCATAAAAAAAGCTCTTCACCAGCAGAACCTAAATTCAAATAAAATACACTACTGAGGTACTGGGATTGAGATATGAAATATAGAACAAGGAGAAAATTCTCATTTACAGTTCCCACTGTAAACACAGATCTTTGCAATGCTGCAGTTCCAATAGACAGGTTTTATTTTCTCTGCTTAAACAGCTACTCAACATCTCCCCCCCACCACAATATTATGTTAAAAGCAAATACAGACAATGGAGAACAGTAGTTTTCTGTCCAGGCCCTTACAGTAACGGCAGGTGACTGATGTAGATTTGACTTCAGTCCTCACAGACCTCTTGCGCAACCATCAAGTTATCAGTTCTGTACCTTACTTAGCTCACGACGTGCGTGACCCGAATCCCCCTTCCCGGCCTGGGCCTGGCGACGAACACCCAGCAGAGACCCACAGCCAGCCCTTCCTCCATTACCCACCAGCCCGGGGGACCTCTGGCACTTCCCCCACGCAGCCCCCACCACGCTCCCCCCTTACACAGGGGAGGGTCCCTCATCCTCCCCCCACAGGTGCATTTCGAGCCAACCCTGCGGGCAGGAGCCCACCCCAGCAGCCACCACCGCCCCACAGGGCGAGCCCCACAGCCAGCTCCCCAGCGCCAGCGCTAAGCCCTGCCCGGCACTCCCCGTCCCCCCCGCGGACCTCGGCCGCGCCGACCCCGCCATCGTCTCCTCAGGGGCCCGCGAGGCCCA
>JAVKLA010000058.1:8455407-8472317 GCA_034782735.1 Sagittarius serpentarius
TGTTGTTATTAGTGTCATTGTTAGTTTCTTCCTTTCTGTTCCATTAAACTGTTCTTATCTCAACCCACGAGCTTTACCTTTTCTCTGATTCTCTCCCCCATCCCACTGAGTGAGCGGCTGCGTGGGGCTGAGTTGCTGGCTGGGGTTAAACCACAACACTAGTGAACCTTCCCACAGCATTTGGGAAGCCAGTATAGAGGTTTATACATACACACTCCTTTGGCTTTGAGGAAGCCAGCCTAGATGTGACACCCCAAGAGCTAAACTGAAGCTGAAATGCTGGTTGAACCTGAGTTAATTCCTTGAAAAGACACTGGGGAATAAAAGTTGTTTCTTCCCTTTACCCTGTTCCTTTTGCTAATAGTATTTGACCCATTAGCCACATTTGACGGAGGGGAGGGCACATAAGAACAGCCTTGCAGGGTTAGGCCAGAGAGACAAATAGCGCATTATCTCATTTCTGACAGTTACCATAGATCTAGGGGTTGCCTGGGGACTAGTAAGAGCAAGCGAGTGTACACTGTATTCCTCCTAAGTACTTTTTGAGCCTCCAGCTATTTTTAACTCTGGAGATGTCCTAAGCTGAACATGACTTCTCTGTGTTCACTAGTGCTCTGTGCGTCTCATTGGAAAGTGCAGATTCCTTTAAGTTTGTGGAAGTAACCTGCCAGATAGACAGGAGTGCCCTAACTGAGGGAAGAGGTTGCAGGTTAAGCTAGTGCCTTAAGATATTAGGAAACTACCACAGGGAAATTGTCAGTTGGGATGTGAACCTTTGCATGTTAAAGTCAGCCCACCATGAAATGCAAATGAGTAGGAAATAAGGGTGATTCATTTCCAGAGCTCTTATAGTTACTTACTGTTATGTACTGTTTAAGCTAGTAATATTAAAACAAAGGTTAATTTCTTTGGACTTGGAGAGAAAGCGTTAGGTTCAGGAAAGGGATTTTTTAAAAGTTAGTTATTAGTTAGCAGCCTTATATCTATCTAGCATTCTGAGAGAGACGAGGTTCACACGTTAGATAACCCAGCTAGCTACCCTAACTTGAACAGTTGAGGACATGCTAACTTTTGAAAGGGGTGGTGGAGTTCACCAGACGTTCACCACAGTCACATGTTTCATAGGTAGACAGGACTGCTCAGTATGGTCTGTGCTAAGGCTGAATTACAGGTCATGCTGGGGAAACTTCTTCAGAGAGCTAGAGCTCTTAATTTTCAACAAGAAGTTAAACTCTACGGAAGGCATAGAACTACTGAAGTTATGTGTTGTGGTTTAAGCCCAGCCGGCAACAAAGCACCATGAGGCTGCTCACTCACTCCTCCTCCCCAGTGGGACGAGGAGGAGAAGATATAATGAAAAGCTTGTGGGTAAAGACAAGGACAGGGAGGGATCGCTCACCAATTTTGGTCACAGGCAAAACAGGCTGGTCTTGGGGAATAAAAAACCAAAATCAATTTAATTTGTTACCAATCATATCAAAACAAAGATAATGAGAAGTTAAACCAAATCTTAAAACACCTTTCCCGCACCCCTCCCTTCTTCCTGGGCTCAACTCCACTCCTGATTTTCTCCACCTTGCCCCCCACAGGGGGATGGGGAATGGGGGTTGCAGTCAGTTTGTCACATGTTGTCTCTGCCGCTCCTTCCTCCTCAGGCGCAGGACTCCTCACACTCCTCCCCTGTTCTAGTGTGGGGTCCCTCCCACGGGAGACAGTTCTCCACAAACTTCTCCGGCATGGTTCCTTCCCACGGGCTGCGGTCCTTCATGAACTGCTCCAGCGTGTTTCCTTTCAACAGCCTCCAGTCCTTCAGGCACTGACTGCTCCAGTGCGGGCTTCCCCACAGAGTCTTCGGGGCCATCTTGGGGGGCACCCACCTGCTCCGGCGTGGGGTCCTTCCCGGGCTGCAGGTGGGCACCTGCTCCTCTGCTCCCTGCCCTAGGCTGCAGGGGGACAGCCTGCCCTCTCCCCAGGGGCTGCAGGGGCATCCCCACCTCCGGCCCACCTCCTCCCCCGCCTTCCTCACCGACCTTGGGGTCTGGGTAGGGGTTTCGCTCACATTCCACTCCCCTCTCTGCTGCAGGTTCCCCTTCTTAAGTGTGTTATTGCAGAGGTGCTGCCGCCATCGCTGATGGACTCTGCCTTGGCCAGAGGCGGGTCTGACTGGGAGCTGGCGAAGCTTCTGGCAGCTTCTCACAGGAGCCACCCCTGCAGCCCCCTCCCCTGCTACCAAAACCCTGCCACTCAAACCCAAGACAGTGTGCAGATGAGCTTGGATGAGTACATTATTCCATGGAAATGGTCCTTTTTTTTGTTAGCTACCTTGAAAGAGAAGAAGAACATGTTATACTGGGCTGATAATAGGATATCTTTATAGAGACATTGGTAAATGGATTGGTGAAAGAATAGTAAATAAAAGTAACTTTTAGTAAAAGAGGAAAGATTGATGGGTGGTTTCCTGTCTGACAGAGCTGCACTTACTTGGGCCCAGATCTATAAAGGATTTATGTGATTTCCACTGAAATGTGCCTGTGTGGATCTGGACCTTGGATATTATCTAGAATAGGAAAAAATTGCAACAATTTTAATGATAGCAATGTCAAAACAGCATAACTCCCAAACAGAAATGCTGACAACGCTTGCATTAAAGTAGCATGTCTTCAGTGAGTGGTTGTAACATTACTAATCCAAGCTCCCACACTGTACAGAGGGACAGAGTTACAATTCAAGCCCTAAAACCAAAGTGTCTCTCAAGGTAGCTTTAAGGTGAAGAAGGCCTTCGGGTTTGTGCACTGTGGTTGCTGATACAATAGATTCAGGTTTTAAAATAACCTTGCTTGAATGATTATTGTTTGCCAGCTGTGGATGGTGACGGCAGGGCACATGAAGTTGAAAAATGGAAAACACAATCTTGAAACTACTTTTTGCATGACTAGGATAAGAAACTTGCTCTAAAACCTTTTGATCAGGGTCCTTTGTCAAATGGACAAAGGACTGCCTAGAACACTTTAAAAAGCCCTCTGTGTGGGAAAAGCAACCCTGTGGAAGTCTGTGTTCCCTAGACGGGGAAGAACTCCTGAGCCATCCTTATAGGTAGCAGCTGACATCCCCTGGATGTAAGCCTAATGTCTGATGCCTCTGTAGAGTTAATGCTGCGTGTGAGGTTATGCCTGCTTCTTACTGCTACGTATGTAGCGTACAATTCTGTTAAGAAATGTTATTAATTTTAATATTCCGAAGAATATTAAATCAGTGAATCATTGTTTCATATTTAATCTTAACATTACAGCCAAATCTAAGTTAAATTTATAATTAATGCTTAATATTACTAGACATACTGCTTCCTACGTAGCATTTAGCATATTTCCTTCGCTCAGCTCTACTTCCTTTCTTTTTAACCAAGCATGACTGTAGACGATTTAACTAACATGTTTACAACTTTTTGTCTGAGTGGAGAATGATGCAGTAGTGATAATTGTTTTCAAATTACTTGGTTGAAGGAGGTCATACTCAATTTAGATCTAGCCCTGGGTCTCGGGGTTTTTGATTGGCCTGAAAATTTTTCAAAAGTGACAGTGATCTTTTTGGAGCAAATTTGAGCTTACTGGAGATGATTACCTTTTTAACGTGATTTTTCTTGAAATTACTTGGGAGTACTTAATAGGCCATAGTTTGAAAATAGCTGTAGTAGGTTATTGTAGCTACCTGGTAACAGTATACTGTTATAATTTTACTTCCCAGAAATGTATTTGAAGTCATGAATAATCCAGTTTTTGAAATGTTCTTGAGCAACTATTACTGACAGTAAATTTTATTTTCTGTGTAGTACTTTCCTTCTGTAATGTGTGATTTGGACTAGAATGTGAATTTTTATACTGTTAATAGTGAAAATATTCTTTGCTGTTAAAAGTTCAGGTGATACTGTATCTCAAGACTAACTGCAATGCAAGTATTTTCATTATACTTGCTCAGGCTCTTTCATACAAATAAATGTGTTGACTGCTAGAAGTTTATTCTATCAAAACAAGCCCCTAGTAAGGAACAAAACTATTAGTAAAGTGAGACTTTATTTAAAAACAAACAAACAAACAAAAACCCCAAACAAACCAAAAAGCTGCGTCAGGTTTTTTTGAGGATTTGCACATCACCTGTCTTGCAAATTTAGATATGATGCCCTCATTAAAAACATCTTTCAGACTTGGTGCTGAAAATATGCCAGAGATATATAGCAGAATTATCTTAGTATTCATCTTATCTCATCTGTGATCTCTTTGATGTCTTGGTTACTCCGGTACAAGGTAGAAGCTTACAGTCATGGTATCACTGAACTAAGCCAAGTTGCCTTCCGGTTAGTGTGCTTACAGTAGGAACCAATGTTTACCCAAGAGAATATAACAAAAACAAAGAAGGCGGCAGGGAACAGAGGGAACTGCATGAAAATATTTTGGTGGAAATGTGTGTGTTTTCATTTTCATTCAGACTTCTTCTGTACTGTAGGTGGCTTCAGCCAGGAAGAACTGCTAAAAATATGGAAGGGCCTGTTCTATTGTATGTGGATGCAGGATAAACCTCTGCTACAGGTATAGTAACTGGTTTTATATTTTCTCGAGTGGGTCTCTTCTAAAATACACTATAGGGACGTACTCATTCAGAATAATGAAAATTGCCTTCGTGAGTTTTGCTTACCTTTTATTTTCTTCTCGTGCTGCCCATATGTGGCATGTGCAGGAGAGGCGACTGTAACTGGGTGATCCTCACCATGAACAGAAACCTAAATGGCATCATGTTTGGGGTCATCCTCTGAATGGCAGGTGTAGCTGGTTACCTTCCAAAACCAGAACTGAAATACATACTGTTAAGAAGTGCATTGATTTGGTGGAACTAAAGTAGTAACAGCAGGTTGCCCTTAACTGCACCTACAACATACGTGCAACCTTTAGTTAGCCTAGTTTGAAAGTTTCACTCTTCCTTTTCTTTTGTTAGTTCGGTGGCACTTCCTCTACCACCAACTTTGTCTCTACTATGGACTTTTGTCAACTACCACTAGTTTGTCTCACTACTTTCAAAAGATACCAGTTTTGGAGTACCAGATCTTAGTAGCCTCACTTAATCAGTTTTCAAATCACTTGTCTGTTTGCATGAACAAGGTTTCTCTCACACATAGCACAGAGAGCTCCACCTACAATTAAGCTATATGAAAACAGTACCCCTGAAGTTTTACATCATTTGTTAATTCAAATACATGGGATTTGTCTCCTGTCAAAAAGATGATTTATGCAGAGATCTGGTGAAATGAACAGGGCTTGATACCCTTGAATCTTCTCTTACAATTGACCTAATCCCAGTGGAAGGATAACTGCAGTACTAAAGCAGCTGTTAAGAGAATATTTTTCGTTTTGAGGGATATTTCATGATATTCCTGCTGTTTTCTGGTTGCGTGTTTAGTAAGGAGACCTAGCTCTGAAACTATGCTATACTAACTACATTTATTTACTTTTAGGAGGAACTTGCAGACAATATTTCACAGCTTATCCATGTGATTCAGAATACAGAGGCTCGTAAGTACTATTTAATTATCCAATGCTTTGTAAGATACTTTCATCTTTGGTGATTTTGAGGCCACTATCACGGTGCCAGAATAGAGACAGCCAGATAGGCATTCTGCTTTGTGGTTTTTTTCTTTGCTTCTTGTCCAACTAGTGTGTGTGACTGCATTTAGGAAAGCATGAGATGCAGTTTGTTTCTGGTTGTTGCAGGGGAAGAGTTGTATCTCCAGTGTGATAAAGGTGAGACTTTGCAGGGTGGGTAGCAAAGCAAACTTGTCCCCTTACTTCGCCATTCTGCATAGACTTACTTGTTCTGTGTATTTCCTACTCAAAGCCAACCTTGTTTCATGAGCTGTTAAGCACCTAGTATTCAAAATACACTTGAAATAGAGTGCTCGGTCAATGCCAAAACTTGCATGGGTAGAAATGAATGCAGAATGGGTATTTTGCTCTATCTTGTGTGTATATAACACAAAATAGAAACAAAGCTGTCCCTGTAATTACACTTGTCTTTAAAAGTAGCTGTTGCCTTTTCTTGTGTTGTTCTGAAGTTTAATTGGCTCATCCTTGTACCTGTCTCCAGCATGTCTTCCCATAGCTCTGTTCCTGTCAGTAGACAAATCCCTTGGGAAATGCATCCCTTTCTCAAGTTGAAGTGATTTCTTGAGATTCTTTTAGGTTAGCAAAATAAACCGTTGTGCCAGACATGCAGGTGTTTTTTCTTACTCTTTTATAGGACACCTGTTCATTCAGACATTTTGGCAAACTATGAACCGTGAATGGAATGGCATAGACAATCTGCGTCTTGATAAGTACTATATGGTAATACTAACTCTCTTGTAGCTCTTTTCTGCAAGAAAAGGTGTGGTGGTGTGCTGGAAGGCAGCTTTGGCTGCACATGCATTTATGTATATTGTAAGATGAGACAAGTGACTATCTTCTTGACGCACTGCAAGAGATACTTGTTTTAAAGGCTTTCACTCACCGCTGCAAATCTAAAAGCCATTATGGTTTATGTCATGCTGCAAGCGCTTTCTTGCTTGCCTTCCTTTATAACATAGTGATGTTTCTCATTAATTTCTGTACGGAATATAAATACTCTCTCAGAGGACACTGCAACAACATCCGTTATTTAGATCAGACTGTTTAAAGACTTTTTTATGACTCTATAAAGTAGTTGTCACTAGAACCCCAACTTTCCACCGCTAAAGTATCCACTGTAGTACATTCAGCAATCAGAATTCTTTCTATAGGAAACACTGTATTAAAACAAATAGTAAAATCAGTGAGAGAAGAATCTTAAAAGACCTACCTTTGTAAAGAGAAAAATCACATTAATCTTAATCTTTGAAAGAAGTTAATTGCAGCCATGCTCACTGCTGTTTTTTGTTTCTCAGTGTTAGCAGAAACCAGGTATTTCAGTAAGTGAAGTGTTTTAGGCCAATTTAATGTAGCTGGTTTACATACAGTTGTCTCTTAGTGCAAGTTTCAAGTAAATTACATTATTATTTTTATCATCTGTCCTGTATTGTTGTCTCCAGTTTAAGATGTGGGGGCTTTTTAGATTTGGCAGCACTTAATGAATAAATCAGGGTGATGGAGCAAGAGAAAGCTATATTAGTAGAAATGGTCATGGATTTTCCTGGGCTTAGGATATCAAAATACTTTATTGTCTTTTGAGCTTCACAGCATCCTTGTGTTGATTGACATGATAGACAAGCCTGTCAAAATGTTCGTATGAGGAAGCTGTCCACCTTGTTGTGCTACAAAGACATTTGCTAAGAAGTCTATTGATATGACGGTCACAGTAACTCCGTTATCTGTTTTCATGAACAACATGTAAAAAAAATTTTGTACTTTGCAGCTAATGCGTAAGATTTTGAGGCAATCCTTTGAAGTGCTGAAAAGAAATGAATGGGATGAAAGGTAAGCAGATTTCTCAATGTAGTTGCATCATAAAGAAGTTGCCCAATTTACCTTCATCAAATATATTTTCATTTAATAGATCCTTTTTCTCCATAGATGGGGCTGTCATGAAGTCTTAACACTAAGGCTTATTTGTTCTCCAGATCACTTACATAGTTTTGAAACTAAGTTACATGTTACACTTCATTAAGTTAAATACACACTGCAATTGATAATTCTTATGTTCACCTAAGCCATTTAGTGTGTGTTTTACAGAAAGAGGTTTGAGAAAGTAATTCATGTATGCTTATGCAAAACATGAACATAGGAGCTTGTCATGTGGTATTCCAAGCAGTTGTGAAATCTGAGCGCTCCAAATTTTTCGTGGAGTTTGGTAGATCTGACTGATTTAGCCAGGAGAGCTATCACCAGTGGAGAGATTAGACAGGGAACCTGCATCCCAGAAAATAGAGAAAAGGAATTTTTTTTTTTGTTGTGTTGTTTTTTCTGATTGGCTATGACTTTTTTTTATTTTTATTTTACTGTGTTTATTCATGGTGGCTTGTCTTTTGATAAGACAGAACTCCTTAATTGTAAACTGGCTTCCTGTTTGTTGTATACATCAGTGGGTTTGTTTGTATTTCTTCCGCTCTGTCTAGAGCTCCTGTGCCTCTTGTAAGCTTGCTCTGTGTTTAAACTGATGAAGAGCTTTAAGTCTTTTAAATAAAAGTGCTTGATAACCTAGTGTTAAGGTTATCCTTTCTCTCCCTTGCCTTCTGAAATGTGGAATGCATATAGGTATGTTTTTGTGGAAACAGAAGCAAAGCTAAAGTACACCACATCCCCTCTGTTCTACCTTAGTTTTGCATTGGGTAAATGCCTACAGGTTGAAGAGACAAAAATGTTCCTTGACAGGAACAGAAAGTGTGGGAGGAGGTTTGATAAAGCCAAAGCCCTTCGTCCCCACACTCATTTGCATGGCAGAGACATGGTCACCCAAACTGATCTCTGACAATGTTTCTTACGGCTTTGGCCTGCTTTTTGCCAGCTTTGCTGGGAGGATGGCCTGGAGGTCCTTCACCACCAGAGGAGGCAGTGAGGGAAGAGAAGATCATGATTCCTTTCTTTGCGGAGTGAGGGAGCTAAAGAGTTGCCTTTCCCTCCTAGCTGGAGCCTAGGAGCTGCCTAGCATGTCTTCCATTTCCCTTTTCTTTTAAAATGCTCTCAAAGAAAGGAGTATTAAAGCAAAACTGAAATAATCTTTATGGTTTTGGAATGCTTTAAATTCTCTTTGGAACTGGAAACAGTTGTTCTGGGCAAAATTGCAGGAGGTCCCACAGAACGCCAGAGGAGAAAGGGTAGAATAGACAAAGCTTCACTTTCCTGAAAGATAGCAAGGATAGGCCTTGGGGGGTGGGGGAAGCAAAAAAGTCCCAAGTGCTGCTTAGATGCAGCAATGACAGCATGTCTTTTTGAGCCATGTCACTCCAGCAGTATTTGTTAGTACTCCAGAAGTCAGTAACTGAACAGAGCCAGAGTCCGACTTGTACGCAGCTCAGTTACTTCTGGCTTGAGCTACTGGGGTGATGATTTTTTTATGCCTAGCTTAGCCCTCGATCTGTTCTTCAGTGTAATTGTTTTGCTCTAAGGTACAGTGGGTAACACGCTTTAACGAAGGCAAAGTCTGCACAGTTGAAAAGAGTTTGAGAAGGATCAGTATTAAATTTAATCCTTGGGTGTGCAGCAGAATGAAAACCGTCTCATAAAATGGAAGGCTACGAGGTGTTGCCCATCAAGGATGGATGAATGCGACAGCTGTCTCTTTGGAATGCCCTGCTCAAATGGCAGAATCCCTCCTCCTACCCATCAGTGATATGGCACAATAAACTTCAGTCCAAACTAAGATGTGAATTTTAAAACAGTGATTTTCACTGTAGCAAACTGTGTTGAGTGGATTGCCTGATGCTACAAAATCATCTAGACTGTAAAGAGTTCTGATTGTGGATGGATTTTTTAAAAGTTTGCTTTTAAGGTGTGAAAATTGGTCACTAGATTTATTTCTTATGAGTCTTGGATAGCTGTCTTAAAGAACTGGTAAAACTGTGGATGACTGGAGTTTTCAAAGCAAACAGAACATGAGCAATTGAATAGGAATATCTTGTTCTTTTTTTTAATCTTTTTTTTCCTCAGTCTAATTGAACTACTCCTGCAGCTACTAATGAAAGAAGTTATGGACCCAGACAGCAATGCTCCCACTGGGATAAAGTTACATTTCATTGATATCTATCTGGATGAATTGGCTAAAGTTGGTGCAAAGGAGGTTAGAAAATACATTGTGATCTTCTCTCGATTTATGTTAACTTAAATATGTTAATGCATGCAACATTTTAGAAGAAATATAATTTTAGATTATGTATGTTGTAACATTAGATTATGTATGTTGTAACAGTTTTAAAAGTAACATAGCATGAAGAAAGTGACTTATTACAATTTATGCTTTTACTTTTAATCGTATCTTAGTGTAGACTGTGAGAATATAGTAGTTTCTTTCGCATTCCTGAGTACTGGTATACTGCTCCAAATTGAGGTTGGAAATAGCAATAGAAGAGTTAGACCATTCTCGTTTGTTTGTTTCAACAGAAAGGACTTGACATCTTTTCCCTTGTGTGAACACATTTGCCAGTCTCTGCTTTTGCAAAAACTGACATAAAGCCTGCTCTTGGCTGATTTTATGACACCTAAATAGAGGCAGAAAGTGAACTTTCAAACGTCTACTATTTGAGTGTTGTCGGCTTCAAACCTTGTTGGCTGTGCATTGAGCAATTTACCCTCTACATCCAGTTTTTCATTTTGCTGATGACATCTGTCTTTCTCTGCTCTATTGCTGTTTCAGTTGCCCTTAATTTTGGTTGACGTTACAGTGATGCAGAGTTTTGCAGCAGCTGAAAGCCTGTTACTGCAGCTGTTGCTGCTGGACTTCTTCCAAAGAGTATTTCTCCTGTTACTCCACTAGAGCAAGCTGCCCGCTGCCCCACACTTCGTTCCAGGCTTCTCTTTTTTCTGGAAGTGATACATCTCCTCACAATGGACAAAGCTGTTAGCAGTTTTCCATTTGTATTCTTTGCAGGCAGTATTGAAAGTAATCCTGCCTGTGGCTTTTGTGGCTCTGGATTGTGGAGTGTGAGAGAGAAGATGTCTGCACAAGAGAAGTGCCTGCACTTAGAGCCCAAATAATTTCTACAGCTCCACAGTCACAAAACGCTCATCCCATGACTAAGCCACTCAGAAGAAGCATGGGGAATTAGTCCCCTAGTCTATTTGAAATCACAGCTGTTGCTCATAAATTGAATTTAAGGAAGGATTTTTATCTTTCATACTGCTGACAGTGTTTTGGTCCAAGCAGTTCAGTTAAGAGAAACCCAGATCTTATTCATGTCTGCTACAGGCATTTGTGAAAGAGCCCAAAACTATTTAAGTGTTCTCTGCCTCATGTTTCCATATCTAAAATAAGGAGCTTTGCTGTATTACTGAACTCAGTAGTTAAAAGTCTGCAAAGCAGTCAGCATTTTTATAATGAGTCCAGGGAATATCTGGAAGTTAGTGGTAGCAGTGGTAACAAAAAGTCACTGGATACTCCTGTCAGTTGGAATTAGACACTATGCTGAAACACTTTGACTTAACTTCTTAACGATCCTCCTACACCAAATATTCAAGGAATTTGAGTGTACACATACAATATTTACTGTACTTATTATTTTTTCTTTCTAATCATACAGCTCACAGCAGACCAGAATCTCAAGTTCATCGACCCTTTCTGCAAAATTGCTGCCAAGTCAAAGGAGTAAGTTTAATGAAAGGATAAATATTTTTTTAAGAATTAAGAAATTCTGCATATACCACTCCACATGGTAATAAATGGATTGAAGAAGAGTCATAGTATAACTTCAGAATATAAAGAAGGCTGTTTTACTAATGATATGCACAGCAATTTGTTTATCAAAGATATAGATAATCTTCATGGATTTATAAGAACTATAAAACTATAAACTAAAAACTATAAACCAACTCTGTTGGTTTTGTCTGGGGTTTTTTTTAAGCATGTATAGAACAGCTGAGCTGGTTAGATTCTTTATTGTTGTGGTGTAATATGGAGCAGCATATCAACAGTGAAATTGAAGAGGGAAACATTGGCAGGAGGCTATTTGGATTAAAGGACTGCTGTTTAGGAAGTAACACGTTCCTTTCCTCCTCTGGAGAGCTAGATGCTCTTCCACTTTCTTTGTTCTTTCCCATTTTCCCTGTATCCCTCAAATTTCCTTTTTTTTTTTTAATGTGAGAGGGGAAGGTGTGTATGCTTCTCCTTTTGACTCTCATCCTTGCTGTCTTGTAACGCAGTCGATGTGTGCTACATGCCGTAGCCACTGGTATCTTTGAGATCATTGTGGATCAGTCCCCCTACGCTATCGAGGACCTAATGAAAGAACTGCATAGCAACAGTGATGAGGAGGATGTGTCTGAAGAAGACAAACAGGAAAATGAAGAGGTGCTTAAAACCAGAGGTGAGGAGGAAGTTCTAAATGGCCTTGGTAAAACTTGCTATGATTTAAAAATCTGTTTCTTAAAAATACATTTCTGCTCTGAACCAGTCGAACACATGTCCAAGGTGTTGTAAGGCTGATTGTGTTTTCCTGTCTTCTCTTCAGATGTGCTTAAACAAAGTGACTCCAAAAGAACATGTCACAAAAATCAGTGGTCTCTATAAAACCAGGCAATATCAGCTTTCTGCAGCAGTGCTAGATGATAACCCAGTCTGGCTTTTGGCTCTTGGACGTCTGTAACGTTTTTGAAGAAGATGAGGTTTTGGCATTCTGTGGAAGTTTTAAATTAAAAGCTGAGCAGGAAGGTTTTCAATCCAGATATACTCTGGTACAGAGGCAAATTTTTGAAAGGCACTCAGATAACGCCACAGTTGTGTGTTGCGTAATGGTGACATAAAGTAGATCAGTCCAGACTTACAAGATCGCATGAAGAAAAATGCACCTGATCTTCTGTCTATCAGAGTAGCGTGTGCTATCTCGGTTTTTACAAACTAAACATTAAAATTCAGTCTTTTTTTATAATAGCAGACAGATGTTTGTCAAGAAAATCAGCGCAGAGCTCTGAAAAACCAGAGGATGTTTATGAAAATGCTGATGATGGTATCGGGACTGTTCTTCAGGTTTGTGGCTTGCTTGCTCTGTTATTGACACTCCCCCTCGTTTTCTTTTTTCCCATTCCTTTCAAGAGGTACAGAAGTAAAGGGTGTTAAGCAGATAAGTATGTTACAAAATTTTAATCTTCTGTTTTAATGTAGGGTGCTATTTATGTAATGTGTACTCTGTGAGTGGTTTATAACAAAATAAATCTGTGTCTAAATTCTTAATTCTTCTTTCCTCTCTCCCATATCTTCTTTTTTCTGCTCCTCCCTTCCTGTTTCAAGAGTTCAAAAATGTGTGGTAAAAGCCAAGTCACTGTGGGTGGTGAAGCAGTCAGCATAAGTTTACTGACAATAAGAGCAAAAGTAATGGATAATGGGATACGAGGAGAGAGGGTAACATGTTGCAGTTTGGGTTTTTTTTAGACCCACTTCCAGTGCAGTGTAGTGGTTTTGACAGTTCCACCCATCAAACACATATGCAAGTAGATACACTTCATGCATCTGTGGCTTTTAAGTAAGAATTAGGATATGACACACTTTAAATCTGGTATTTAGCTAAATATTTGCAGGGAGTTTTGAAGCTGGTCAGCTTCTCTTGTGTAAGAATTAAGGTTAGGAATGTTTGAGAAAGTGATACTGAGTTCAGCTGTTTTGTTAATGAAGCAACTATCTGTAAAAGCCAGTACATATGTGTGAAGGGGGTGTAAATTTTAACAGAGGAAAAATACTTTGGGTTTAAAGGAAGTGGCTGTTTAAAGGATGTGTGCGCTACTTGAAGTGTTGATAATGTGAGTTGCATTGGGTTATCTTGCCATGATAAGCTAACTAAGAAAAACTGTATCGTACTTTCCTCCAACAGTTTGATTATAAGGCTGTTGCTGACAAACTCTTTGAATTGGCGAGCAAGAAAAATACACCTTCCCTTAACAGAAAGCGTCTGTACAAGCTGGTCAAAAAGTGAGTTCTGTTGAAATACACCTTGCGTATGCCACCTTGTCCTAAACAACTTTTCCTTTGCTTTCTCTCCACCGTCACTTGTCCTGGTGAGAATGTCACGAGAGTAGGCTTGTTTCACAGCCCTGGATAACATGCATAAGGTGCCTGAAGCCTGTGCTACTGTTCCTCATTGGTACTAGACAACTGCAGGTAGCAGAGGTGTACCTACACTGGGTGGATTTGTACCACAGGATGTGACGTTAGATTGTGTGTGATGCAAATTACAGATATGGGAGAAGTGTTAAATTGCGCTTTTCTCAATACTTTCAGTGATTTGGTTTGAGTTTTTGGATTTCTGAGGCAGATGTCCTCTGGAATGAGCTCTCTGTAACTTCCTGTTTAAACTATGTTGTTCCTGTTTTGACAAAACCATAACAAGTACAGTGACACTATGCTGCTAGTGTTATTGTTGGTACTAAACCAGTAATACTGTTTTGTTTTTCCTTCTCTCCCTCCCCACCTCCAGGTTCCAGGACTTAGCAGAAGGTAAGGACTGAGCAGCATACAGAGACAGTTTCTTTCCATTAAAGAATATATAATGTTAAAATACAATGTGTATTGCAAGTCTTTTTTTCTTTTTTTTAAATGTGTATTTCAAGAATACTGTTTTGGGGGTTTTGTTGGGTTTTTTTTTTAAATCTCATTAAGACACATTACACATTTTTGGTGAGGTGGCCAAATCCCCTTCACAATTTGAGCAACCCTGTGCTTTGTCCTTAAATGAAAAATGATTATTTTTACTTAAATAGGAATCACTCTTAGGATTTTCTTTCAGGTTGAGTGGGGAACCAGGAGTTGGTTTTCTTTCTGTGGGAGTTATGCTGCATACGAACAGATTAACAGTTCACAGAAGTAAACTATTAGTTTTCCAATACCTTATCCTTCCTCCTCAACAGGAATCTTCCCCCAAGATTTTCCCGAAGATGTTTCTACCGATGAAGATGATGATGAATTCAGCAGGGGAAGGCGAAAGAAAAAAGCTGTCAAGCCTTGGGAGAAAAACAAGTTAGAAAAAGTAAAAGGTAAGGCAAGATAACCTTTGGAAGAGAGACAGTCTGCAGTCACTTGTGTAATTTGACGAAGTATCAGATACAAGCTGTTCTGAAGAAGGCAAACCTGTTGTTCAGGATGTGCTGACTTGTATCACGTTGAGGTGAAGGTTAAATGTGAAATTAAGGTCTCTGGAAGTGGTGGGAATTTTGTCATCAATTTTGAGGCAAGCATAACCTCAAAAATTTCAATCAAAGGCAGAACTGAAAGCGGTTGTTTGCATTGCTCCATCGAGCAGCTCCATTTACTGTAGGAAAACAGAAACATGTCAGTCTCCTTAAAATAGGATGACTGTTGGAATATAGAAATTCGGGGATGTTTCTGGAAAGGTGAAGAGAGTTACTGAGAATCACATGCAGATATCTCTAGCATCATGGCTTATATTGATGTGGCACATGCCCAGCCATACCCACAAATATCTCACCAAACTACTGAACCCCTGAGTTGCCCTTCTGATGGGCTGAACAAGTGGGTAATAACAACTTTTTGTAGCAATATTACTATACAAAATAGGGTTATCACAGGGAATGGCTTAGATGTTAGCTGCGACAAGGCAAGATCAGCAAAATATTAGTGAGGCCAGGCATCAGAGGAATGCAATGTCCTGACCAGCTGTAATAGTAAAATTGTTGTGCTGGCTGATAGCAGGAAAATGGCACGCCTATTTTAAAAGAAAAGGGGAAAAAAAAAAAAAGAAAAAAAAATAGAATAGAATTCAGTTGTTGTAAGTACCTTTGTGTTTCACATCTGTGTTATATGGCATTCTTTTTGGGGTGGATTTAGAGGATGAACAAGAGATGTCAAGTGCGAAGGAGGAATCAGTTCCCCAGAAGAAGAGGAAAAAAAGGAAGAAGAGGGACAGCCCAAGTGCTGATTCTGGAACAGCTGATGGAAATTGTGAGGAGGGAATAGCTGAAACATCTGGGTCTAATGTTTTTAGCCAGGTAAAGGTGCCAGAAAATAACAAGGAAAGGAAGAAAAAGAAATTGCTAGTAAATGAGGCAAATGAGGCCACAAATGTGGCAACTGACACCAGAGAAAATCACAGTATCTCTGCGCAGAACAGTCCGACTGACACAGAACAGGATAAAAAGAGTCAGTTGAAGAAAATGAATCCGAAAGTGCAAAATGTTCCTGTCAAACCAGCATGTCAGAATGGACCAGCTCATGCCAGTGAGGCAGAGGATGTCAGCCCATCTGTCACACCGTTAACTCCTAAGGTTGTGAAAAAGAAACAGAAAGCAGGGGCTGTCTTAGTGAATGGGGATACCATTTTGCAGCAAACTGACATGAAGTCCAACAAAGAGGACTTGCTGGGGACTCTGTCAGGAGATGCAGACTCTGAATCTGCACCCTTCAGAAGGGTCAGATTGAAGACAAAGACAAAGCTAGTTGGTTTGGAAGGGATGAAAGTCCCCAGCCAGAAAGCAGCAACCTTGAAAAAGAAGAGAAAAGTACAAGAGGTGCTAAACTCTGTTGAAGCCAATGGAGTTCTGGAGACTGCATGCAAGAAAAGCAGGAAGGGGGTACGTATATCTCGCTCTTTTCTCTGCCTTCTTCATGAACTGCCAGGCTGATTTTCAAATTTGGCTTTAGCTTTCTGAGTGTGGGGCTTCATGGACAGGCTGCATCCTGATGTCATCAACTCAGTTCCCCAGAAATCCACAGCCACCACCACGGTTTTACGCCCTCCTGTGCAATGACAAAAAAAGCCTGTGCCAGCTGTGCAACGACAATAAAGTCTGTGCCAGCTACTCAGCTGAAAGAACTCATCTAGCTGAAACTTGAGTTGTTAGGGTAGAAGGTTGTCTCTTTTTCTTTTTTTGGCCCCTGCATTAATTATTCTTTTGCATTGAGTCTCTGGTTCAGCTTACAGTATGTTCACAATGGGCTTATTTTGGCAAAAGGATGAGAATGGAGAGATGGAACATCCCTTTTTCAGCAGCAGCACACACTTAGATTAGTATAAGCTCCTTGTGAAATTGCCCACAGAAATTCCAGTAGTGGCTTCTTTTGCTAGCTCACCTCTCCATCTTAAACAAATTGTTAGTGCTGTGAGGGGAATCATGGAATCATAGAATTGCCTAGATTGGAAAAGACCTATAAGATCATCTAGTCCAATCATTTAACCTAGCACTAACAAGTCCCCCACTAAACCACGTCCCTAAGCACCACATCTACACGACTTTTAAAAACATCCAGGGATGGGGACTCCA
>JAVKLA010000058.1:8482055-8493207 GCA_034782735.1 Sagittarius serpentarius
TGGGCAGGGACACCTTCCACTAGACCAGGTTGCTCAAAGCCCCATCCAGCCTGGCCTTGAACACTTCCAGGGATGGAGCATCCACAGCCTCTCTGGGCAGCCTGTTCCCGTGCCTCGCCACCCTCGCAGTGAAGAATTTCTTTCTAATATCTAATCTAAACCTACCCTCTTCCAGTTTAAAGCCATTGCCCCTCGTCCTGTTACTATCTGCCCTTCTAAAAAAGTCCCTCCCCAGCTTTCTTGTAGGCCCTCTTTAGGTACTGGAAGGCTGCTATAAGGCCTCCCCGGAGCCTTCTCTTCTCCAGGCTGAACGACCCCAACTCTCTCAGCCTGTCCTCATAGGAGAGGGGCTCCAGCCCTCCCATCATCTTCGTGGCTCTCCTCTAAACTCACTCCAGCAGGTCCATGTCCTTCATATGTTGGGGGCCCCAGATCTGAATGCAGTACTGCAGGTGGGGTCTTAGAGGAGTAGAAGGGGAGAATCCCCTCCCTTGTCCACTGCTGGTCACACTTCTTTTGATGCAGCCCAGGATATGGCTGGCTTTCTGGGCTGCAAGCACACGTTGCCAGGTCATTTTGAGCTTATCGTCAACCAGCACCCCCAAGTCCTTCTCCTCAGGGCTGCTCTCAATCCACCTATTGCCCAGCCTGTATCTGTGCTTGTGATTGCCCCGAACCACATGCAGAACCTTGCGCTTGGTCTTGTTGAACTTCATGATGTTTGCATGGGCCCACCTCTCAAGCCTGTCAAGGTCCCTCTGGATGGCATCCCTTCCCTCCAGCCTGTCGACCGCACCACACAGCTCGGTGTCGTCGGCAAACTTGCTGAGGGTGCACTCAGTCCCACTGTCCATGTCGCTGACAAAGACGTCAAGCAGCGCTGGTCCCAATACTGACCCCTGAGGAACACCACTCGTCACTGGTCTCCACTCGGACATCGAGCCATTGACCGCAACTCTTTGAGTGTGACCATCCAGCCAGTTCCTTACCCACTGAGTGGTCCCTCCGTCAAATGCATGTCTCTCCAATTTAGACATGGATGTCATTCCGGACAGTGTCAAATGCTTTGCACAAGTCCAGGTAGATAACATCCGTTGCTCTTCCCTTATCCACCAAGGCTGTAACCCTGCTGTAGAAGGCCACCAGATCTGACAGGCATGATTTGCCCTTAGTGAAGCCATGTTCGCTGTCACCAGTCACCTCCTTATTTTCTATGGGCCTTAGCATATTTTTCCAGGAGGATCTGCTCCCTGATCTTGCTGGGCACAGAGGTGAGACTGACTGGCCTGTAGTTCCCTGGGTCTTCCTTTTTTCTCTTTTTAGAAATGGGGGTTATGTTTCCCCTTTTCCAGTCAGCGGGAACTTCCCCAGACGGCCACAACTTCTCAAATATGATGGATAGTGGCCTAGCCACTTTGTCCACCAGTTCCCTTAGGACCTGCGGATGCGTCTCATCGGATCCCATGGACTTGTGCACCTTCAGGTTCCTTAGAAGGTCTCGAACCTGATCTTCTCTAACGGTGGGTGGTTCTTCATTCTCCCAGTCCCTGCCTTTGCCTTCTGTGTCTTGGGCAGCGTGGCTGGAGCACTGGCTGGTGAAGACTGAGGCAAAAAAGTCATTGAGTACCTCAGCCTTCTCCATGTCCCAGGTAACTAGGTCTCCCATTTCCTTCTGGAGAGGGCCCACATTTTCCCTAGTCTTCCTTTTGTCACCGATGTACCTATAGAAGCTTTTCTTGTTGCCCTTGACGTCGCTGGCCAGATTTAATTCTGTCAGGGCTTTAGCTTTCTAACCTGATCCCTGGCTGCTCAGACAATTTCTATGTATTCCTCCCAGGCTACCTGTCCTTGCTTCCACCTTCTGTAGGCTTCCAAGAAGGCAGAAAATGTCTGTCTGCACAACAGTCTGCAAGGTAACACAAGCATATTTTACATTTTATTCCCACCATGCAAATCAAGGAGAAAAGTAGTGCCTCTTTCAAGACTAATATAATCTGTTGCAGAACTAAAAGGTGAACCATAGGAACAACTCTTCCTGGGAAGAAACTTCTTTAAAAAAAAAAGGTATGGATTTTGTTACTTCAACATAATGCTGCAACAGTTGTCATGTATTTTGGACAGATACAACTATTAACATGATAATTCTTTGATCTCTAAAATAACTTCAGCATATTTGACCTGTCTGCTGCAGTAAGGCATCTGTAATGGCTGCATCCCAGATTATATAACTTCTCAGGTAAGAGAAGTTGAAAGAATTATTTTTTCCTCTTGTCCCTGAAATTACAAGTGTGTATCCTCTATTGTAGGAACCAAACTCAAGGATTTTGACCAGTTTGAGGAGGAAAAAAAATTATTTCATCTGCAAAACATTGCAACATGTTGCAAATAATACAGTTAATTACTGTAAATAAAATCCAAGAGGTGGGCAAAATACTTTTAACACTTTTATGCAGTGGTTTCCTTAATACAGCTACTTTACTGACATGTCCTTTTATTAGACACAGAAAAGGAAAAATATTTGGTTCTTTAGGAAGCCTTTTTAAAGAGGGTTTACATAACCTGTTTTTAGAACCCTGTTTACGTTAATTTCATCTTGGAAGATGAACTATTTCACAGAAATTGACTTTCAAAAAAGGGCTGACTGTTCTGTAGAGCTGCTTATGTTCCTTATTTCTGAGAGGTAGGCTTCAGGTTTTAGCACCTCCATATTGTCCTTCTGACACTGGCCCCACACCAGAAAAAAATACAGAAATGTTAAAGGAGGCATTAGTGAGATTCTTTCCTGTGTAAGAAGTGTTTTGAACATGTCTTCTTGGAGAAGAGCTTTAAGGCATAGGCTTAAAATCCTTCGTACAATCAGTTGTGTGTTGACTCCTTTTGGGGAGTTAAACAGCGAGGAGTGCTTATTAGTAATATCATTCCTTTAGGATTTGTATGCCATTCTTTTGAAATATCACAATGTTTTAGATTCAACACCAGCAGATACTAGCCAATTTTAGAGTTATTTAAAAAAAAACCCAAACATGTAACCCGGTGCAATTACACAGTTTCTAGGCTAAACTGTTCCTTATTTACATTTCCCTTTCAGATGTTTGTCTGGCATAATAAAATTAAGGCCCTGGGAGGTTTGAATTCTGCTCACGGTGTGGTTTTGACTGGGTACAAGTTCTGCAATCTTGGAAACTGTCTCCTGTTTGCATTCCTGCAATGTTTGCTGCCAAAAAGCTGCTGTTGCTGTCCTATGGTCCACCTTCCCTGAAGACTAATGGCTAACACGATGGTGAATGTAATGCTCAGCACAAAAATATGCATACAAGGTCAGAAAGACAAAGAATTAAAATAGAAGGGAAAAAGACTGAAACTGGAGTCAAGATCTTAATAAGAAAAAAGCCAAACTTCTTCCCAAAATCCAGTAAGATTTCTGGGTGCGTGATTTCTTAGAATTTTTCTGCTGTTGAAAGCTTTAGTTTAATCAAGGCTTGGTCAGGCTCCAGCCTGTACCTTTCTCTGTGATCCTGCTCAGAGGAGGGTACGATAGTAAAATAGCTCTCAGTGAGGAAATTTTGCTCTTGACTATGTAGTGGGGACGTGAAGAGAATCCCTGATTAAATCCAACCTCTTTCACACAAATTTGTAAAAAAACAAGTGGAAGTGCCAAGAGTTAGGCTCTCCAGGGAAGTGAATTCCACACTCTCTTTAATTTCGGGAGTAGATCTCATTCCACTCTTGAGCCACATTTTCACAGGCTTTGCCACTACAGTAAACATCTGGGAAACATCTGCCATATTATGAAGGCTGAAACTGTAAACACTTGTATAATCCAATAATGTGTACTTGTCTCAGCAGAGAATTGCCACAGAGTAATTTTGTTTCTGAAAAAAGAGAAAGCCCTCAAGTCTTTCCCTGTCATTAATCCCTTTGCGAGGAGGAACAGGAATCATTCATGAGGTCTGCACTGCCTTCAAGTAGACAGAGAGAAGACAGTGCCTACTGTTCCTTAGAAATCCACTCGGGAGCCCTTTACAGCAGAGGGGAAGAAATTGGCTGTTTGATGTTCACAAGCTGCAAAATTGGCCATTGAGGGCCTGAACTCCAACACAGTTGTTTGCCGAGAGTAGGAAGTATTGTATTGCATTGTAATGCCAGGCACGGGAATTCGCAGCTGACCATTGGCATGCTTAGGGCTTGCATATGATACAGACATTTTTGCTGATTATTTCTAAGCAGCCACGGTCAGTGATGTTAATTTGCCAAGGAGCCTATCTTTGCTGCTGGTAATGATAGGCAGCTCAGAGAACTGCCAAGACCAGATGGCAACTTTTAGTCTGGCCATTTATCTCGTATCTTTTCTGTGTCAGTTTAGCTTATTTAATTATAGAGATTGTTAGTTGTCCTGGAGAAAAATGTTTGCTATCAAACCTACTGGTTATCTTGCTGGGTGTTTTTCACTGTGTGGTCTTGGTAATTTTTATGTAAAAAGTTTTCTATTCTCTCCTTCAATCCACAGATACCAAATTAGGGAAGATGAAAAGTCCTCTTAAGAAATAAACTTGCATGAAGCATCTTGCTTTCACTTAGGTGGGAGATTGAAATGAGTCCAAAGCAACATTCTGTTTTCTAAGTCTCCCATTCCAGAAGCCTGAATCCAGAATTGCACTGCCTATGTTATGCTAATGGTCTGTAGTCTTAGGCTCTCATTTTATTCATTTTACTTTTGCTAGAGTTTTGGGGGGCTGCCTTGGAATTGCTGTTGTTTGCTGAGAGGATCTTAAGCTGGATTTATCTTCAGTTCCAGAAAAGAATTGTTCATTATTCATCTTCCAAGAATGGAAGCTAATGATTAATTTCCTCTGAATTTTTGTAGCTTTGGCTATTTGTGTGAATTGCAGTGCTGAATGAGCGCATGTGGGGTTTAGGCTTCTCTTTTTTTTTTTTTTTTTAAGATACCTATGGGTGCTAAACCAACAATGTACTAGTAAATGCTACATCTAGCAAACCTAGGATCATTCTGAATGAAAGTTTGGTATGAAATCCTGGTCCAATTAATGTCTGCTAATTTCATTCTACCATTATATTTGTGTACTAAGAAGGAAAAACTAGGAGACCTTCAGAACTACATAGGTTAGCCGTTGCTGCTATTCACAATGGTCAAAGCTACAACAGCGGGGAGAATTGTCCCCTAATAGCACAGGCAAAAGCAAGAGCACATTAGAAAGGAATTTCCAGCCTGGAACAGAACTAACATCTCTCACACTCCTGAAATCTGTCCTCTATTATTGCTATTTTGCTAACTACTGAAATAACACTAACTGGAAAAATTACACAGTTTGTTTGTGAACTTACTGAACTTCATTCAGATTTTTAAAGGTTAATTTAAAGTAGAAAATCTTTTTGTAACCACTGAAGGAAAAGAACAAAATGAAATTACCATTACCCAGGTAACAGTACTAGAAATAGATGTGGTATTAGTCAACTTAGCATGTACTCCCTGCAGCTTGAACTCAAATGCAAATCTATTCCGTTTTGAGCACAGCAGTGGCCTGACTTCCCACTGCTTTGCATGCACATTACTCCAGGGAATAAGCTGTGTAGCAACGTAGCTTTGCCAAGCCAATACCCCTGAGCAGTGGGAGCTGAAGCAAGTGACTCATGACTGCAAGACGACAGCATGTGATGCAAGACACGCACAGAACAAACTGCTGAGAGATGCAGTTCATGACTGAGAGGTTTATTCCCACTGCCAGAAAAAGCCTTGTTCTTTTCCAGCTGTTAGCACATTTTATAAAACAAATATACAGTGTGGCATTTCTGATCTAAAATCTGTATCAGTTTTCAAGGTTAAATGTTCAAAAACAGGTACAGAGGTGTCTGTGAAATCAAAATATTAAAAGCAATGAAATAACACCAATTTCTTCCCTCTTTCCCCCTCGAGTGCCTTAAAAATGAAGCAAAAGCAAAATGAAAACACTTGTATGCGTTTCTCTAAAGCTGTTACCATGACCACATGCCACGTTGTACTGTATTGCACCATAACTGCTTGCATCTCCTGTCTCTTTGCTTGCCAGAGCAGGGTTTTGGTCTGCTGCTAGAAATACACTGGTTGGCAAAGAGGTATGGGAACTTAACTCTGCTACCTCTTTAATGCTGGAGAATGGTTATTCGAGGACAAAAAGGGTAACTGGGATTAAACTTCTGATAATAATGAGTTACTTTTCCCCAATATTAGGTAGCAGATACTAAGCACAGTAGGACTGCATCCTGAGGGTGTAAGCATGAGCATTCAGGACAAAACTGCAAGCTGATCCTACGTGCTGTAGCTCCCTTAGCCAACCAAAGGAGGCCTTCTACTTCCTTTTCATTAACTTCAACCATTTTGTTAAATGGACACTGGAACCAAAATGTGCCGACATCAGAACCAACCAAAATATTCGTGTACAGTTGCTGGGAATTGTACCAATGTAAGGGGTGTTTTAGCTTAGAATTTCACAGCAGAGGGGTCTTGCATTGTTTTAAACAGGAGTGTTTTTAAGTTTCTGAAGGAGATGAGAATCAAGAATGACATGTTATACAGTGCTCTTCAACTGTGACAACCTGTGATAGTGATACAGCACTTTAAAATGAACTTTGTTGTTGCTGGCCTCTCTCAGCTTGACACCTGGCCCCTTGCATGTTTTTCATAGGAGCAGTTCCTTTCAGTTCAATAAAACAATTGACATGAGGATTGCAAGACTGGGCCCGACATTTGGAGGCTGATAGATCGCTTGATCTCCTCCCTGAGGCCCCATTTTGCAAAAATACTCAGAATATATGGAGCTTCGACAAGTCAGTGATGGAGAATACGTTTGAGTCAGAGGTGTAAGAGAAGAGAGAGCCCGCTGTTACTCTGCTGATCATGTCATCTCTTAATATATAAAATGACTTTTTTTCTTCCTAAATGGCCACAATGCTAGGCTACTCTGGGGTGTGGGAAAGACTGTATAGGCCCTTGTTCTGCAAGTTTGAAAGACCGTAAGAGAAGGGAGCACCCAGCAGTTTGCATGATTTGATCTGGAGTATAGAATTACAAGTGCCACTTTCATTATTTACTGCCTATTATGAAGATGGTTTCTCTCAATTCTGTTTAAAGAAGTTGGGGCATCTGTGTGTACCGTTCTCTGTATTATAATCGCTAGTGGAGTCAATATGGATTTAACTCCAATTTTTCTGCAGGCTGTTTTTTCACCAAAGCTGAGAGCATTTCAGCCTTGCTAGTTTGCAGTTCTAGTTCATGCTAGGTTTTGGAGAAACAGCACTGACAGGTGCTCTTTTTGTGCTAGAGACAGTAGCCCTACCTGCCTATCAAACGGTTTAGAATGGCCTTTCTAATTCCCCCAGGCAGAACAGCTTTGATGGCAACATCAGTTTTCAATAACCTACTTGCTTTTGCTGAGAAAATGGCTCCTTCTTTGCCATTATTGAAAATTTCTGACAAAGTTAATCTTTTTAATACAGGCCAAGTGAAAATTTGGTCTGAAACAAGAATAACGCCTGCCTCCTACATCAAATGCTGCTAATACTTTATTATTACTGTTACAATCATAAATTGGTATTTTACAATCTGTCCTAGCAAGCATTCAACTGACCAGCAAAAATCAGTATCTTAAATAGAGATGGTCTTCTGACTGGGGAGCATGCAGTTACTACTCTGTGCTGGTCCAATTCTGCTGCCTTGAAGACTTGTTGAGAAAAGGAAAGGCTATTGATACGACTTTTACATAACCTTGACTGTTTACTTTCTGTCAATGCCTATGATGATTTAGAGAATCCATATACAATTTACAAAATCTGATTTAAGACCCTTTCTCTATGCATCTTTTATCAAGCTGAGTATGTCGTATTCTTGGCAGCCCGTACCTTTTCTGTTGTGCTTATGCAGAAAATTTGGACTTAGGAGACCTTGGTAGTTAACACAGTCTGTCCTCCCGTTCCAATAGAACCTTAAATATAGCTATCAATACTTATAAAAATATTTCTTCCACTAGTTATGAAAAACAAATGAACTGAAGATAAAAACTCATCAATCTTCCAAAGCAATCTCTTCCTGTGCTTTTCATAATCCTTTGCATAATGGAGGTAAGCCCTCCATTACAGACATAAGTTTATTCCCTTCTGCTCCTTCATAGCTCTGCGTTATATGTATTTGTAGGCTGTTATTAGAATTGAGCTTTCATTAAGCTAAAGAAACCATTTCCTTCTAGGCTTTGTGTCCTGAGCCTTGCATCCTTATGGCTTCTTGCATTGTTCTTTCATGAAATGTCGTTCCAAAAACTTGGCAGTACTCCACTAGAGACCCTACCAGTGCTGAATATGCTGCAAGGATTACTTCATATGTCTTGCAGACTATATTGTTGTTTATGCAGTCCAAAAGGTGATTATCTTTATTGCAATATTGTGACATTGTTGACCCACGTTAAGCTTGTTATTCACTGTAATCTCACGATTTCTTCACGCATAGTGAGCTGGAATTCCAAAGGGTAACAACACAGATCTAGGAAGGCTGCAGCCTGTGCAACAAATGGCCCATAAAGATGTTTGTGCTGTCCACCCAGGAGCAAAGAGAAGGCAGGTGAAGATGTGTATCTTCCTGGATTGCTGTTTGACCAACTGTCGTGTATTATTGCCTCAGGTCTGCCATGGGGTGTATTGGTTTTTGGTGCACTGAGAGGCTGAGCAGAAGACGGGGGTAGATGTGAGAAGGATTTAGGGGAGTTGTAGAAGGAGAGCATAGGAGGAACAACGAATATTGTGGAAGCAATATTGCCAGTTTTTTTATAAACTCTGGTCCTTCTGACCATCCTCTCTCTTGATCAAATTATGATAATTACTCAAACTTCATCATTTTTGAAAAATGTTGGGGCTCGATACTGTTGACCCACCCCTTTGCTTAATTGTGGTTGCGTATGCAGGTTCTACTCCTTCAGCCATGAAAAAGACTTCAATTTTTACAGCTTAGAGTATAAAAGGCAGGCTTCAGATGTTCCTCTGGGGTAAGCATAAAGATTTGCCTTTGTTGGACCTTTCAGCAAATTAGGAAGAAGGTAGCAATCCTGCATAGAACGGGTTTATCCACTTTCTTGGAGAAACAGCATGTGTTCCCCTGTAACAAGCACTGCCACTGCCGGCAGCTGCAGAGGAAGGCAGAGCTCTGCATTTGCACCCTCCCTGCCTTCCTACAAAGGGCCTCAGCGTTGCTACCCGTGTTGTAGTTTCCTCACTCAGGTGTACAAGCACTCTGGTAGCAGCTGTGCTCTGCAGTGTGAGACTTCCTTGAGCCTATTCCTTGCTTTGCCTATGTGGTCTAGTAGGTGCAGGAGTAGCTGCTGTACAAAACCTAAGGACAGGCATTAATGAACATATGAGGTGTGCTTTCCTTCTTGGGGGAGGAACTTGCTCCAGTGAGAATGTCAGACATGCTTGGGCAGTTTTCAGAAAGAACAGCTGTAAATGCCACAACACTTCCTGGCGTCTTCTTTGGATGGTATATCATTATCAGGAAGGGAAAGATACAGTTAGCATAGGCACTACAGAGACAAACCATTAATGGCGCAGCACAACTGTCTTAATAGAGGCCCAGTCTCACCTGACAATGCAGTGGAACCCACAAGATAGATCTTCTTGAGTCATTGCCAAAAGAAATATATGCCAGTATGTATATATCATACGCTTACAAGGCCAAAGTGGAACATTAAGCCCTGTTGCTGGGGGAGGGAGGAAAAGCAGGGAAAAGGACAACATCTGTATTCCAACAGTTGCCCTCCAAGTTAGAGGAAGACCAAAGAAACTTTATTCTTCAGTGTATCAAGAGATACGGAAAAACACGGGATAATAGCACTTAAGAATTTGTTGCATCATGTTTGTGGAGGCTTTAAGAGCAGCAAAATAGGGGTACAGATGCCTTCTGTTGCAAATAATATGCAGCAGCCGCTCCCTTGAAAAGCATAGGACACATGCAGCAATTGCTGTTAAATGAAAAACAGTGGCTGTACTTAAGGCTGAATGAACAAGTTGTAAGTAGGTTTCATGTTAACTGCTTGCAGCATGTATCCATCTTGTACAGGTACTTATTACAGAACAGGACACGTCCTTGGGATATGCACGAGAGCGGCACGTGTATGTGGCATACAGCTTACTGCTTGTATATGTTTATAGTATGTGCGTTCCGTACTCGTTTATTACGACGCTTGTCAAACAGGGCTGGAAACTTCTCTACAGTTGCCTAGCCTTTTCCTTGTGAGACCTTACTTTTAGTTGCTTATAAATTTGCTGTTGCTTGAGTGTTTTCAGAGAAATTTTCTGTCTCGGGTTTATTTTGGGGTAAGAAAAGGAGACAAGACAGAGGGAAAGAATATTAACTAGAACAATTGAGTCATGACTGGAAATCAGTCTTGCAGAAGATGCAGAATAATCCTCCTCTGTGTTTTTGGCAATGTTTGTTTTAAAAGATGATGACATCTTATGCTTTGGAACTCTAGATGTCTTACTTTGGGGAAGACGATGCTTTCGTGTCAAGAATGTCAACCTATGAAAAGCGGCCCCAAATGTACCCTGGTTTTGTTAGCCTTTGTGAGGGGAAAAAAAAGTCATTGTCTATGCTGTGTTAAGATTTGCTAGTGCTTTAAATTCTTCAAAGTTTTGTCTTTTTTAAAGTGGATTTGACCTGCAGCTGCCAGTCTGGACTGTATCCTGTCTGGTCTCAGCACTGCAAATGGAAGCAGGGAGCCTTGCCTTTCCCTCCCGTGTGAGTTCAGAAAACATCGACCTCAATCAGGTTGCCTGATAACGGACCAGAGCAAGACATGTGTTGGTGGGGAGAATGTGAGTGTGAATGAGTCAAGGAGTTTGAAGAAGGAGGGGAAGGTGGGTCAAAATGACACTAGGTTAAGAATGATCACTAGAAACTGAGACTAGATAGTCAAGGACATGGACTTGAGAAATATGGAAAGGAAGAAAGAGAGAAAGAAAGAAAGAAAGAGAGAAAAAGAGAAAGAGAAAGGAGAGAAAAAGAAAGAGAAAGAAAGAAGGAAAGAAAGAAAGAAAAAAGAAAAGAAAGAAAGAAAGAAAGAAAGAAAGAAAGAAAGAAAGAAAGAAAGAAAGAAAGAAAGAAAGAAAGAAA
>JAVKLA010000058.1:8503178-8521120 GCA_034782735.1 Sagittarius serpentarius
CTTCTAGCAACTTTTAAAGAAGCCACCCCTGTGGCCCCCCCCACTACCAAAACCTTGCCACGTAAACCCATTACAGATACGCCTATAGGTACTGATATTTCTCTAAAATCTCCCTTTTAGTAAGTGTTGTCTCTTACTATTTTTTTTTCCTTCTATTTATATTGAAAATGGTGGTCACCTTTCCTTGAAGAACATATTTAGTAATTTTAGATAAGGGATACAGCATTATCCATGACTGACTGAACACACGCCAGGCAGGTATTTTTAGCCTCTTTAGGCTGTAGAGATGCAAGTGGAAGTTCTACTTCAGTTGCTTGTGTTGTGTGGAAAACAGGCTTGAGTTGGTGAAGCAGGGTTAATGTGAGGAGTCGGACATTAGTCCTGGTACATAAAATGTCCATTCTTCTGAAATTACTATGTGTGGTAGAGTATGCAGCTGTATAGTAATCTACAGAGGAAAAAAAAAATTTGATGAGCATGAAGTTTGAAACATGCCAGGCATATCCATGTTGATAGATAATACGTGCCCCAACAGAAGCCAGATTTGTTCATCATCTTGTGGCTTGGCAGCAGTGAGGTAACTCGTCATAGCAAAAAAATATTACTGAACTGATATTTGGCTCTGCTGAACTACCTGAATTTTTTCAAGCCTTTGTTGAGGACTCATTTGTTGATGCTCATTCATCTGTGACACCTCTGAGCTCCAGTTCCCTTAACATGGGCAACAATTGCCCATAGAGCAGGAGGGGGAACTGTGATACCAAAACCTCTTATGTGGTTCATTTAAAAAAAAACAAAACCAAAACACTTCACCTTCGGTCATCCTATGTAAATTTTAAGCGTATGGACTAGTTTGGGCTGAGTAGAAATCCTTCCATGGCGATTTAACTTCACTCTCTTGGGAATGCAAAGCCCCTGTTGCCAGTGGGAAGTGTGGGATTGAGGAGGTGCTAGAGCACATACTGAAAAATGGTAAGAGTCTCCTCTGTGGCAAGGCAGAAGCTGGAGAGCCACTTTCTGATCTGTAGGTGCAGTTGTTTCCGAAAACAGAGGTAAATGGTTTTCCTGACCAGCAAAACCAGATCCAGTCTGATCACAACTGTTCCCCCTCTCTCCACTGAGGGGTCCAGTCACGTTTTACCTCAGAAGAGGATCTTGTGAAAATCTCAAGCAAGGGTGACATAGCTATCAATGACATTAAGTTGAAGGGAGGAATCCATGACAATCTTCAATAATAGCATTCGTTAGGTCATCATGCTTGAAACTGCCAAAGTGAAGTGCTGGTCTGTCCCACAATATCACAATAAGGCAACATTTTTTTCTCTTAGTTAACTTGGCAGATTGCTAGTCAATAATGCCAAGTCTCTTTTCTTTCATGCTCCCCTTAATAGTTCTCTACTTTCTTTATTTATAGTTAACACAAAATTACTTGTTTTCTTCCTGAATTTCCCTGTGTTTGTTCATAGCTCCTGTATGCAGTAATTCTGTCCCCACCTTTTGGAAGACGAAAGAAAAAAAAAAAAGTTATAACAGAAAAAAATGTTGGCTAAATTCTCAAAATTTGATACTGTTTTTGGAGAATTATACACTGGAGTTTATGGTGATGTATTTTGTAAAGCTGGGCCTAAATCTCATCAATTAAAATATATCTGTATTTCTTATAAATCTGTGTATCTTCATGTATTTTACAGCTTTTTTTTTTTTTGGGTTATGAGTACTACTGAACAAGTTTAGGCTGAAGGAAGATTCTTTTTTTCCATCCATCCAGCTCTTCACTGTGGTTACTCCTGCTTTTCTGGCAGAATACAGCCCCTGTCTCGTAGGGGTGGGCACCGTGTTATCTGTGGAAGCCATCAGACACTGAGCAGCTAACAGAAATAGAAACAAATGTTTATAAAATGGTTAAAACTGGCCAACAGGGATAGTATTTCCTGCGGCACATTAATTATTCGTTGTTGCTGTTTGTGGACCAGCACAAGCTACAACCTGTGTCACAGCTCATTCCTTTTGTAGTCAAATATTGCTGGTAGCTTTATATTGGGGATGGTTGTTTCTGTCCTCAATGTAGTTAGTGGAAGTAACATTGTGCCTTTGCTCATTCATACAACCACCAAACAAATATATGGCAAATCAGTGTTTAAATTTGAGAGGTGTTATGTTGTCACCTGTCCTCTAGGGTATAGTTTCACGATCTGCTGGCTTCAGCAGCAAAGCCAGCTTGAGAAACTCTTGCTCTTTCTTTACCAACACCAGCTGGTTCTGCCACCTGCACTATTTTGCTGTCCACTTCAGCTCTCCAAGGAAAGTAATTTTGTGACGCCATGTGGTAAACTGCTCTGAGAAGCCATCCAGGTTATAAATAACTTGACAAAGAGGGAAAAGAACAAAATGTGTATTTATCTTGTGAGTCAATTTCCTGATGCAGTTCCTTAACACAGCCCCAAGGACAGCTCTTTTGGCGTAACAGAAGTGCCAGAGCAGGAGCAAGCCCCAGGCTCCTGCACTTGGCATCCGCTGAAGGAGACATTCCTCAAAGTATGGTCTTACCCAAGACATCTACTTGCTCTGAAGGAACTGGTGAGACTTTTAACTGTTCTCGAGAAGCTTAATTCTTTCCCTGCAGTGGCCCTGGTGTGATCTTTACATAAGACGGCACCACTTTCAGGGAGTTATTTCCCGTTCATTTTTACAAGCATCTGTTACCTTGCAGTTTAACATCTAAAGCTTTGGTAGGAGAGTGGGATCCATTCATAGCCTACCTAAGAAGGCCAAATAAAGCATATGTGCTGGATCAAACAAACCTCTTGTAGGATAACTCCACCTTAGATGTACATAATGTCTTTGCCACACCTTGCTAATGGACTGGCGGTTAGAGAGCTAGCTATCCAAAATACGAACAGCAGGACTAAAACTAAAATAAAAATCAGAGGAAAAGAATGTATTATGGGGTCCCCCCCCATTTCATTCACTAAAATAAACAAGAGATTAAGTCCGTGCCTATTGGATTGGACCTATTGCTGCTGTGTATGTCTGCTTCTCCTAATCAGTGTTTGTAAACTTCCTTGCGTAGCACTGTGCACAGTTCCAGTTGGCAGGAGTTTGCAGGGACAAGTATGGTGTTTTTGTCCAATTACATCCAAGTGTAGAAGGAAGCAGCGTGAAGATGATGAGTCTGAAATTCTCAGTGAACCTGCAGATTTTACAGCTTTTCAAAAGAATGTGAGCTGCAACTTCTCCATCTGAAGTCAGTATCTAAAGTCATTGTTGCCTAGCAGTGAACAGAATCTCAGGATGGGGGGAAAAATGCCTTTCTTGGGTGGAAGGCAGTCAGACACCCACAACACCACTTCATTCTCCTTTTTTATGTTTGTCCTTTAGTGGGAGGAATGAAGGGGGGAAACAAAAGCTGTTATTTACTTGTCTTCCATTACCTTAGCCCTTCTAAGTCAGTGCCTTGCAGATCCATCACTTGATCCCACTCCAGATGGAAGGAATGACCTCCTGCCCATGGAAAGGTTAATAGAGCAGCTGTACTACAAATCTTTTGACACGGCAGTCAGGCCGATCCTGAACTGAACTGGTGTAATGCATGGAGTAATGGTGATAAGCATGTGCACCCTGCAGGCACAGAGGCTGTTTGTTTGAGTAGCCTATGAAAAAATGCTGATGATGTAGAACAAGCAATTTCTTGGTGCTGAACAAAGGAGCTTAGAGGGAATTTTGGTAAAGGCATGTATTTTATGTAGTCTTAGTATCTTGCATTGAATAGTTAGCAATGCATACCAATCAGCCTTTCAGGGTGGAAAATAAAACAGAGTGACCTGGTGGCATTTGCTCTGAAGCATCCCTGTGTCTCCAAGGCTTATTTGGAGGAGCATCTTTGTAATCTTACAAATTCACTGTAGTCTCAGGCTGTTCTAGTCTTTTCTGTTCAGATGGTCACGATTTACAGCTAGATCAGCCCATCTGCAAATTCTCAGTAAGTACCGATTTTGCCAGAGCACTTTGAGAAAAATTTCAGTCTGCTCTGGCAGAAGAGAGAGGTGTTTGTTTTCTGCTCCAGTCTTTAGTATGTCCTCTGCGATGTCCACTGCTGAAATCAGCTTGTAAATCTGAAAATTGGTATGCAGTTGATCGGAGATGAAAAGGGAGTGTCACTCAAGAAACAGGCATTAGGCTACCTGAGGTGATCATCTTGTCTTGTTTTTGCTGATGTGGGGCTAGTTGTTGTTGAGCCTGAGAACTTATGGCTACAGAGCAACAATGAAGCATCAAATAAATGCGGCTGCAGTGTATATAAAATATCCCAGTTTCCACACCTAGCTTCCTCTCATGTATGTTCTTTTGTAACTGGAAAGCTAATTTGGGAAGGAAAGAAGACAGTTCAAGAGATGCATGAAGTTTGACTTGAGAGTACAAGAAGCTGAACTGAAAGGTAGGTTCAGGTAGGGAAAGGCATGGTTTGTGGTTTTTCAGGGATTCTTTTTTTCCTTTTTTTTTTTTTTTAGCGTGAGGGTGAGCAATTCTAGCCAGGTTGTTTGTATATTAGTGATTTTTTTGTGTGTCTGCGTGTGTGCGCACATTGTTAGTATAGTCTTCTTATATTGTATTTTGTAGTTTTTTTGTAGAGTATAAAGTTCTTTTGTTTTTAATAAGTATCAGATACTATCCAAATACTATTCTTTTATGTCTCTTGTAGTCTTTTCTGTGTTTCCTGTGTCTGCCTTTGTCACTAGTGAAATAACTTCTTTTTCCCCCCTCAAGGTCATCTGCTGTATTTTTTTATTGTATGTTTTCTAATTGTCTGTTTCTAACCCCAGAATCTGAAGTGGCCTGTTTGGTACCTGACTCCAGATTAATGAATCACCAACAGTATCTCCAGCATCCCTGTTCCTAAACTAGTTTATTTGCTCTTGTATTTTTATCCTGGCACAATATCTCTGATATCTTAATGATTTTTCTTTGCAGTGCTTTGTTAAATGCTGCACTAAAATACAGCTATATTATACATACAGAGTTCTCATTATATGCTTGGTACGGTTTATTAAAAGCTCAGAAAGCAAAAAAAGAGATTGGGTTAGTCAATAGCAGTTTCAGCTCGGTTTATCAACCCACGCCAACAATTATGCCTGCTTCACTAATTGCCAGGACATGCCTTTTCTTTTTCCCAAGTTCCTTTTCTCAAACTGAATTTGTGTTCTAAGTTTCTATACCCAAATAATGTATGTTTTTTTGATTCTGTATCAAATGGAAGGAGATGCAGTTAAGTGAAAGAGCTAGCACATAGTGAGAGGTGCAAGGTGCACCTGGGAAATCCTTTCTCTTCTTCCCCCTCCAAATTAATTTGGTTATGGAAATTCAGCCTTTTAAAATATGTTTCTGTTCCATGTCCAGAGGAAGATAATGGAGCAGTGATGTTTGCTGGAACTACAGTAGTGGCTGGGTAAGGTAAACTTCCAAACTGTAGTACATAAGCATCAGCACATACGTGCAAACCACTTGTAATACAATAGATACACAGAGTTTTTCATGGCCTGATACACAGACTTCCTTATTAGAAAGTATCTCTGCCATTGCTTAGCAAACCCTGCCCCCTGCAAACTCAATTACCTAACTCAATTACCTTGTTTGACAGGGTAATTTTAACAGTGGCATTAAAGTTAATTCTGTTAATGACTTTCAATTAAACTGATTTTTAATATATCTAAAAAAACCTGGAAGGGATGGAATGGTTTTGGCTTATGTGATACAGTGATTTTGCAGACAAATACAGGTATTACTGGCTAATTCAGTTTGTGGATTATATACAAGCTCTGCTACAAGTCAGCAGTTTGGGGACTTACCACAAGATTTCTTGAAAATTCTTTATAAATTTTGTGTGTTTAAGTCTCTGTAACCTTCTTTGTTTATGTATGTCTTTATGCTATAAAACTTGTCCTTTGACTGATGCATCTGTCAGTGTTAAGTTGCCACAAGAGTAATTTTCCTGTTGATGTAGGGCCTACCTTATATGTGTCCTGCTAACAGCAATACAGCCAGATGTGATTGCAATGTGGATGAGGAGGGAGGTCCTCTGGAAGAAAATACAATCATGTAGTGAGGCTCTTCAAGCCTTTGATTGGTTTTGTGTTGCTGTCACGTACTCTCAGATAAAGGCCCTCTGAAGTTAATCACTGTGCCTTATGCAGTCCTGAGCAGAGCAACTGTTAGTACAAACGTCTTGGTTCTGGTGGGCTACTGGTTAATATTTTTGAGATGGTTTCCCCTTGCATGAGGCACCAGACACACTCTATTAGTATATCTGTCTCCTTTTAGCTTCTTTTTTTGGCCCAGATCCATTTATTCAAGTGCCTTATGCCAACTCACCTTGTATTTCCTTATGTTAACGGTGTTTGTGGAGACAGAGGGGTAGAGACTGTAATTAGGCAGTTAAGTATGTTAATTAAAATTCATAGTCACAGTTAAGATGTTTGTGTTATGATAAACTTCACGTTCTTAAGCTTAATAAAAAATTGTGTGTTTATTTGTATTTTGTGTGTGTACATTAGAGATGTAGAATTTCCTCTTAAATATTAATTTCTGTTTTTTAAAATGCTACTGTGTGCTTTAAATGATATAAATCAAAGCTCTTACCCATTACTTGGAAAGCTTGACTGGCTCTTGAAACCGGGGACTTTTTTTTTTTCCTTTCTGTAGAGCCCCTAGGCTTGTCATGTACTTCCATTAACTTTTGAAAATGAAACACTACATTTTGTTTTGAGTATATTGGAAGGCTTCCATAAGAAGCCATTAATTTGTGGAGAAATACAGAGGTTTTTTAAGTCTGTTGTAGTTGTTGCAGCAGCAGGTGGCATGTTCTGTGTTCAAAAACAAAGTACAAGACCACATGTATTACACAGTACTGTACAGATCATGGCAGCACACAGACAGAGCATATATAATGCAGTATAATTGATTCTGCACAGCATAAATTCCCTAAGCTGTTCTTTGGCAGCTGGGGAAGGACCAGGTATTGTTCCTAGCTGTATTCTTACTGTGTGTGTGTGAGGAACAGGATGTTGGCTTTTACATCTGAGTGCAAGTGCTGCTAGTTTAAGCACAATGCTTTGCAGAGTGATGGTGTCCTTTCCTTGTCACTGTTTATTGATAATACGGTTTCACATGAGCCTAACACTTGTCTACTTCACAGGGCTCTATGAAGACTTACATTTTTAATGCTCTAAGGAGGCAAATGTGCAGTATTTTTATAACTTCTGTCGCTGAAATCTGTAGCAGTGCTATGTTTAAGATAGCAGGATGATAGACCATGTTCTCCAGATGCCTGCCTTGTACTTCTTTGAATGACAGCACAATGGTTAGAAAGGGTTTGGAAATACAAAATGATTTGGAGGTCAGACTGTGATGATCTTCTTGTGCCTTGCAACTTACATTATCTTGATCAAGAGTCTACCTAGCCAAGAAGTTCTTCAGTACCACTAGCTGTCTGTTTTGACCAGGAAGATGAGTGCATACACCAAGAGGTTTGAGGGTAATACACTCTTTTAGAACTGGTTTAAAACAACATCCTAACATCTGTCATGGTTCCTTACTTCTCAGGCTTTCCGCAAGAACATGTTTTCTCTGCAGAGACAATCACTCTGAAGTCAGGCAAGAGATTTTAGTGGAGCATAGGTCAGAGTCTGAGCCAGCTTGCAATAAAGACAAGTGCGACCATCACTTCTAAGTGAAAGCAGTGAGGTCTGCCTGGGTTTCATGACTTCATCAATCATTCCTAGGCATCACAGATTAGTCATCAAGTAGGAAAGCGGCTGAAATTGGTGGTTGTTTCTGAAAATACACCTGCATGTTGATCTTGCCCAGTAAAGGAAAACGAATCAGTAGCACAGTTGAGTTACATATCTGAATCCTTGATTTGGAATTCTGTGCATAATTCACCGTGCTGCCTTTTTAGGCATGATTTTGATTCACTTGTCTAGTCTGTGTTAACCTTCTCACTATTGTTAATAATTACTGCTACTGTGCTCTAACTCATCAGTCTGTTACCGTCCATTGGCACAAAGGACAGGACATATCTAGCTTGGGTGGTTCATCATTTGAATATTAATTGAAACAGAGTCATCCTTTTTCCATAAACTTTACTTATAAAGCAAGTATCTTGCTACAAAGAGGAAGGGTTGAAGTGCAAGGAAGTTATGTGTTATAATAATACAGTGCTGCATTTATTCTGGGGAGATCTAGATGCATGAAGTCAAATCCTCCTTTCAAAAGTGGAGTCTGAAAAGTTCTCTTCTGATTAGCAGAACCTTGTTCCTTCTTTCTTCTTAGCCAGTGCCCTCTTCTTGTCAAAATGCATTCCCCTTGGAGATAAAATCACCTTTTAGAGATGTGAACAAACAAATGGTATAGTGAGATTTTCACCTGTGGCACATTTGTAGCTCAGATCTGATTGGCTGCGCTTGATTTGCAACCTCAACCTCTGACATTTTCCCTGGATTTTTGGTTTACAAACCATTTGGTTTGTGGGCTTACTTGGGGAAATTGGTTTTGATGTGTTCTGGTATGGTAAAGCTAACATTTTCCAAAATTAAGAACTTTGAAGGAACTGGAGAGTTTGGATGGAGGTCTCAGCTTTGTTTCATGAAATATAGATAGCAAGATGTGGACATGTATCAGGGGACATAAATACTGTGGAAGAAACATGTATGCGGTTTACAAAGTCTGGTTTTATACAATCTTTTTTTTTGTTCTTCCTCACACTGCTTTTCTTTTTTTTCCCCTTACTCTGCCTTTCACTTGTTGTTCCAGAATTTTCCTCTTAACTTGAGCTGCAAGCACTGCTTTGTGGTTTTAGTTTCAAACCTTAAAATGAAATGGCACTGGAGGTGTAAACCCAGTGCCCAAAGAGGGAAATATGTACCGACCATGTTGCAGAATAGAGAGGTATTTTTAATTGAATTTCATTCTTGCAGAACTAGGTCATTGTTCTCTTAGGTTGTCTAAATTAAGTACAAATTCAAACATTCTAGTTAAATTGGTCCACTGATTGTTTAACAGCAAAAGACATATTATCTTTACTGACAAAGCTGGCATAGGTAATAGCGTAAACATACCATACCACTGGTTTTTATCCTTAAAACCAGAACTTTAGGATGGGTAGCAGGTGATGATATTTTGTGTGTTTTTACACACGGAGTTCCTCAACGAATAAAGCTGAGCTTTTTGTATGTAGCAGTATCATCAAATGATGGGAGTGACTCAGGCTGGAAGGGACCTCGGAGGGTCCCCACTCCAGCCTCCTGCTCAAAGCTGGGTTAGCACTAAGTTCAGCCCAGGTTGCTCAGGGTTTTCTCCTCTTGGGTCTTGAAAACCTCCAAGGACAGCAATTCTACAGCATCTGTCTCAGCCCCCTCTAAACCTCTCTTTCTCTAAATATGTACGTATAATGCAATGCATTGGAAATTTTATTTTTTGTTTGTTTTCTAATATTTAGTACCTAGGAAAGCAATAAAACGTAGTTCAGTTCAGAAGTTCGTGTAATTCACGTGACAGTTTTTCTTGCACACGTAGGAGATTTAAGATATTTATCCCTTTTTCTAAAAAAACACCCACACTTTTTTCCCCAAAACTGAATACAAGCAAGGAAAAAGGAGAACTTCTTGAGTACTTGTAAAGTGTGTGATACTTTTGAAAATTTACTTTTTTCCTTGCAGGAGCATAGTAAAGCTACAATACAAATTTTAAACAGAAGCAGCTACAATACAAATTTTAAACAGAAGCAGTTGAGTAACAGCTTTTCACATGTCTCTAAGCATTTCTCAGAGTAAATAAAATTATTAAATGAGAATTTATATTAATATTTACTCTGAGGCAGAGCTAATCTTTGAAGTTAACAGTTTTCCTTTTCACGTGGTGTTAACAGAGAAATACCAAATAGGATTAGGAGGTAAAAATGAGTACTTTTATTTGTCTCTAGACACTGGTACATAATGTAGATTACACAAATATAAACATAAAGCTTAGCAATCATTAAAACTGAATTTGAGATGTTGCATTTGCTTCAAAATCTTCTTGTTCATTTCTCTGTTGCTACACTCACAATTTTCCATAATATGGAATAGTTTCTTTCTCTTGTTATTTTACAGTCTCCTCCCCCCCTTTACATAACAGGCACAGCTTAGGCGTCCTCTTGAAGGAAACGTACTTTTGTAATCTTTCATTTCTAACAATCTTAGATACTAGTTCTTTGCGGTGAAGAAATAGCATGTTTTGGTGGATGTACAATTGAAATGTTTTCTGGAAGGGAGGGAAAGAGAGACTGCAAATTTTCAACAAAGCTCTAATTCATGTGTTAATACAGTGGCAAAGTCCAAAAGGTTGCATTTTCAGAGGTGAACTGGGAATGAGATCTAGCTATATATATAGCCTATATAACTCAAGACATTTTCTGTCTGTCTAGGTCTTTAGGTTGTTCTACTAGTAAAACAATTGGTATCACTTATAAAATTTGAATCCTGAAGGATACCCGGTTTTTGGCTTTTTATTTGTGGCTTGGTGGCTGGATATAAGTTTAAATTACTTCTGTGCTTTTAGGAAGACTAGGCTGTTGGTCCAGTTTTCCAAAAAGAGCCAACACCTTTAGAGGTTGACCATGTATTTTGAAGTCTCCTCCTTTCTTGTGTGTTGATTTTTCCCTTGAGCACTTGCTAGTTTGAAGATGCGTATCCTGATAGTTCTGTAGACTAGGTGCCTGCATGGGTGATATACCTTCTCTTGGCAAAGCTGGGATAGCGCTTTCTGCACTGTGAGAACTGGATGACATTTGTCCCGTCAGTTATTTGTGAGGAAGAACTAAGCCCAATTTGATCTCATGCATAATGTTGAAGTATGTGTTTCATGCTAGCTAGCTAACATGTTTCATGTTTTTTCAAATGCTCCAGTGTGTGTATTTTGATTTAATCTTCCAAATATTTTTCTGAAATGAGTCATTCAGATCTGCCAGCCATGCCTTCCAAATACAAAATTCCTCCATTTTTGATGTTTTGTGATTTATTTTTAGAAATGTAACAGTTCTGCCTCCTTTGCCTGAAGATATGTAAAAAATATGTTGGAATTGCCCATTTTCCTCTGAGACTTCAATCACAGTAAATGTCACTATATGATGTGATATAGGCAACCTTAGTTTGGTTCTTAAGAAGAACATTGTTTAACATGTGCTTAGATTGGAGGCTGAGGGATTTAGGGTGAACTCAGTTATCTTTTTCCTTTGAAGAGCACTTACAATCCTTACCCAAAGTGGCTGTGGGTGCCCAAAATTTGCAGTTCTGTGTGAAAATGATACTTACACAGAATGACAGCAGAGGGAGAGCATGGAAACTAGGAATCGTTCTCTACTGGAGAGACTGTAAGAGACCAGATCATCCAAAACAGGGGATAATAGTAGCATAGATGATATGGGTCCCTGGCAGCTGGAGCCCTGGACACTTGCAGAGTATCTGCTGTAACCTATGTTTCCAAAACCAGAGGCCGGAATATCACCACAGGGCTCTTTCTATAGGGAGCAAGGGGAGTAAGACAGGTATAGACTATTTACAAGCTGGTATAGAGAAGCAATACATTAAGCATTATTGTGCATTTCTTAGTAAGCTCAGTCCTCATGCTAATCAAACATGATCTGAAGGTGTTAGTTCTGACATAGGCAAAATCCAAGTGGAGTGAGTTCCTTCAGTTTATTTACACAGAGGTGCAAGGAACACCAAAGTGCATACACACACAGAAAAATGACAGGTTTAACACCCAAAGTTGGGTCATTTTGCAAATATAGCAGACAAATATGCAAAGAAATTCAGGAAGTAAAGGGAAAGTGGTGCATCAGGGAGTATAAGGTGAACTCAGTGTCTCAATAAAAGCATTTGTCAGAGAGGTGGACCTGACAAAGTGCCACTTGTGGCTTCTGCTGTATTTTTTGAGCAAAGCATGGAGACAACTGCGTACTTCAGTGAGATATGATAAACCATTACCAGCTTGAATTTGTTCTCTGTTGACTGAACGCCATAAAACTACTATACAGATCTCACTTTATATACCATTTCACATGCAGTCTTTGCTGAATTACAGCAATTGCTCATGAAATAAGCAAAGATGTTGAGGTGACAACTGAACTGGTGCATATATATACATTTACTTCAGAAACATGAAAAGGTTTGTTTCTGTACGTAGAAAAAACATCAGTAACTAGAGTAGATTGATTTTAAATCCATGAATTAAAATAAGTAATTTAAGTGTGTTTCATATTAACAAGCAAGAAACTTTATATGAACAAATGAGTTTAGTCCTATGTTGAATTTGTATTTTCTAGTGATTTTCCAAAGGAAAGGTTGGTTCTTACTGGTTTATAACACTGAAAAAAGGGTTGATACTCAGCTAAATGCATAATTTCAGGTGATATTTGGTACTTTTGTGTACAAATATGAGAGACTTACTTAGGGTGACTTATCTGATTCAATAAATTTGCTCTGATCTCAGTTTTCTAGGTCTGTAGATACAAAAATAATGTATTTCTAATTAGGTAGTTAACTTTCACTTAAGATATATTTAACCTCTGGTTTGGGTAGAACTTCTTAATTAAATTAAAAACCCCTCATAATCCGTGCTTTTAGTTAGCTCTGCCCAAGAAATTAAAAATACGGATGTGTATTAAAAAGATTTAACAAAACATCTTTTGAATACAGCTCCCTTTGTAAGTAGGGAAAGTATTAATCATTCAGTGAACCAGAAACTGTTTCTAATATGTATGATCCTTTAGATATGCAAGGATGATAGTTACTAGTACTGTTTTTTAATTGTTGGTTGAAGGAGGAAGATAACATTTCCTTACCTACTTTAAATGATCAAGTTGTTAATTTTGCTTTGTGTAGTTCATTTTAAGACAGTTTTCTCTGTAGTGCTAGAAGAGATGATTGCTGTCAAAAGCTGCTTTTAGCACTTCAATATACACTGTTTTCAGGTCGTCTTCTGATGACTAAATTCCATGAGACTTTTCAACTCAGTCTGCCTTGGTAGCAAACACATACTGGCTGAACTTGACTTCATCATTCTTTTTGATTATTTTAATACTTTATACTAAACCTAGACCTCAATGCCTGTAGCTGTCATTTCAAAGGTAGTACTAATTATGTTTTCGAATTGTAATTTTTTTTAAATGACATTTTATATCCTTTAATTACTCTCTCTTTTGATAAGAATCTTTATAAAGGAAATTCCTTGTAGTAGAGTAACCATGGCTTATTTTGAGGGTTGAATCAGAACTAGAGAATTGCATAATTAGGTGTGTTAAGTTACAGTCATGTATATTTATTCAGAACAAAACTTTAGGGCAAATTAGTAATTGTGACAGAGTAGAGTACACTAGTAAGTGATTGTTACGGAGACTTTGAAAGGCTTTTTAGCCTGTTTTGCACCAATGAGAAGAGTGAGAATATCAAGCTCCCTTGCTGAATTTGAGGTGTCTGTGACTTTTCCTCAACTATTCAAAAGCACTTTAAACTCTCTTTTACCAAGTGTCTAGCCAAACTAACCTGACACCTAGCTGTCTCCAAGAGAGGTGCCTTCCCTTGTATTTTCCCTTACGCTGTTTGAAGCAGATTAACTGACCAAAACAAACCAAAAATCGCTAATCCTACAAAAAAGCTTGTTGAGAAATCAAATGATAGCTGGTGCTGGTGGAGACAGTAAAGAAGGATTGCTCTTTCTGGTGACCGTCAGCTGGTACAGTGCTTCTCCATGTTGTAGAGCAGTCCTCCCCACAAGCAGTTGTGCATGCTTTTCTTCCCTAAAGCACTAATTGTAAGCCTAATTAGTTAGTAAATCATAGTGTGTTCTGTAGTGTCAGGTGTTAAATAGTTGGAGAGACGTGATGTAAATATTGCAAAAAAATGGATTAATTCACAATTGTTGCCAAGATGTTTGAAGGAAAAAAGGAATTCTTAGGTCTGTTCGTTGCAGGGAGGGAATTGAATATGGGATGATAGTCTGGTTAGAGGCAGTATTCTCATTTATTTCTTTGAAGAGCATGTGCAAACATCAGGGTTAAGGTCATAACAGTATTGCCATGTTCTCACCCGTTTAATTCCTGGGTCTTTAAAATGAAATCCACCAAGGTGAAACAAGAAACTAGAGCGAGAGTAGAAGCCGAGGTTAATTTTAACTTGATCAGGCTGAGACAACCCACCGTTCCATCTGTCATAAGTATAAGATTACTTTGCTTTCTGGTTAAGGATGAACAGAAGCCTTTATTAAATATTGAAAGAAGAGATTTAGTCTGTGAAGACCTGTGTTGACTCTGAGCTGTGAAATGACAGAAATGCAGCACCTGCGGGCAGAAGGAACTACCTGTTGCAGCATGTAACTCCATCATGTAATGGCCCAGGGTTTGAAATAAGAGGCTTGTATCACTTAACGGCTTTCATGTGTGAGAGAAAGTACATGCACAGGGAAAACCTGATGTCTGGCACCATACACGCAGAGATTTTCAATATATGTGAAGGGGTTGCCTTCATGATAAAAAGGAAGAGGCATGCATCACGGTGAAAAACGTGACTGGCAAAAGCTTCGTTTGTTCGCTCCCCCCTCCCCAGCAAATTGCCTGAAAGTGGATCATAAACAGCGATGCATTATTACTATTATCTCCTGGTGTGACTCACTGAGCCATATATAGCAGCTTGTCTTTTGAGGAGAATTCTTACTCAGAGCAAGTAGAATGTGGAAACAAATATTAAATGTCAGACTGTTATGTCAGTGCTGCATTAGAATTTCTTTCATGACAGATAAAAATGTCTAAAAATGGCTTGAACAGCAATGCCTGTCTGTATTAAGCAGGTATTGTCAGGTTAAAAATTCTCATTAGTTTTCTCCGGATTTGATGCTCTTGTTTTCATGATGTTTATCTCTTGGGGCAACAAGAACATGTTTGCACTAGCAAATTCTTGGGTATTTCAGTGTTTGGATTGCTGGTAATGTAAGATACCAGGTGGCTTTTGGAGCATGCTTTAGGCTTTTTTTACATTGTGTTTTTAAGAGCTCTCTCCCTTTGCCTAATCATGCTCCAAATTAATTCTCTGTGATTTCTTCCTATTCTCTTTTAGTTATAAAGAAACTGCCTGTGACATCCAAGTATGGCTCATAACGTTGATCCCTTTTAAGATTCTTCTGTCCTCCTTTTAGAAAGACTGGTTTTCTGGAATACTGACAGCATCCTCCCTCTGTATTTTGCATTAATTTAGTACCTTGAAATTTAGACTGCTTTTCTTGCCAAGGAAGACTAGCTAAGGCTTTCTTCAGGGCTTCAGTGATTGCTGCTGGACTAGCCTCTCCCTCCTTATCCCCAGATGAACTCTAGCCTGAGGATCCAGAGTTCTGTTTTTCTGGTGCTGTTACCAGTGTCACTTTTGTTCCATGTCCGCTGCTGTAGTAAAGTACTGCATTGTTTGTTTATGTTGCATATATGTTGACTCAGCTTTCACTTCAAAACAGCACTCAAGATTCTTAACTGTGCCGTGGGAAATAAGAGTCCTTTCTTGTGTTTTGTGATATTGGTAACATATTAACAGCTGTGTTAGTAGAAGAAATAATCCTGTGTTCTGTTACAGGTTTTGGGATTTGAAGTTGATACGGTGAACTCTGTCCAGTTTTCAAACCACACAGGTAAAATTTTACATGTGTCTTCAGATGCCACTCCACAGTCACTCCGCTCTACTCAACATGTGGCTCACCTCATCACATGACAGTGGAAAGGAGATCGGTCTTATGTTTTCATTCACATTTTCAGGATATAGGACAGAAATGTAGGTTTTGTGTTTTGATTCAAGTCTCACAGAAGTCTGGATTTGGGATTAGGGCATGATATGATGTGGTAATGTCCTGTTCTGCTACTTCAGAGTGTGAGTTTCTTTTGTTAGGCAGTAATCTAATTCACTCAGTGAAATAACACAAATACAGCCATCTACGCAGGCAGGCCTGTGAATGGGGGAGTCTTCAGTACTGTTTTCTGTGCATTATGGCCCTATAACACTTATAATCATATTACCAACCCAAACAGAAGAATACTGAGCTTGTATTGAAACACAGTGTTTCCTGTCCTTATGTGCCCACCCAGATGGCTAGCAAGTATCCTAAAATTACATTCTGGAGGGTGGAAGGGGGTGGGCTATTAATACATTCGGGTGTATTTTTACTTGGGTTCTAAGCCTGAACATTGTGTACTCGCATAATACTTCCAGACTTCTGAACACTCACAGTGCTAGAAAACTTTTATTTTCCAAAAGAAAGCTGAAATTTATGTTTATTTTAGCAATACCTTTCACCCGTACAGGAGCTCCAAGTGACTTGCTTTTTTTGCATTAATAGAGACACATCTACTGTTATGGTGGTGGCAGGTTGTTTAACAGGAGACCTACTCTAGATGAAGAAATTCTAAGAGTGTCTTAAAAAAATAATCCAGGAACAAATTCTTACTTTAACATCTTGGAAAAGAGCAAAAATGGTTTCTGACAAAGAAAAAAAGAAAAGACAAAAGATGAGATACTTTCCTAGTATCTCACAGGTGCAGCTCTATTAATAAACTGCTAATTTTTGGAACAGAGAGCAGACCAGGAAGCCTCTGTCCTCTCTAACTATGCTGACCCCTATGCAGCTTTCAAAAGGTTATAAGATGTTTCTATCATGGAAGGAATTTGGTGTCACCTTGCGACAAAGAAGTGAATGTTTCAAAGGTAGGTAGAAGGCCATCTCTGTTGAGGAAAGGCACGAAATAGGCAATAATTAAAGAAACGGTGCAGTCTTTCCTGGCTCAGGCAAAAAGCTGCTTATTTTGCTTGTACCCTTTGGCACAGTACAAAGGTTCTCTCACATTTTGAGGGATACTTAGATGTGACTTAGGTTTTTTTAATGTATTTGCTATTGGACTTTGGGATTTTTTTGTTGTTTAGTTTTTGATAGCTGGGGAAAACTGTTGTAATCTTCCAGAAATGAAGCATTTTTTTCATGTGACATAACTCAGCACTCAAAATGGATAAGCACCTGTCATTTGTTGGCTTTCAATTTCAAGATTAAATCCGCTTTATAGGGCGTTAAAAGAGCTTAATAAAGGTTTTATTGGACCATAAACTGAATGGGTTTGAAGGCAGGAAAATCACATTGCCGATAGGATGACCAGGTTCTTAAAACAGAAAAGAAGGAAGTTTTTGTTTTTTTTTTTTAATAGGATCTGTGGTGGGTTGACCCTGGCTGGATGCCAGGTGCCCACCAAAGCCATGCTATCACTGCCCTCCTCAGCTGGACAGGGGAGAGAAAATACAACGAAAGGCTCGTGGGTCGAGATAAGGACAGGGAGAAGTCACTCACCCATTACTGTCACGGGCAAAACAGACTCAACTTGGGGAAAATTAATTTCATTTGTTACTAATCAAATCAGAGGAGGGTAATGAGAAATTGTATTGGGTCTTCACCCCACCCTTCCCTTCTTCCTGGGCACAGCTTCACTCCGGAATTTTCTAATTCCTCACACTCTTCCCCTGCTCCAGTGTGGGGTCCCTCCCACCGGAGACACTTCTCCATGAACTTCTACAATGTGAGTCCTTCCCATAGGCTACAGTTCTTCACGAACTGCTCCAACGTGGGTCCCTCCCACGGGCTGCAGTCCTTCAGGCACAGACTGCTCCAGCGTGGGTCCCCTGCAGGCTCACAACTCCTGCCAGCAAACCTGCTCCAGCCTGGGCTCCTCTCTCCATGGAGCCACAGGTCCTGCCAGGAGCCAGCTCCAGCACGGGCTTCCCACGAGGTCACAGCCTCCTTTGGGCACCCACCTGCTCCGGCGTGGGGTCCTCCCCGGGCTGCAGGTGGAGATCTGCTCCGGCGTGGGGTCCTCCCCGGGCTGCCGATGGAGATCT
>JAVKLA010000058.1:8527036-8556277 GCA_034782735.1 Sagittarius serpentarius
AGGAGAGGTGTTCCAGCCCTCTGATCATCTTCATAGCCCTCCTTTGGACCCGCTCCAAATCATTCAAGGATAAAAATGTATGGATATTATTTGGCTGTTTTTAGTGTCTTTCTGATACTCATTTGCCTCCTCCGGCATCCTCAGCATTAAAACTGTGCTATTTTTGGAAGACAGTCTGTCAGGTGACGTTGTATGTTTAAAGAGCATCCATGACAATGTTCTGCTGTGGTTACTCCTGCTTGTTACATGCAGGTCCCAGTGAACGCTGTATCTGATAGGTGCAGCAGTGCGGCATGCCTGTGTCCAGACAGATCCACAAGCCTGTTCAAGCTTGTCATCTAGCTCTCAATCTTTTTCTTTTTTTTTATAGCATAAAATAACAAAAATAGATTATACTGACACCCTCCTCCAGTGAAGTCTGAAACATACGTTTGTCCTCCTGCACACAGGAAAGGGATAGTTGTATAGGCTTCGTGGGGAAACTTGCAGGCGCTTGTGTGTTCTCTGCTTGATTTGCTGATAAACGGACAGTCTCAAACTCCAGCGTAGTCACTCTCGTTCCCTTGGGAAACAGAGGCGCTAAGAGGAAGTTGAGCATGTTAACTGTTCTGCTGACAGCAGATTTCATTCAGCAACAGCATTTTACAGAAGAGGAGGTGGGAATGCTTTCTGGTGCTAGTATCTGATACAGTCCTTCCAAGTGTATAATCTGTGTGATCCTAAATAGAAAATCTAGCTCTTGAAAAAATTATCTGGCATTTACTTTGCAGGTTATGCCCACTGGAAGGGTCAGGTGTTAAATTCAGATGAACTTCATGAACTGTATGAAGGACTTAAGCTGAACAAGGTCAACCGGTATGATTATGTACTCACAGGTAAGAAGAGCTTGTTCCTTGGAGTTCCCATGAAATTTAAACAAAAGTAAAGAAATATAAACCATTTCCCTCCTTATTCCAAACAAAGCAATTACATTTTCCCTTCTTTGATTCCTCCTGCAATTTCATCTGTATATTATGGTCTCAACTAGACATGCTGTTTAGTTTGAAACAGCCAGTGTTCTCCAGCCTGAAGGTTGTAATTGGGTGGGTAAATTGATCCCGTTGTATTGTTTACAGACATATACAGGCCAGTCACGTACAGGCTTAATTAATGTTCTGGGAGTGCCTCTACTAAGAAAAGGATGAGGAATGTCAGAGTATTATTTTTAAATTTACTATGAAAACATGAGTTTAACCCTTTTGCCTAAATTTGCAGTACTGGCACTCTGCGGTACTATAGCATGGTTTTAAACACAGTTGTCTGTCCTTGTTTTTTCTGCTTGATCTTTAAGGGGTAGTGCTTGGGATACAGAGCAAAGTATAAGCAGGGCTGGATTTTGGTTTTGACTTTGTCATATCTCTTGATTTTTTGCTCTTGTTCCAATGTAGGTCTTCTGAGTGGATAGAGTTCTGCAGGACATAATTACTGTGTAGTGTTTTCTTTTGCTTGCCATTAGGTGCAAAGTGTTTATAAATACAGGCAAAGACAACTTCTTGTAGCATGCTTTATAGAAAGGAGAGATTCTGTGTGCTGTTTTTATTAAAAACTGCTTCTCATCCAATTCCTGTTTCTCAAATGTAGGTTACTGATTGGGTTTCACCTCAGTAAGAGCTATGCATCTGGTTTAGATTACATTTATTAATTTTTTATAGCAGTGAACAGTCACTTTTTAAAGGTAAACAGAAATATATTGCCAGATTTGATTGATTTCATCCCTTCCACATGTAGGGAAGTGCTTTATACACAGGGAAAATTGGAGACTTTTAAGTGTATGGATTATAACCCCAAAGCAGTCATTCTGGCTTGAAGGGTGTGGCATGTCTGAAGAGTTATTGTCAGTTCTTTTTCAGGGAATATCTCCAAAGTAAAGGAGACTAAACAGGAAATAGACTGAACCAAGGTTAAGAAATTAATTTCAGCATAAATGGGTTCTTTGTGATTGAGGAATAGACAAAGACCCTTTCTTTCCTTGAAAGAACTCACACAGAGGGCATTTCCAGGAAAAGCACGCTGTATTGTGGGAGTTTTCAGGAGGTGTTAGTATGCAATATTTTTAAATAATCTTTGAGTATTCTTTTAGCTGAAATGTTCCTTTTTTATTTTACTTTCAGCTCTTGGAAGAGACCCCAACTCCTTTCCTATCACTGTCTTGTACTGACAAAACAGATGTGAGACTAAAAATGGTAGAAGGAAAAACAGAAATCTTTAGCAAAAAGAAATTTTTGGAGGAAAAAAGGGATATTTATTAATATGCCTTTTAAAATAGGATCTGTGGGTAGATGGGTTAGTGTGGTGTTCATGTTTGAAAACCTTGTCCGGTGTAGCCATTTTCAGTATGGACAAAAAGAAGGCATGGGTAGAAATGGCACTAATTTCTTAAGATCTAGTAACACTCTCAGTGTTTTAGTGTTCAGTTGGGCTGTGGCTGAACTTAAAAATCAGGTTTTTTCATTCAGAGCCAAAAGACAGATTTTTCTTTTCAAACAGGAACAGCCATTCACTGTAGTGCACAACTGGACTTTGTACCTCCAACAACCTGGATATTCAAACACTGAAAACAAATTAATTTGTCAGCAGATGGGATTTGACTGTAATTGTATGTCTGATGACTGTAGATACCTTGGCTGAGATGGAAATTATTATCTCTAGGCTGATTATACAAAGTAACAATTTGTTAACTTTCGTGACTGTTAGTTACTTGTAGATCTTCATATATTTGTTTCCTTTACAGTAAAACACTCAAGGTCAGAGATACACTCCAGTTTAGTGTAACTTTTTTGAAACACCTAGGTCAATAATGTTAATCATACTCTGTATTTTTTTTTTCAGCCAGTCTACTATCACAGGTCATTCTAAACAAAAATCTTTACTTGGTTTTTTTGACTGATTATCAGCATTTCATAGACATAGGACAAAGCATTTTGGCCAGAAATCTTGGAAACTTTTTCCATTTCTCTGCAATGTCTAAGAATTGATCAATTTTGCAAGTAAAAAAAAAAAATTCCAAAATTTATTTTTACATATTTTAGTAGAGTGGATATTTCCAAGCTGAAGGTTTGCAGAAGCCACCTTGCTAAAAATAATACTATTAAATGAACTAAAATAAATGAAAATCAAATTATTAATTAATAACTGTTGTAAATAAAGTTAATACACTATATAAATAAAGAAACATCTATAAAATAATTACTGATTAAATAAGAATATTGTGGTGCTAGCACTGTGATTAGGGTCTTGAGATATAATAAATCTTATTTCCAACTTATTTCACTGCTAAGCCTAAAAATAGGAATTTTATTGGTACATTGGCCATTGCTCTAAACTACTCAAGATTAATTCTCTATTGCATTAATGTGTTGGACTGTATCAGCACCAACATTATTATTGATAAAAAATAGGCTTCTAACAAAAGTACAAGAAAAAAATATGGAATTTGAAATATTTCTTATTTACTACATGATAAATAGTGCTAATTTGGACTGCTGTTTTGGAGAAAAGGAGGGTTTTTTCCTTTCAGCCTGACCTTTTTGTATGTATGTTTAACCATTTTGAAGTTGTCTGAGCCCTTCGTATATAGTATCCCATTAGTAAATGGATTAAGGTTAATTTGTAGTTGTGCAAGCACTGTCTGAATTTCTTTTCCACCTATTATTCCTGAATGAAGTACTAAAGTACCTTTGTTCTAAAAATGCATTGTCCAAAGAATGAGAAGTATGCAGCAGTCCTATCCAAAATTAAAAAAAAAAAAAAAAGCATTCATGAAAACAGACTTCAAAAGTGTCTTTTTTTTCCCCCGAAGGGTATACAAGAGACACATCGTTTCTTGCAATGGTGGTGGATATTGTCCAGGAGTTGAAGCAACAGAATTCTAACCTAGTGTATGGTAAGGATGTGTATTATAATCCTTTCTGCTTCATCATTGTATATGTTCATCAGTTTCATGTTTTAGGATGAAAATACTGCTCTGGTGTTACACAGCATTTCACAATCGTCTTGTGCTCTGATCTGGCTGGGGCCAGCTGAGGCTCCAGTGAAGTTTCGTTTCAGCATTGCTTACATCTTGAGGGAGCTCGTTTTTTATCTTTCTGATTTTATGCCTTTCAGTATGTTTCTTACATTATGCCATGCAAAGGAGAATGTGCCTTGAGGACTGATTGTCTGTATCAAAGAAAGGCTTGTAAAATCCCAGCCGACTGCTGCTGTTCGTAGTTCAGAGCCATAGGCTGTAAGTGCTGATAGCTGAAGCCTCTCCTTGATTTCCAAGTCAGTCAAAAGCAGGATAGACTCTCTCGTGTTGCCCTGCCATGGTTTCATGTTACACCACAGAAGAAGTGTCTTACTGTGCCTTACAAACTTCATAATTTAGCTTAAACTCCAAGGCTTTTTTAACTCTGGTGCGCTTTGCTAAGATTACCTAGGAGCACTCAGAGAGCTACAAACTCTAGCAACTGCTGTCATTAACATGTCATGTCAGGCTTAAACTAGTGAGAAAAGATTCTCCTCTTTCCTTCCTGACTCTCTGAGTGTTTCAGGACTTTCAAACATAGCCAGTGTAGGCTTGAATTGAGCAAAACATTTAGAGTGACAGGCCAAACTCAGTGGGGATTTAGTGGCATAAAAAGCTGTGAATGATGGTTTGAGCCTGTCATCTTCAGGTTCAGTAAACTGTGTGGTCAGGAAACATCTAGAATGGTTCGCAGGATTTGCAAGGTGTAATACTGCAGAGTGTGGTACCTGACTTAAAATTTACAAAGCACACTTCTCATTTAGAAAAATGTAGCGGAGATACCTTCATGAGCTCTGGTTGTGTTGCTTTTTAGCCTTTACACTGTTGCATTGTCAGGTTCTCCAGATCCTTGTACTAGTAAGTGAAAGCTAGAAACTGTTGAAGTATGAGCAGAAAGAAACATGTAGCTGTATAGAACAGGAAGGAAGTGGTCAGATGGTGAGAACAGAGCTAGGCTTCTAAGATCCTGTATATTTAATAAATAGATTATAATGTAAGGAAAATACTTTAAAAATGTAAACCAAATTACCCTCTTCTTTACTTATAGAAACTTCCGTAAATACTGATTGGACATTAATTTGATACCTTTGGATTTGTATTTCTTTTTTCTCTTGCTAAAAGCTCTTTTAATACAATGAACAATGCTCCTGTTTAAAGTACAAGGCTAGGCTGTTTCCATCCTTGCTTTGAAACTGAGGGCACTCGGAAAATGTTGTTAATAATGCTGATGATTCAGAACCTATGCCAAATGTGTGTTAATATTATTACACCAAGTATGAGTTTATGTACTTTGGCATGGGTTTTATTCTTGTTTCATTATAATACATGTGATTTTTTTATCTGTACATACAGCATTTTGGTGTGTACGTTTGGCATGTATCTTTTTATGTTAAAGTAAAAATAGGACTCTTTGCTCAGCTATTGGCTTCTCCCATGTTTCTTCCCCACCATACTACTATTCCAGAGTTTTGGGTTGGGGAGTGAAGGGGAGGGCTCTCTGTGTTTTCCATAACAAAAGCCCTTTACTCCCAACAGTCAGACCCTCTCACCCTCATCACCTTCAGACATAACAACATGGAAGCAGGCAGGAGAGGGTGACTACAACCCTCTGACAATCGTTTAAGACACATGGCCTACGCTTTCAGAATTGGCAGCCACCAGTTACAAATTTCAGGTTGAGTGTGCTGCAAGAGCTGTGAGAGTATATAAGCTGTCAGGTGCTCAGTTCTGTTACATAGCCACTACTGTTACCTAAAACTTTTCCCTCCCACCAGGGTCTCTATAACTGTACCCCATTTCTAAAGCTAGATTTGTTCTGTTCCAGTATGCGATCCAGTGATGGGTGACAAATGGAATGGAGAAGGCTCTATGGTTAGTACTTACCTATTTCAATTCTCTGTATAGTGAATATTTGCTATATAAGGATGTATACAGATTTATTAATTTTTGAACACCAAAACTAAGCTACATGTGGCTTTGGATCCCAGCATCAAGTAAGTTTGTACTTTAATTTCCTGTATTTGAATGAGTTTAGAATCTGGGAAGAATGGTGGCTGCATAGCCCTGGGATTATTTCTAACTCTCTGCTGAGACAACAGGTGGAATACAGACCCTGTCTGCAGGAGAATATCCCCTGTACCCCCACCTTGTCTCACAGGAGTTCCCTCATCTTCTGTCAAGATGTCTGTTTTGGCTGATAGCCTGGCTGGCATTGTCAGTGATCGTGTGAATTGACATACCACTTGAACCTAAATGAAGATGACTTATTCTGTGTGAGATCCAACAGCTGTTAGGCATTGGGCTGTGATCAGTGACAGAAGGGTTCTGCGTGCCAGTACCAGAGTGCATACTGACAAAGAAACATTGCTTTTTGATCAAAACTAGCAAATAATTTCAGTAAAAATGCAATGTGGGAAGACATCAGCCATAATGATATTTTATGTTTTCTTCTGCCTTAGCTAGTCATGCACTATGAATTCCTCTTTGTCCTTGTACCTTTTTACAGTTTACCTGCTCATAAAACATCACATGAAGTAGCACTTAGTAATAAATTTGCCATTGCTTTTGTGTTCTATTCCTTCATTTATGTCTATTGCAATATTTATTGTCCTTGGCTTTTTCTAACAAGACAGAGATCTAGCAGCTGTAGAGTCACCTTGCAAAGCATTAGCTCTTGGGAGAAGTCATAACCATGGGCCTACCTATGTCTTTTGGGTGGAAGATAAGGTAGATGGAAAAAGAGAGTATTTAACATGCAACCCACCAACTCATGCCTGCCATGACAAGTAATAAAATCATTATTTAAAATGCCTTGGTTTAGGCGTGGCCTAGTCTTGCATTTCTGTCTAAAGGCAGAGTCCCTGTGGCACCGTCACTTCACCATGGCTGCATGAGTGAGACCAGTATCAGTATGACGGGTGTTCTGGTAGCACCTAGTGGTCAACACCGTGGTGGGGTTGTACCTGTTGCTGATACAATTGGAATGGGAGACAGTAACACATGGGCACATGTATACATGCACCCTGGCCTGTGTAGCTTCTGAGACTAACAGAGAAAATAAACATGGACAAAAGGGGATGTTAATCCTGATTTAACAAACGGGGTTCTGCCAAAGAATATCAGCTACTAGTAAACAATGAACCTTTAATAAAGGTTTTGTTAAACTGAGTTACAGCAAGACTCAGGAAGGTGAGGTGACCCCAGTACCCATCTAATGTGGACTGCTAGCTGAGCTGCAGTGTGTACCAAAACAGCTGATGCTTTTCAGCTTTGAGTCTGAAGAGCATCCCGGCTGGTGGCCTCCCGTTACATCTCAGTGTATGTCACCTGCTTAGGCAACCAGTCTCCCTTTGCTGATGGGCTGCATTTAGCTAATGAGGATGGGAGACAGATGGAACAGACAGGCAGAAAGGGGAGCATTGCCCCTCATTACTTGAAGAGCTGATTCTGCTAGCATTTTGTTAGACTTGGGTGCAACACAAGCAAAATATTTTTAATGTCCTTATCGGAACTGCTTTACAGATTAAATTGTATCGAACAAATTACAAATCTGATTCCCCTTCATACATACTGATGTACAGTACACCCTGGAAATACTGCGCTGAAAGAAGGAGGCAAAATAACGCATAAGCATGGGTGTTACTTGTTCCTAAATCCCACAATGCAACACAATCGATGTGGGCACATTCTGCCGCAGCAAAGGGCCTCTGTACTTTCAGTACAACAACAAAGTAATTTCTTTTGGAGGTAAGGACACGAAAAAGGGTTCCCCATGTTGGGACACTGTATTTCCTCATGCTGCCATGTCACCTTGGTGAGAGAGAACCTGAAAGTTCTTCCTCCAGGCACCATTTGCTTTTAATGCCCCCAGTTTAGGCGGGTCTGCTTAGCAGTGCTTCCCATCGCCTGCAGTGAAAGAAGAGCTGTTGGTTGTACTGTCACCAGCTGGAGGATGCAGTGCCACTTTAGCTCCTGCTGCAGAACAGTACACCAGGAGCTGTCAGGTTACTCAGTGACAACACGAGTGGTAGTTGAGGGAAGGGGAGTTGCAGTCCCACGTCTTGGATGCTGCTGACAACGTTTGTACTGTTTCTTCTCCCCTAGTATGTGCCCAAGGATCTCCTTCCAGTCTACAGGGACAAAGTTGTACCTGTTGCTGATATAATTACTCCTAACCAGTTTGAAGCTGAGTAAGTACTTAGTCCTTTTATAGCCAAATAAACTTGGGGATAAAATCAGGGGAGACTGATACCCATTCTTTTATTTGTCTCAATACAGTGTCATAGGTATGTATGTGTTGGATTTTGTTTTTTAGCTGTTACTTTCAAGTGGTGCTTTTCAGCAAACCTCCACCTGTTCCATATTGAAACCAATAAAAAAATCTGGGAGTTATGTGAGGAAAAGATTTATCTTGTTTTCTCTGGTCTCTCATTTTCATGATTACTTCTTGTGATCTCCAGAGGCCTGTATCTAGCGCAGGTTGAAAAAATACCTCTCTTCCCTTCCCTGTCCTTACCCATTCCTAGGAAAATTTTTATTATATGTCAGAATATCAGAACTGAAATAGTTTGAATCAAACCCCCAAAATTAGATTCAGATATACCACTGTGGCAACATCTCATAGGAGTTAAGAATTTAAATGCCTCCTGCCCATCCTGTCGGCATAGTTGTGACTCTTTGGTCAGGAGATAATCTGTTGTGATACATCACAGGCTTTCTCCCTAAGGGGAGGGAGCAGCTACATGGGAGGTGGAGAGAAGACACTTGTGAGGGAATTTTATGATACAGGGATCTCTACAGAAGGCAGGTTAGAACTGGTGTGAGTCCACTTCAGAAGCACCGTGTGTCTGTGCACTTAAGTTTTAAACACAGCGGTCTGGTACAGCAGACCAAGTAGCTACAAACCATTTAGGCCTGTACGACGCAGTCCAAACTTTCCTCCTTTCAAAGAGTAAACAAAGCAGTGACTTCCTGGAGAACTTGTGCTCTTTTAAGATTTCTGTTTCATTCTCAGGTTACTCACGGGCAGGAAGATTCACACAGAAAAAGAAGCTTTAGAGGTAAGTAGGCAAGGAGTAGGATGTGTAAGATCTCTTTCTGTATTCCTGCCTGCAGTGCTGCAGTTTGCCATTTGTCTTAAACCTTGAAGTCACTTTGGCCTCTGTCCTTTCTCTCCACTTATCATTAAAGCTTGTGCACTCCAGGCACAAAACACTTTCTGTTCTAGTGTCAGACTTCTGAAGAAACTTCCCAAAAGAACTACAGATGAAGGCATTACAGTGGTAATGAGTAGATCTCTGTGAGCTCGTTTTCCTGCAGCGTAAGAAGGGTAGCAGCAGCACACATGACAAGTAACCACAGGCTGTCAGCACTGTGGAAGTGCACTGGGGTGAAAACCCCGGGTGACTGTGGGCATCAGAAACCTGCTTGAGTCACTCCCTCTGCTGTCCACATGTCAGTCGTGCAACAGCAATGCCGAGTGTTGGAACAGCCGTTTCGCATTCCTCCATACAGACTGTTTGCAAGGAAGAGAGCTACTAGCAAACTCTTCCCAGGATTGATTGAATACACTCTGAATCTCTTCCTGACAGTGTTTGCTGGTGCTCTGTTTCTCTTCCTTAAATTGACTCCAAGGGGATGAGACCTGGGTTGCAAAAGGGTAGGTTGCATAGATGAGAAACCAGACTGGCAGTGATGGCCTTCGGGTCCTTGCTGGTGGAAGACAGAGAAATCCACAGCATTGGTAGCTGCTGTCATCGCCAAACAGAGGTGATAGGTGGTCTGCAAATACACTGCATACACTTTTACACAAACTGAAGAAAATAAAAAACTGCAGGGCTTGGTGATAAAGGACAAAATAGGAGTATGGTTTTATCGATGTCTTGAGAAGGGCTAAGCTCTATGTTTTGTTGACTAGTCAAGTGCTTTCATAACGGACTGATGTTACTTCTTCCAGTTTGGTTTTGAACTTCAAAGGCGCACAAAATCTTTAAACAAACAGCAGCTACAGTGGCACCCTGGAGAGTAGCTGGGGTCAGTCAATGCAAATGTTTGTTGTTTTTTTCCTCCAACAACGTCATGCGACATGGATTGATTACCATCTCTTCATGGCAGGAAGCAGCTCCAAACATCTCAGCTCTTTTAATTTCCGCACCCCACCCCAGTTTTACATTACCCCACTGTGCTAGGTGAGGGTGATGAACTGTGCTTCATGCCACTAGCTGCTAACTACAACTCAGTTCTTCTGTTCTCATCCTTATCAGTGGAACCACAGTCTTGAGAACAACACTGTTAGTTGAGCAGCCATTAGTTTTAGGTTTGCATATTTCAGCTGCAAACACAAATTGCACGTGCTGAACAATTTTAGAAGTTAGTTTTCTGACAGTCTGCCTGATTCATGTGATGGGTTTTAAAAAATCTCTTCCAAAGAGATGGAATTATACTTAGAAATAGAAACAAGTTTAAAATAGTTGCTTGCAGGATATTATATTTTAATCTGTCTCCCCAGCTGCATGTCATATATAGGTCTATCCTTCTCAGTAATAATCCATGCTGGAATTTGTCCCTTTTGGAGGTTATAGGAATTCTGCAATCGATTTCCATGGTGACATGCTTTCATTCATTTCTTTAGCAAGACTAGTGATGACAGTATAGTCTTCTAACATAAAATTAAATATGACGTAATATTAATGTAGAAGTGGCTAAGTTCTACAACTAGAAATACTAGTGATTAGGTTCTTTGTGAATTGTGACTAAGAAATGAAATTGAGTTCAGTGTTACTTCACAGGTTGATTATGTCAGCATATGTCGGTCGATTTACTGCTTCTTTAAAACCCAAACGTTGTCTGTGCAAAGAGGTCTGACAGTTGAAGAAACTTGGAGGCTTAGACAAGAAAGAAAAGCAATAGAGAAAAATAGCAGAAATAAATCCTTATCATTCAGCTGCTCATGAGTCATAGCTCGCCTGAGAGGATTTTTAGTTAAACTCTTCTGGGAGTATTAATATTTTATCTGCGTTTTATGCTAAACTCGTTATTGAAGTCATTCTTTCTTCTGTGAAATCAAAATCACTTCTGTAGCAACCAATTGTGATGTCAGAAGTACAGTATTAATGAGTTTAAGTGAGGAACACAGAGAGTGGAAATACACCTGCAAAGGTACATAATTTACAGGTGTAATTTGGGGTTTGAAACAGAATGAGAAAAGAAGATTGAGACAGACACACGTGTGCTTCTCATTTAGCTCTTTAACTCTTCATTTTTGCTAACTCTTAAAGTAGCTGAGTAAGACTTTATGACCTGGAGTTACTGGCTTTCTAGCAAGTGTTTCAAGATGCCAGCTCACGTGCATGTGTGTGTATATTAGTTCTCTTATTCTTTTGATAATATGTTCTGAAAACATGATGCAGACAAAAATTCTGATCACAGCTGAAACAGTATATTTTTCAGAGGAACATCCAAAGATGCTTAATATATTTTAACAAGTGTGTATGTTTAAATATGGATGTTTTGATTCCCCTATTTCAAATGAATTTCCCTAATTCAAGTGAATTTTTTGAGTAGAAACTGGTTTTTCTCTTTACAAAAGGCGCCAAAATAAGGTGCTTGTCAAAAATCCTCAGTATTATGAATGATGCAAGGTTTAATCAACACACATTGCAGTCACTGCTTCCTGCCTTTTTGCACATGGAAAGGTAATGGATATGCTCCATGCCATGGGACCAGAGACTGTGGTGATCACAAGCTCAGATCTGCAGGCACCTGAAGGAAATGACTACCTGATTGCTCTGGGAAGCCACAGAAAAAGTAAGTCACAAATTCCTTCATTAAACTGTGCTTTCTTTTAACCTGTTCTGTGCTTTCAGTTACTTTTTTAAGAAGTAGTTTCATCAGACCTGTCTGTAGTGCATGGAAGGAGCTTAGATCCTTAAGTGAACTTCTCCTACAGTAATATCAGAGAGCAGTAAGAATGGGGGGCTGCTCCATGAGGGAAGACAAGCTGGGGGCTGAGCGTGATCATAACACAGGCAGAGTACGGCCCTCAGCAGCAGGGCACAGACCCACAGTATCTGAATAAGGTGAGCAGAAGAGGGGTGGTGATGGTGGACAGGTCCCATTGGCAGTCCTGTGATCATCGGAGAAAGGTGAGACAAGCCAGGCCTGGGATTAATCTGGAAAATCCAGTCAGTAAATCAGGACAGCAGGGCTGTACACAGGTACACCTGCAACATAGCTCAGGCAAGGATGCTTGCACCCAGGCCTGAGCTTCCCTGCAGCTCCTGGGCAAGTGGGCAGAGGATGCATGGGTGGAGGATGTCCTAGGTGAGGTTGATCAGTGGCCCTGACAAGTAGTAGTGGTATAAAACAGGAACTTTGAATGTTTTGAATGCTTTTATGAAAAGCTACACTGTCCTGTTAGCAGATTGTTCCTCCCCTAACAGGTTGTAAAATGTCCTTCTGCTGCTTCTTTATAACCCCTTCTATACTGTCACCAAGATTCACTGTGTGTTTGGACTGTTGCAGGATGTGTTTACCTGGGAAGGACATAGTTGTGTGGGATGGTATATGATCTCATTTTCTTGTTCATCTAAGGGATCTAAATGTGAGCATCACATTCTGGACTGCTGAGAGACCAAAAAAGTCTTGATATTCAAAACAGATTCCACTAAGAATCAGTCAGTGGGTCTTAGCACTCGGTACATACCAGGTCTGGAATTGCTGGTCATTTCTTCCAGTGGTGACTACAACATGGTATATGGATCAGATATTTTCTGCTGTTGTCTACAACTGCTCTTGTGGCTCCATACAACCTATAGGTACTCTAGATTATGATTTGGGATGCCCCATCTAGGATTCAGCAGTCTCCATAAATATGTGGTTTCCTGAGCAAGCTGCTACTGCTGTCTAAATGAAAATAGGTGACTGTCAATCCTTCATGAAAATGAAGGTGCTAGCTACCTGCTCCCTCTTAAGTGACGTATGTACAGTTATGTAAGTTGTAAATGCTATCCCAACTTGTCAAAGTTTTGAAAGGTTGCACCTTTTAAAAGAGCTAGTACAAAGTTTACAGTGCTCCTTAGCATCTTTATGTTCCAAACAACAAAGAAATTCAAATCTAGTGATCACCTTTAAATTATAGTAAATGCTATTGTATTAATTGCTACGTCTGTCTGTGTTGTAGCTAAAGCAGATGGTACCAAGATGACACAAAGAATTCGAGTGGAGTCTCCTAAAGTGGATGCTGTCTTTGTTGGAACAGGAGACTTGTTTGCTGCTATGCTTTTGGCATGGACACATAAGCATCCAAACAATTTGAAGGTGTGGGAGAAGTTACTCATCTCTCTGGAAGTTTAGACTATGTTACTTTTTTTTTTTAATTACTTTTAATCTGACATTATTTAAAGACTTTCCTCTGTTTTGGCTTTTTTTCCTCACCTCAGAGTTAAAAAAGCAGAATTTCCCTTTTACCAAAACATTTTAGCTTGTACAACTTTGAACAGCCACATTTCAGTGACACGGATTTTGTAATTTTGCCAAAGGTGTTCTCTCTAGACAGAGAGAGAGACAGACTGCATGCATGTTTGTAATTATGTTTTTTACCCTCACTTCATAATAAGCACTGAAAAACATTTATCAAATCTATTTTTCTATTTCTTTCCCTTAAGCATATTAGAGTCCTTGATACAGGTGTATGATTTCTAATACCTGTTTTGGGAGAATTAAGAGAGTCTAAATTTTTTTTTTTTCCCAAACTCTACATAACATAGTTGTCATCCTGTTTGTGTCTTGTCAGAAGTGTTTGCCCATTAATAGCAGTATTTTTGAAATAATAATACTAAACTAGGCAGCTGAAATTTTACTAAAACCTGAATATATTATGTTAATGCAGGTGGCATGTGAAAAGACTGTGTCGGCCATGCAACATGTTCTGCAAAGGACCATTAAGAGTGCAAAAGGTAATTCATTCAAACCTTGTTCCTTTGTTCTGTCTGGATTTGCATCAGAAGAAACATTCAAAGAGCTTTCTGTTTTCCCGACTAAAGGCAGCCCTCAGTGCAGAAGCAGCCAGAGAATTTACAGAATGAGGACTCAGTAGTCGTGTCATTTCCTTACTGTGTCCTCCAAGCCTGTTTTTGACAACACCCGACTGAAGATGTCACTGTTCAGCTTGTAGTGGGACTATAGTTACTCTGACTGCGCTTGACTGCTTTGCAGAACAGGGGTGGAAGAACTTAAGGAACAGCTGAGTTTGATGTGAAAGAGAGTTTCTGGTTTAAGTGTAGATCGCTCGCTTTCCCTTTGAGTGTATGTGTTTAGTACTGAGAGGGGTTTATCAACTAATAATAAACTGTTTGCTGTGTTGGCCATGTGAGGAGCAGTATTTTTTTCAGCTTCTCTCCCCTTGGAGTTCCCATGTCTTTCAGTTCCTAAGGAGATCCAGATGGGATCTGTGGGTTCTCAGAGCATTTCTATGTCACTTTCTTGTAACAGCAGAGCCGTGTTTCTGTCCAGGAGAGAGGAGCAGAACAGGGATGATAAGAAATCACAGTGTTGACCTGGATCTTCCACCTCGGAAGCTTTTAGCAGGGGGTCGGTAAGGGAGACTGGGGAGGGGAGGAGCGTAGAAAAAACAGTGGGGTAACAGAACAATGTAACTTGTTTCTTTTTACAGTGCTGTTTTTAATGACATTCTGATGTCATCTTTTTAGCACAAGCTGGAGAAGGAAACAAACCAAACTCAGCCCAGCTGGAACTGAGAATGGTCCAAAGCAAAAAGGACATAGAAAACCCAGAGATCATAGTGAAAGCCACCGTGTTATAAAGGCTGTACGTCTCCAGTAACGCACAATGTATTGATGTCCTCATTTCTTTCCTGTAAATTGTAATATTTGCCTTAGATCTGTGACAGAAACCTGACTTTCATGAAATAGTGCCCAACATAGGCAGATACCCACTCTCAAACATATGTGCTGGCCTTGCTCAGTTTTAAAAACAAAACAGTTAGTGTGTATTGAAGCGTATTACCAGGCATCAAAATGGCTGTCAAATTCAGTTAGTCTGTGTAATTACCCAGGGCAAGAGAGTACAATGTTCCTGCCTTGCCAAAGACTTTAGATGTGAATTTGCTAACGGAATGCTTGACTGACTGGAAAATATATTTCAAGACGGCATCTAGTGCCAATGGAGCTGGCTCCATGCTCCCTTTTCCTGGAGATATCTGGTTGCCTACTCTGGTATTCAGTATCTCAGCTGCTATGAAACTAAGCAGGGTTAAAACTACGCACAAAGTTTTGGTTGTGTGTAGGAGTGCTTTGAAGATGTTTGGCATTTAAGTTGTCTGAAGTGACCTTGAGGTGTCATTCATGTTACTGGTAACTGCTCCTGTTTCTTGTCTATGAAAAGCTGCACAGTTTCAGTTTTTGCAGGTACTGGCTGCTTATTTCCAATGTCTGTGGGTGCCCCTATGATTTTCTTCCAAAAGCTGCTCCAGAAACATCTTCAATTAATAAGTTAATATCCTTATTCAGTAGCGCTTATTAGAAATTTGTAGTTCTACCTCCAAGGTCAGGTTGATTATTTAGTTTTTAACTAACGACAAACATCCTGTAAGGACAAAGGAGAAAGCAGCTCTTCCCTGAAAACTGGCTACCCTAGTTTATTGTGCATGGGTGGATGTATTTACAAACTACGTAGGGCATTTCCACTTCTCAATAGTGAGCACTATTGGCAGGCTTACCAATGAAGCAATGTGGTAAAAGTAATATTTTTAGTTTAGTAAGGTTTAGTAAGTTACATATGTTTACCAAACGCAGTGAAACATACAAAATTAATCTGTTCATAATGTCTCTGCAGCCTACGCTGATTAGAGATGACAGAAATGCATTGTTATTAATGCATCTTTATTTCAAAATTCTGCTTCATAAGGCTTCAAAATGGGATTCTTAATAATTTCAGCATCCTATACATCACAGCCACATATTGTACCAGTAGGGCAGATATGCTGACAGGTACTGACCACTTGTACTTCCATATGATTTCTGTATGGTACTGAGGTTCTTGCTTCTCCCAGGATGAGGTCTAGTGTGTTGTTAAATCCAAGTTCAGCTGAGGAGCTTTATTTGTCTTAGACAGCGTTGGGAGATTAAAATTGCATTTCTACTTGCAGTGACATGAAGCAAATTTGCATTGGAGGAAAGGGCTGAGTTTTTCTTGATTACCTGAGTATGCTCAGGAGACTTAGTCTTGGGTATCTCCCAGATAACCTTTCCTGCATCTTCCTCATCACACCTGCCTAACTGATAGTGTCACTTGCATAGCTTGGGAGTCCCCAGGAGAGCTGGTTTGGAGATTGCTTTGGCCACTGAAGTCTTCAGTTATCCCACTGTTTTTGTGGATTTTCTGCCATTGTAAATGTTAATTGGGTTCACCTAGTAGAAGGGTAATTTATGTGCTCGGCTAAAAATCCACTTTAAGGATATTTTTCATAGAGTAAGATTTCATAATTAATACATTTCTGAAATCCCTCATTTTCAGTATCTGAAGAAAATGAAATTTAAGAGATGAAAATGTTTTGCAGTAGATGTAAGGGGCAAACTTCAGGCTTTCACGCTCAACAACTGATAATAATTTTATTTCCTCTCATGCATTTGGCAATAAAAATGGAAAAAAATATTCACATGACTTCAGAATTTCAAGGGAAAAAAAAAACCAAAACAGAAATGACCTACAAAACATGACTCTACTGCCACAGTTTTTAGTAACCACTGCCATGAAATAACTTTCTAGCAATAATAATTTTGGTGATGTGAAGAGTTGCTAAAATTAGCAGTCAGTAACAGAGATGACCTCGTGGCTGATAGCCAACATGTGAGAAGACATGAACTGTTTTTAACAGTGTGTGTAAATACCTGATGGGAAGCAGTGGTGCCCAACAAAGGGATAACAAGCAATGGGGACAAATTGAAATACAGGAAATTCCATTTAAACATTAAAAAAACATAATTCACTGTGAAGGTGATCAAACACTGGCAGAGGTTGCCCAGAGAGGTTGTGGAGTCTCCATCCTTGGAGATATTCAAAACCTGACTGAACATGGCCCTGAGCAAGCTGCTGTATTTGACCCTGCTTGCGCAGTGGGGTTGGACGAGACGATTTCCAGGGGTCCCTTCCAACCTCAACCATTCTGTGATTCTGTGAAGTACAACGAATTGCCTTTCTTTGCAGTGCTGTATTTTTAAATTGATGCAAATATTTTTTTTTCTTCCCGAGACACAAACTTCTAGATAGGCTAGGAAATAGCTCAGTATTAATAATGTGCCCCCCTTTTAGATAAGCTGCTTTTTGCTTGGGCAGTTGTGCCAGGAATACAATTGCCTTTTTTGAGGCAGTTGCTTTCAGCAAAGATACTTAAATACTGTAGCTGGTGATGCATTTCAACAGTTGAACACAAAAGTGTTTTAACTGTTTCCAGCATTGATTAAAGAAGTGTTGCATGCTATAGTCCAAACAGAACTATGATTTTATTTATCTTTTTAAATTAAACTATTTCACATGGAAGCGTATAATCCCTACATCCTCTTGGGAAGAAGGGATCAACATACTGAACTCCCCTGCCTGTACGTATCATGGTCGACTTTGTGGCATTGTGCTTGACCCAGCTGTATCTAGTTTTGCAGCTGCTATGGGTCACATACAAAAACCTTCAGGTGCCCAAGCTTTGAGACCTCTGCTGTGTCCCGCAGATTGCCAAGAACTAGGTGAATCCCAGGAGCAGTTCACATGTGGTAAATGACATTTGATTTCTGTGGTCCCATGGCTCCAGCACTGATCTTAGCTGGCTCTGGAAGTGGCTCCTGGTGCCCTGTCTCCCATAGCCAGGGCTGTGGATTGCCCAGCACCTCCTGCACCAGCCTTAGCTTCATTGCCAGTCACCTAACATGGCCTGGCTTGGGAGCTGTGTGGGGCCAAATTGAGAGCCATATGGTGGCCATCCCTGCACTACTGCAGTGCAAAATTGGGGTTCTTCAGTTCTTCACATCAGAGGATCAACAGGAGAGAGAAGCTCAAAATTGACCTTTTTTTAAGCAGCAATAACTGGCAAAATTTGCTGTCAAAGAAACCCTACCTGTTGTAAGCATGTACTACGGAAAAGTCCTTTTAGTAAGTGTGAGACAGCACAAATTTTTTTGAGACTAAAAAAAGTAGACTTTCACAAGGGAATTGAGAGAAAGACATGGGCTGGTTTTCTCTGAAATAAAGCAGCTTGGAATTTAGGAAACTTAAAGCTATCTTACAAACAAGGTTTTATCTGTAAACCATAATTAACCGTGATCTTGCCATAAAAAAGTGATAAGTTTGTTGGAGCAGCTTGCACGTGTCAGGTGTGATCTTTTCCCACTGCTTCAAAGAATGGATCAGTTTGGTAATTCACAGGCACCTTAGAATCTGTGACATATCCGTGTTAAAAAAAAAAAAAAGAAAAAAAAGGATGATGACACTAATGTGCTCAATTTGCAAAAGTTCGTATTTTGCAGTAGCTGGATTCTGTAGCAATGGGTTGCTAGCTTCTGCTGAAGTCCCTGGGGAGTTGCTCGTGTGATACCTGTTTTAAACTCCCACTGACCTGATCTAAATTAGGTCAGGTTTATGTCTTCAGTGAAGAACTGGGCTTAATATCTCTTGCCAGGAACAAACATCAGAAATTACCTGTAAATATATTCTGTAGTTAATGTTTTGTAGTCACAACAGACTAACAGGTATTTTTAAATGTCAAGGTATACATACTTAATACTTGGATGCATTTTTATTTGTTCAGAGTTACACAGCGCTTTTTCATAATGTTTGCAGAACAAATTTCAAAGACTCAGCACAGTGCTGTCCAGTCTTTTATTCCCTCCTCTCCTCCTGCATATAATATCTGCATCTGTTTCTGAGTTCCTACTGTCTTTCTGGTGCAGCTGGAAAGTGTCTCAGTATTAGACAGCTGCCCACTGTTTATTTAAGGGCTTGGAGGAGACTTATCAGGGTTGTCTGATCCACTTGCAGATCCTTAGGTAAAGAAAAATGGTTAGTCTAAACTAGTTTAGGTCCCAGTTGATTACAAAAGAACAAGCATTTTAGCCCAGAGAGTAGAGTCAGTAACTAATGGATAATCTTCCATGACCGTCCTAACAGCTTGAAGGGTGTCTGTAACCCACCAGTCCAGCATTCACCAGTTAGGGACTGCTAACTTCACTGCCACGCATACTCCCATGTGTACCTGTGAAGTTAGCAGCAAAGGACGCTTCTAATGCTGAAGTGCATGTACACGTGGGAATGGTGAATGCTTTGTGTTTGTGTCCAGTCGACTTCTGCACCATTCTTTCTTTTGACTTACTGAAAGTAATTTGTGTTGGATCCCATTTTTCTGGAATGAACTTCGCAGTATATGTGGTCAGCCATTTTGATTACTGCAAGTGCACTCATTTGCGGAGCCATGGTGCAGGAGAGACCAGAAGTTATTTGCAAACGATCTACTCTATTCTGGGCCCGTATTAGTCTCTACATGCTTAAAATTCCCGTGTACCTCTTTGGGAGACATGCATAAAGACATTGTGCTAAAAAATCAATGCTCTTCACACTCGATATAAGCATTTAAGAAATCTGCAGTATGAATTGTTAACGTTAATGTTTATTTGCTGATTTTTATCAGAAGTGGGATAAATCTATAATCAATGTTATACAAAAGAATTGGAGAACCAAGGTTTCTAGCTACTCATACTACCTTTTTGAGTATCTTAACTGTATCCTGATTAGATGGTGTTAATTTGTTGTCTGAGACTGTTACGGTGATTGTACTGATTTACTTTAAAATATGTGGCAAGGAAGATTGTAATAAAAGCATCTACATTTAATATACCATGCACACACAAATTGCTAGATTCTATTTTTGAATATGTTAATCATTTCAGAATTAAACAGAACAAGAACAGTTTGATAGTCTTGCTGAATAAAGTGAATGTAATTAAAGGTTTCCTTAGTTATATCCTAGTATAAAGAAAGGGTAGTTAATGGAAGAGCACACATTTGTGCACTGTAATCATCTCATTGTAAGATAGTAGGTATGTGGAAGTAAGTAACATCCTTCTTGTCTTAATTTTTTTTTTTTTTAAGAAGTTTCATGGGAAGACAACTGTTGGCATTCTGCACCACTGCTCTTGTATGCCTCTTTAGTTGCATGTGTAGGACCTCTCTGTGTTGTGCTCTTTATTCCTGCATACAAGGTGATAAGAGGGGCTTGGAATAAGAACTACAGCTCATTTTGAGGTCTGCTTCCTGTGAAGCATTTAGCTGCACTCCCCTTCACAGAAATTTCATCTTACTGCATAGGTTAGAGCATACAAGACTATACAGTAAGAAGCAATTGTTCCTGTGTGTCAGAACAAGTGCTTCTGTCAGCACTCTGCAGCGTCTCTGCTACGGCAGTGTTTTGCAAGAGTAAGAGAGCAGGTATCCAGTTTAATGAGAGCACTGGTTATTGGAGAAGGTGCAACATCATTATGCTTATGCCCACTGGAGAAGTTTGGCTTGTATTTATACTAAACAAAACCACCTCTTCTGAGTAAAGGTCCTTGCCCATTTAAAGAGTACTGTTAGAAGGTGAGATGTAAGTATTACAAATTTTGGTCACTCTGAAACCAAAATATTTCTTCATAAACAGAAGCCCAACCCCTTCTTTTACGTCCCATTGCAGCCTTACTGGCTCATTGACTAGTCATTCAACTCCTGCCGGAATCACAGGATAAAGATTATTGAGAGAGCTGATCTTCATGGAAGACATTTGCTTCTGGTAAGTGAGAGCCTACTGCTGAAGAGTTTTGTAGCTTTCTAAAACACTTCCATTAAAGACGCATATCAGCCATGGAAACTAAGCTTTGAGATGTTCAGTCACATCCCTGAAAATAGCTCTTCTCTTTTAAATAAATGAGTAAAACAGTGAGTTTGTACATGCATGCAGGAGCAGATATAAGGTAAATCCACGAGGTTCAATCAGAAACTGGAGGAGCGTGCCCTAAGCGCCCGGCGAAGGGTGTTGAATGCAGAACGTGAGGGAGCTGCTATTGTCAGCACACTTTTTCAGGAGAGCCCAAACTAGTTCTCACATTTTCCAGAAGGGGAGAACGCAGTTTGGCTTTCAACAGCCTAGGAAAGCTCCTGTCTGCTTCACCATAAAACCAGTACCAGGTGACAGCCTCAGTGCCACCAGCCACCAGTTTGGTGCTTTTACTGCTCCAGCAGCGATGGACCTCGAAGAAAATGGGGTGCTCCCAAGTATGCTCCTAAATAAGCATGTGTTCCTGACTTAGTGCCTCTGCAGTGCAAATAATAGTAATAAACCCACAATTTGCAGAGCAGTGAATAAGGCAGCACATTATTCGGATAGAGAAAACCAGCAATATGAGAAGGCTGTGCCATATGTTACCGCTGAAATCACATGTACTCCTTACCTATTGCCCTTGTGGTTGCATTGCTATTTAGAAAAATCCGTACGTAGAAGAGTGTAATATATGTACGCTGTGTGTGTGTGTGTGTGTGTGTATATGTTGAAGCTTTATTTGCAATGTGGTGGGGGTGGGAAACAGAATTTGGGGGCTGGCTGTGTAGGCCTTCGGGATGTGAGCAGAAGGTCTTAAAGAATTATATTTTTATAGACTGTGCTGAAGCTTTGAGTCCCAGCCACACATAGCCTTTTCTTCCAGAAAAGTAAAATGGTTTGGAAAGAGAGTCAGGTGGCTGTAATATAGTAGGGATAGTACAACCCCACCAGCCCTGGACAAACTAAATAACTTAATAAAAGATGCCTTTTTAAGTAATATTTTTTTAGTGCTGAATTGTTAAATATTTATGAGCAAACTTTCTATGTACTTAAATTTTGCGTGGTGCTTTGTACTGACTAGGTAGACCTGTTACATGTTTACACATCTTAATGATTGTCCTCGAGGCGTATGTAGTAATTCAGTGACTTTTATGTCAGAAAAACAGTGAAGTTCTGTGTAGTAGCAAATGATTTAATTTCTAATGAAACCGTAGGCTTTTGTAGTGTTTGTGTATTTTTCTGGTTGGCGGTTACGAGTCATATTCTTTCTGCAGTAAGGCTTATACGCTTGATTGTAGAGAGGGGCAATAGGATGGTAGATACCATTGTTTAAAAAGAAAACCCTAAATATTGCTACCTTATCCATTATAAAATCAGGTAAGTTGTGGCATAAGCCTGAAATTTAGATTTTGCATTGGGATAAAATATCAAATACATCTAGGGCAGGTTAAAAATAGGTAAGGGATTTGTTTATTTAATTAAATCAGACTGGGGGATCTTACAAGTGCTTAACAGCAATATATAAATGGACGAGCCAAGAGACTGGAACAAAACCAGCTCGTTCACATTTTATGAACCTGGCCGAGCTCACTTCACAGCTTGTGCTGAATGTGTTCAGCGGAGAGATGAGTAGGCTAAATGGGAGGAAGTAAAGATTTTTTCCCTGGAGTTTGTCAGTTGTAATAATGTAAAGAATTTTAGTAGGGTGATCTGAATTTAAATTCCATAAATATATTCACTTTCAGAAGAGTTGAGTTACCAGCAAAATCCCATTCAGTCAAAAGGCAAGCTGTTGGCATGTTTGAAAATCAGAGCGTGATTTTTTCATCTTGCTATCCTTACTTGAGTCTTTGTTTCTTATGGCTGGGAGACCAGGGCTAAAGCACAGCCACCCATATATATTTTTTTTTTGGTTGTCATTTGGGGGCTCTCTAGGAAGTGCAAGGGTCTGCAACATAAATCAGTTTGCGGAGTATGGCCCTCTGCTGAATGTTGTGCTCCTACCGCAACAGCTGGTGAAGCTGGAAAAACTGAGCATCATTTATTATGTCTCTTTTAAGAAACGTGGCAGCATCCTTACCACACTTCTGAATAAATCATTACTGCAAAAAGCAGAGGAGAATTTTTCAGAAGTTCTTCTCTCAAGAGTTCTGGAGCTCTGGATATGTTAAAAGAGAAGTACTTATGCTGTGCTGAGTTAGCAAGAAAAATATCACCGAGATTAATAACGCGCTGTTGAGGAGAGAGGCTACGGAAGGGAACAGCTATGGTTTGCGAGCTTCGCTGTGCCTGGCTTTTCCTCCCCTGGGAATCTGTGGGTGCAACATACCGGTGGTGGTGGCAGAGTGACTGTTTTGCCTGCACCCTGCCTTGGGGGAAGTGCAGAGGAGTGACTCTGAGCAAACGGGAGGTGAGGGCTGTGTGAAGTTGTTGGGCTGTTGATCTTGAAGTGCTGTACCAAAGCTCTGGTTTAGCACAACTCTATATGCACTTTAAATAAAGCGTGTGATGAACAGCACACTGCTTTCCTGGCTGCAGTGTGAGGTGGCAGGGTATCCATTCTCCTCCCTGTTTTAGGAGCCTAGTTTAGCCATGTAATTTCCCTAGACTTCATCTATAGACTATGGAGAACAAGAGACTCTAAAAGGGAATTACTCTGATAATTTAGGCTAGGCTCGTGTTCTTTGGAAAAGAAAGGTGGAGAATTATCAGCTGCTATGATAGATCTAACTTGTCCAGCTCAGCTACACCATAAAACTGCCCTAACTTTGCTCTCCCGTCACTTGCGCTGGCCCTGGGACTTGCCTGTCCCCATAATGAGGGAAGTGAAGGAGCTAAAACCAATGGGGAATTTATCCCGCCAAAACCCCTGAAGTTTTCACCTCCTTTAGTTCCCTTAACCTTCTCATCCTGGAAACAGATACGCACTTGTGCTGCTGGTAGGGAGAGGTTGGAAAGATGCAACTGGACAACATTGGGGAGAATGGGGTTGCTGCTTTTCCTGGCAGTGAGATGCTGGGTGAGCAGAACCTAATTGCAAAGCTGCACTGTTAGTGGTAAAGACAAGTCTTTGTCAGCTAAGTACTTGAAAGAAGAGCTGCAGATTTAGTAATCTGAGTTTGGTGTTCTCAGTCCAGCCCATCCCCTGTATCGCAAAAATATAGTACTAAAAGATTTTGTGTGACTTGTTAATGATCTATGCGGTGCTTGTTCCTAGCAGAGTAGAAAATAGCATAGAATAAAGCGGTTGTCTAACTGGGGAGCAATGTTGGAAGATCCAGATGGAGAAAGTTTCAAGTCCGCTTTCACAGCACTTGAATGGTGTCAGAATTGTCCAGGTCTGGCTCTTTTCCTTCCCGTCCCCTTTAAGTAAGGAAGAAATCACATAAGTAAGTAAGTAAACAAACAAGTAAGGGAAGTTACCTGGGAATTTAAGTGGCATTACTATTTATTTTTGCCTACAGCTTTTTAAATCTTACCGCACCAAAGGTCTCTAGTTCCTAAGGGATTTTCAGAAGATGCCTTGCCAAGCGATGTGATGCAGCCTGTCACAGCTGGCTTGGAGCACAGCACGCTGCTTGTGATACGCCTGTAACAAATGGCCTTGGGATACCACCCGCAGACAGGTGCTCCTGTCCTGTGGCCTGCATTTAGTGCAGCACGTGTATTCACGTGCCTAATATGTGCTGTATGTGAATACATGCCTTGCTAGCGAAGAAAACTGTAGGGCTTGTTGCTGGAGAATTTAGCACCATCCAGTGATCTTGCTGTTAGTGATTGTTAGTGCGATGTATCCTTTTCAGTGTTGTTTTCTTTCTGGAAGATGGGAGGGTGACAGCCTATATGCCATTTTAATATGCTTTTAGCTGACTGAATGGGAAATACAAATCAAGATCATTAAAAATGGAGGGGAGGGATAGCCGTGAATTTGCCTAAAATCTTAAGTGAGGAGAGAAAATTTGAGATTTGTCTCTAATTTGGAAATAATTCAGTATTGACCAAATGAGTGCCATGTCTTCAACGGGGAGTAGCATCTGGAAGAGGCCAATATTTAGGGTTTTTGCCCAAAGCACATTTAGTCCTGCTCTACTGTTTAGTGAAAACGCCCGGTGCAGATGCCACCAGAGCTTCATCTCGTGGAGTAATGCCATAATAAAGAATGTGGTTTTCTTGTGAAAGTCTTAACCTCTTCTTATGAAAATAAGACACAACTCAGTATTTTCATGGTGTATAAGTGAAATGTAATTTTTTTTTCCAATAAAATACATTTCCTTTCCTAAATGTTTTGGGGTTTGGTGGTTTTTTTTTTTCCCCTTGGTGATCTGTCTCTTTCCCCAGTTAAGTGGGAGTACCCAGCTTTACTGGAGATGATAACTGCAGGATGCACGTGCTGGCATTCGCCCTCCTTGCCTTCCACCTCCGGGAGCTGCGGCACGAGGCAGCCGGCTGGCCGGAGCTTTCCTCCCGGGAATCCCACCCCAGGAAATCTCACTCCCTGATGCGGTGCCTCGCTATTAACTGCCCATTGACCCCCAGTTCCTGTGGCTCTGGGTAATTTCAAATAATTATTGTGGAGAATGCCTAAAACCTGGAAGGAAAGTATTTAATCCTGCTTGTGCTGGGACATACCAAAACCTCACCGTGAGGAATACGGTTAGGTAAAACACGCTGGATTCCTCTGGGGATCTGAGGCATTTAAATAGCCTCTCTTTGCAGTTATTGAGGTTTCACTGGTTGTAAATTCTGTGGTAAGAATGGGCAGTAAATCTCAGGCCAGCATCAGAAGGGGGACTAGCCTGCCAGCTGCTGCTGGGTTAGGCCTCCTGAATGGTCTCCTTGAACGGCAGGCCAAGAGGAGAGGTGTGCCGACAGCTACACACCTTCCTGATCCTGCCTTATGAGCCTTGGTTTATTTGATTTTATTTACATGGCTGATCCAGACACTTTGTGAGTGCTAATCCCAGGTGTAGGTGGGCTTTTGAATGATCAAGGTGTCTCCCTGCTAATGATCTGACTACATCCATCATCATGGGAGACAACAAAATAATTAGAATAGAATGGAATAGAATAGACTACTTCAGTTGGAAGGGACCTACAAAGATCATCTAGTCCAACTGCCTGACCAATTCAGGGCTGACCAAAAGCTAAAGCGTGTCATTAAGGGCATTGTCCAAATGCCTCTTAAACACTGACAGGCTTGGGGCACCGACCACCTCTCTAGGAAGCCCGTTCCAGTGTTTGACCACTCTCTCAGTAAAGACAGGCTTCCTGATGTCCAGTCTAAACCTCCCCTGGTGCAGCTTTGAACCATTCCCACGTGTCCTATCACTGGATTCCAGGGAGAAGAGCTCAGCACCTCCCTCTCCACTTCTCCTCCTCGGAAAGCTGTAGAGAGCTGTGAGGTTGCCCCTCAGCCTCCTTTTCTCCAAACTAGACAAGCCCAAAGTCCTTAGCTGCTCTGCACAGGACATTCCTTCCGGCCCTTTCTCCAGCTTTGTTGCCCTCCTCTGGACACATTCAAGGACCTTCACATCCTTCTTAAATCGTGGGGCCCAGAACTGCACACAGTACTCAAGGTGAGGCCGCACCAACTCTGAATACAGCGGGATAATCCCCTCTCTTGACCGGCTGGCTGTGCTGTTCGATGCACCCCAGGACGGGCTTGCCCTCTTGGCTGCCAGGGCACACGGCTGACATACCAAGCCTGCTGCCGCCGACCAGCACCCCCAGATCCCTTTCTGCAGGGCTGCTCTCCAGCTGCTCCTCTCCCAATTTACACTTGCGCCTGGCATTACCCCACCCTAGGTGCAGGATCTTGCATTTGGACTTGTTACATTTCATCCCGTTAATCACTGCCCAGTGCTCCAGTCTATCTAGATCCCTCTTGTCCCTCGGGAGAGTCAACAGCGCCTCCCAGTTTGGTATCATCGGCAAACTTGCTAATGGTGCATTCAACTCCTGCATCCAGATTGTTGATAAATACATTGAACAGAACTGGCCCTAGAATTGAGCCCTGAGGAATGCCGCTGGTGACTGGTCCCCAGCCAGATGTAGCCCCATTCACTACAACCCTTTGAGCTCTGCCCTTCAGCCAGTTCTTCACTCAGTGCACCATGAACCTGCTCATCCCACAGCTGGACAACTTGTCCAGAAGGATGCTGTGAGGAGCAGTATCAAAAGCCTTTCTAAAATCCAGAAAAACTACATCCACCACCTTCCCTTCACCCGTAGGTGATATCACCCACTAGAAGGATATCAAATTAGTTAAATGGGACTTGCCCTTTGTGAACCCATGTTGACTGTGCCTGATGATTGCCTTATTCTTTAAATACCTTTCAATAGTACCCAGTACAATCTCCGTAATTTTTCCAGGAGCTGAGGTTAGACTAAAAGGTCCGTAGTTCCCTGGGTCTTCCCTCACACCCTTTTTGTAGATTGGAGTAACACTGGCTAGCTTCCACTCAGCAGGGACCTCCCCAGACACCCAAGACCCTTGACAGATGATTGAGAAGGGTCCTGCCATAACATCCGCTAGCTCCTTCAGTACCCTGGGATGATCGCATCAGGCCCCATGGACTTGTGAACATTTGGCTGATACAGCTGGCCCCTTACAATTTCAGTGTCCACAAATGGAAAGTCACTGTTGCCGCACTCGTGGTCCTCTGATTCAGGGGACTGGGCAGCCCTAGGTCTATCAATATTATTAAAGACTGAGGCAAAAAATGCATTGAATGCCTCTGCTTTTTCTTCGTCCCTATCAGTCAGATGACCATCTTCTACAAGTATGGGTCTCATGGTTTCTTTAGACATCCTCTTGCTATTAACGTACTTAAGAAAGCCCTTCTTGTTATCTGAAAACACACTGGCCGGTTTCAACTCTAATTGAGCTTTGGCCTTTCGTGTCTTCTCCCTGCATATACAAACCACGGCTCTGTAATCTTCCTGCGAAGCCTGACCTCACTTTCGGAGATCGTACAATTTCTTTTTCCTCTTGAGCTCCATGAGGAGTTCCCTGTTCAGCCAACCTGGTCTTCTGCCCCAATTTCTTGACTCATGACACAGTGGAATTGCCTGCTCCTCTGCTTCTAAAAGGTGGTTCTTAAAGACTGACCAGCACTCATGAACTCCTAAGCCTTCAAAAGCAGATTCCAAGGGTACTCTGCTAAATAGCTCCCTGAACAGCTTAAAGTTTGCTCTCCTGAAGTCCAGGGTAGCAACTCTGCTGTCTTTTTTTTCTCATTACACTGAAAATTTTAAGTTCAACCATTTCGTGATCACTGTGGCCAAGACAGCAACTGCCATCACATCCCCCACGGGTATCCTTCTCTATCCACAAACAGCAAGTCTAGGAGGGTATCTTTCCTCGTTGGCTCGCTGCGTACATGTGACAAGAAGTTCTCTCTTTCTTACAAACTTCACGAATTTCCAAGAGCTGCTTGTCTCACCAGTATGATATTCCCAGTTAAAGTCTGGGAAGCTGAAATCTCCCATAAGGACAAGGGCTACCGATCCAGAAATTCCTCCTAATTGCCCATAGAATAACTCATCAGTGCTAACCTCCTGGCTGGATGATCAGTAGTAGACACCCACTACAACATCTCCTTTATTTTCCATCCCCCTAATCCTCACCCAGAGGCTCTCAACCACATCATCACTAACCATAAGGGCTGTACAATTAAACCTTTCCAATTGTGGGACTCATTCCAGCAAGTCTCACTCATACCAATGATATCGTAGCTCTGGGAGCTGACCAAGGCTTCCAGTTCACTCCGTTTGTTTCTCATACCGCTCATACTTCTTTCTCATACTTCTCTCTCATACTTCTCATACATACATATCAGGAGGTCACTTTCTATGTGTTCGTCGGATATACTATCATTAGTCTAACCCAGCCAGAAAATTTCAACCTTCCTAATCCCAGGGTCCTCCTGAAATGCTCCCTCTCCAAAGCGGGTGCTGCCCCGGCAGGCACTGCTGTCACCGCTGCCTGGCAGCACGGTGACGGTGCCCTTCTCTACCAGCCCACGCTCCAGCCTGTGCCTGATTTACGGCAGCAGCCTTTCACCGCAGCCTTTGGAAGAGATATATGTTGAGCCAGTCTGGCTGGCTTCTCCAGCTGATGGCTGGAGTGAGCGCGGAGGGGAAGGGAGCATGGCCCAGTTCTCCCTGGCAGCTGTTGGCTCTGGGGAATGTGTTAAGAAATAAAATGATTCTATTGAATTTAGAAATCAATAGCTATTACATAGAGATCATAGAAATAGAACTAATGATAAGGTAAGATAAATTGTCCACAGCTGTGTAATCACAGATGCTTAATTAATTTAAGTCCAGACAATATACT
>JAVKLA010000058.1:8556682-8585095 GCA_034782735.1 Sagittarius serpentarius
GGGCAGGAGAAGCTGAAAAGTCCTTGACTGAGTCTAAACACGACTGAGCAACAACTGAAAACCTCAGGGTGTTATCAGCATTCTTCTCATACTAAACCCAAAACCTAGGACTGTACCAGCTACTAGGAAGAAAATTGACTCTATCCCAGCTGAAACCAGGACAGTGCCCCAGGAGCGCTGCCGTGGATGAAAGGAGCCCAAGTCCTCACAATCCAGTCCCAGCCGTGGAGCACGGCTGCCCAAAGCCGAGCCTTCTCCACAGAGCAGGCTGGTTAGCCCTGTCATAGAAACATGGTGGTTTTTTTTTCCTGTTTTCCTCTGATAAGTAAGGTTAGTTTCAAACACTACAGAAGATTGTTTCAGGCCACATAACCAAGAGGAAGTTTAAGGAACTAATAAAATCTGCCACCACCTCCATAACCCCTCACGCCCGCTTTTATTCCAAAGACTAGCTTGAATAATAAGCAAAGATGTGTAAATAATGAACAGAAGGGTAATACACAGCATTGGCAGCCTTTCGAATTGAGCTGAATCGAGGTGAATGGCTTCAGGAGGGCTGGAAAGCCATGGCATTATTCACAAGGCTCGTTACCTGCGCCTGCTAAAACAAAAGCAATTAGATCTTCTGCTTTCAGCAATACCTTAACTGCAGGGAAGCCGGGGAGGAATTTAACACTCCCCTTCAGCATCCAGTGTTTCACGGCTGGGTCCCAGGTGCTAAGGTTGATGATACGGCACTTGGGTTTCTCCAGCCTGGGCTGGGTTTTTTTAAGCTGCGCTGTTGGTCCAGCAAGCCTGCCTGAGTGCGAAAAAACATTACTAATGCTAGCAAAGGTTAAGGTTTGTGTTCAGTATTTAAACAAAGTTTTGGTAAATTAGTACTGCAAGAGAACAAGTGCTCTTGTCAGTAAGAGCAAACGGGCCAAAATAATCTAAGGCCCACTTTTAGAGGTCACTGATGTTATTCCCCGGAATTGAATAATTCTCGAGACTTTGGCTTTTTTACCCCACTGGCAGAATTCAGGCTCTTGCAGCTTCTGAGCAAGCAGCCGGTTCAGCAGCATTGGCTGCAACAGGCTGTACGTTCCTCGGAGGGGTCAGGGTGGCGTGGGCAGGGAGAGACGAGGTTTTCAGGTGCGTGGTGAATTTTCCAAGTGCTCTGCTAGTTAAATGCAGGTGGTTCAAAGCAGCTGAGGACGCAGCTACATGGCAGTGAAGGTGGATCCAGTGCAGGGCTGCTGTGGCCCCACTGTCCCCTGCCTTCAGCCGCCAAGGAAGCCCACGGTGAGCTGTTTCAAGGAGCTGATCCTGCTGGAACCCACAACTACCGAAAAACGGGATTGCTCTTCAGCTGGGTCCGTTCCCTGAGCCCCCACGCTGCCAGGAGCGGCGCAGGCACGAAAGGGCAGGGGCAAGGGGGTGGAAGGGGAGCAAGGAGGGACTGACCGCAGCATCCTGGCGCTGGTGGGGACTGACACGTCACAGCAGGTGCCCCAGGCTTCAGCCGCAGCCGCGCCGCTGAGCTGCACAACCTGCTACCTGACCTCACGCCAGAGCCCTTTCCTGGCTTTCACTCCCCAAAGACCCCTCCCCACCTCCTTGCTCCCTTCATCACCGGGGCTGAAATCAACCCACACAGATGAGCAGCACATGTGAGAACGGGCATCTAGACAGGACGTGCTTTGAAGCTGGAAAATTTATCAGAAGCTGCCCTCCCACCAGGAGGAGAGGGAGATGTTTGTTTATTGCGGCCAAAATAGTCAGCATGGCTACAAAGGTCTTTAAACAAATCCATCGCAGAAATTTAAGAAACTGCTCCAAGAGTCTCTGAGAGGCTTGTTTTCCTCCTTTGGAGCAAGCTGAGGAGCTGTTGCACTTCCCTGGGGGGTGCCCAGGAGGACACCCAGCAAAAAGCCTGTCCCTCGCCCTCCAGCTGCTTGTGGGGTACAAACCAGGGCTTCCTCCAAGTCCTTCCCCCAGCCCAGCCTTAGCAGCAGGGAGTCTGCCCCGAGCTCCCCAAAGTAGCCAGCATTTCTCGGGCTCTGCCCCAGCTGGCCCACCTGGTCACCTGGAACGCAGGAGCAGAAAGACTGTTCTCAACCCCTGGCTGAGCCCTTAACAACTCATTAACTCGCTGGGAGGCCTTGGGCTGGGGCTGGGGGGGTGCCCACGCTCAGCGTAAAGGCTCTTTCTGCAGTAATCCTGGCATTTCATGTAAAGACGGGTAGTGAGACCCTCACTTTGTGCAGGCAGATAAACGGGGTGAAGAAGTGGGTTGTTCCTGCCTTTCCCTTGGGACCGGGGACATGGTGATGTTGAGGTGACTCTGGAGGAGGGAGGTGACTTGTCCCCCAGGCCCTGCCTTGGGGAAATATTGTGAGAGAGCCTGCGTAGGGCTGACTTACCCTCACACTCCCCAGGGACCGTTTCATTGCCTGCGAATTGACTTCCTGAAGAGCAGAGTAAGGCATGAAATAATAATGATGCAATAGCTAAGAAATAATGCAGCCACTGATTTATTAGTTAAATAGGAAATGTTTAATTTAACCTTTACCGTGGCAAAGGGCTCTGATGGTTGCCAAACCTGGGCTAACCAGCCCCTGCAAGGCATCTGGCAAGCGAATGGATTCCCTGGTTTGGATTCGGTGCCCCAGGGAGAGCCTGAGGCACCTCTCCCTCTCTGCTCCCCCCTTCTCAGAGACCCCCGGGAGCCCCTCAGATACTGGGCTGCTGAGCACTGCCCCTCCCCGAGGCGAGGGGTGCTCCTTGTTGCCTGAGATGGAGGGTTGTGGGTAACCCCAGGAGGGGCCTGCCCAGAAACCCAGAGTTGTTGGAGGTGGGTGGGAATAACCTTCTGAAACAAGGGCATGATGCACTGGAGATATAAAAGAAAATCCCCGCAGTGTTAACCAGACAAAAATGCAATGGAGGAAAAAAAAAGAAAAAAAAAAGCAGTTTTAAAAGAAAAAAAAAACCTCTGAGCTTTGTTTTCAAGGGTTCAAAAGAAAATTACCTTTATTGTGGTGTACTTAATGTCTTTGGAAAATGTAGCAGAGGAGTTAGTTTGCTTTTTCCTGGTCTGTCATGGCAGCGCTGCACTTGCACGTCGAGCGAAGGCGGCACGGCCGGGCTCAGCGCGTGGTGGCCGTGCTGCCACCGCTCCCCTCTGAGCAGCCCTGCTGGGTGACTCTTCCTGAGATGGGGATGGTGGGTTTTTTTTTTCCCCGCCATGGTAAAAATGGTATGTCCTGGTCATCCCCACCTGCCCCAGGTCATCCCCACCTGCCCTTTCCCTCTTCCCTCCCTCCCAAAGTCTCACAAGAACTCGGTACTTGAACTGAAGCTGGAGAGTTTTCCCCTGACAAGTTAGTGGCTCTGCCCCGCCAGGAAGCTGAGCACCTACGTAAGCGCGTCTGCAGGGTCTGCGCCTTAGCTGAGCCTGGCGTGGGAGCACGGACCTGCCAGCAGCTTTCAGAGGAGCAAGGATTTTAAAGTTTCCTCATAAAGGAAAAACGGCTTTTAGAAACTTTTTATTCATTTCTTTATTTATAAGTGACAGATTCTTATTTGATGTTTACTGGTAACGACTAATTCAGCGGCACGGTCTTGCTTGGCGGGAGCAGCCTCTACCTCCCTTGCTACGGCAGCCTGAGGCAGTCAGTCAGGTTTTGGATGCGGCTCCCTCTCCTGCCCCCCCCCCTTCTTTTCTTCCTTGTTTTATCCCTCCTGTATTTTTCCACCTTTCCTTTTTTCAGCTGTGTTGCATACTTCTGCTGACTCTTCTCCCTCTTCCACCTCACCCTGACCCAGCACTCTGACCACAGCCTGCTCTCTCCCTTGCTCACCCTTCCTAGGAAAGCTGATGAGGGGCCCTGGGGGCCGTGGGACCTGTGTTTGCTTCCTTCTTCCAGGCAAGTGCGTCGTCCTTTATGGGAAACTTGGTAGGAAAAAAACCAAAAAACCCCAACCTGTTGGTCAGCGCAAGCTTTCCCTCATTCATGAAATTCCTCCGGTTCAGTAGCTTTTCCAGTAATGGCACCCAATGATATAGTAACCTCCCAGTGGTGTACCAACAGCATTAGGTAGTGTCATGGAAATGGGGGAAAAAATTGAAAATAGTGTTTCCTGGGTTTTGCTTTGATCTGTCACTATGGAGCAGTGTTAATACTGTTCTTCGTTCTTGTAATGTTGCTATGTTTTGAATTTAAATCTTAATTTTTATATTCCTGCTTCTCATGCCCACCCTCCTGCTTTACCAAGGTATGTGGGTGTCCCAGGAATGCTGTACCACCCTGTGAGCTGGGAAGGGACTGTGTGCCCTTTCCACAGCTGCTCCCTGAGTCAGAGAAGGTCTGTGAGCTGCCTGAGACGACGTGGGAAATGTGTGTGTTGGGGCAGGGAACCGGAACCCTGAGAGCAAGCAAGTGCGCTGCTGCCTATTGCAGACTTCGTCCTCCCTGCTGGTCCGGCCCCAGAGGAGTCCCGGACTTCTCTCCTTGTGCCTCCACCTTCGGCTGTTGAGGATGCATTTGTTGTCAGCCACTGGTGACTCCCACAAGGAGCGCTTAGACCTTGCTCTCCTTGAGTCACCCCCCGCCGCCAATCTACTGTAATTCTGTAATACTTTCCTGCAGTTTCTTACCCGGTCTTCTCCACATACTCCTCTCTGTGCCCAGGTACTTATCACCCTACTTCAAATTTGGTGAGGTTTACTTGTCCTCCCTCCTCTCCCTGCTTTGCATCCGCACTGAAAACTGAGACAAGCAAAGGCTTTGTGAGCTGCTTTCCACGCTCCCCCCCCCAGCTGTCATTTTGAGTTAAAAAATATCCACAGAGTAAAGCAATGGCAATTTCTAGTTTAGTAATAATTTGCTAAGGAAATAAATTAGTAATTGGTGCTCTTAAATGTTAAATTTGTTATCTGTTTAATTACTGTTAGCTAGGTTTCTTGAAGACCTCACTAACTAAGCATCTGGTTATACAGATGCCGTTCTTAAGGCCTCAGCTGCTTCCTGCAATTATCTAGCCATGACAGGGAACTTACTAACATATTCAAATAAGTAGCGCAAGGCAAATAAATTCCTCTGTTCTGCAAACCGGAATGACTGATCTGTTACCTGGGTAAAGGACCACAGGACAGGGGCACTCCCTGCCTGCAGCGGGACAGACGTTACTGCTTTCGCATTCCTTAACAAGACGCTGTGCTAACAACTCAGGCAGGCTCCCAGCCTCTTCCAGTGTAACCCAGAGGCTATCTTGCAATACAAGATTAGCTACTTTCTTCAAATCTTTAAAAATCTAGGCATTTTAATCACCTTTCCCTCAGATATCAAACATAGATGCTGGACGAGGAGCTTATTTTCTGGAGTCTGTGCCCACTCGCCTCACCCCTCACTCCTTGTACCAGCGCGGAGAAGATGGGGTTGTGTCGGCGATATGGAGGAATGAAAGGTCGGTTTTAGTTCCTAGTTTTCCATTCTCTCTCCTTTGCACAACCACAGAGTTTGTGAAACACCCCCTTCACCTGGCTGCCTTGCAAGCGAAAGGCCCTTCCTCAGCCGCGTGCCTCAGCGTGCTGAAACCCTTGTGAGATGCTGCCATAGTGCCTCGAGCCACCTTTTGCCCCGAGCCTCACAAATTTCCTCCCCGTCCCTCTTACGGTGCTTCGCGTTCATTCCTCAGGGCGACCCTGGCGCTGAAGCCTCCTGGTCCTTGCTAACCAGCAGCTCTCAGCTGTTCCTCTCCTGTCTCTCTCAAAGTCTTTCTTGCTCGTTCCACATGGAGCAATTCCCGTGGGGAAAAGCTCAGCCGTGTCAGCACTCACGGGCAGCAGGACGGCACCTCCTTCGAGGCAGCAGCGACCTTACCTGCCCGTGCAGCTCATGGAAAGGTGCAGCTACAGCAACTCCAGCATGAAGAGCTTGCCCTGGGTGGTCCGGGGCTGGAGCGGTCCTCTCCTGCAGCGCTCTCCTGTTTGGCTGATGGTTTTCAACTCTGTAGTGGTACCTCCCATGCCAGCTGTTTCCTGAAGCTTTGAATTGGTTTTGAGTGACTCCCTGGTACGGCCGTCCACCTTTCTTAGATGTATACTGCATGTCAGGTCTGCAGCTCTTTACTCTTTCGTCTCTCATTTTGTATTGCCCTTGCCGAGCCAAGGGGCTGGTAAGTGCTGCGAGCCCCAGTCAGCCCCTGGGAGCCTTCTGGCACCTTGAATGTCGCTTGCAGGCTTTGAAGCAAGAAGCCTGTGGCGACCTGAGCGGAGACAGCCCCGCTGTCAGTGCTCGCACACCTTCTGCACGCCGGTGTGAGTGTGCATGCCGCTCTCTGCTGCCTCTTCTTTAGAAGTGGAGCAGCTAATTACCTCCTGCCACTTGTTCTCTGATACATGCTGATGCCTCTCTCACCCGTTTCTTGGAGGTGTAATTTTGGCGGGGATAGTGACAGATCACTTTCACATCCCAGGGACTATTTGAACCTAAATTAATTAAAAGTACTTTCAACTCTACCCCCATTTTAGCAGCTTTCCAATATACCTACACCCTCTAATGATCATTTCGCCCAAGATGTAGTTTACTAGAGGAACTTCCTCCAGAATACTGTTACGGACAGAAAAGAACAGCTTTTAATCAGGGGTGTTCATTAGCAGCAGCAATCCGTCTGGCAGGTAGCATGGGCCGCTGCTCTGCCTCTTGATACATGCGCTCATTAACAGGGGAGGTCAGAGGAGAGCTTAGACCTTTTGTCTTCAGAGTGTTGTTACAGACTGAATACCTTGCTGACTCTGAATTTGAACATTCTTACCCAGAGTTTACTGGGCAAACTGGTTTTGGCCCACATGATGGGCTTAATTAAGGCAAATGCTGAGGAATCTAATGCTTTGGGTAGACTTCTTTTTTAGCTGCATATTATTCGGGGCATGGGATGTGTAAGTATACGCATATGAGTACGTGAAACGGAGTTTGATGGAGGCTGAACGAGCTTTTGTGACCCAAAGAACAGGCCTCCTGGGAGGGGCCAGGATGCTGGCTAGAGGGGATTTAGCATGGCTAGCAGGAAAACTTGATGATTGCTCCATCAAAGCAGGACTTTGTGTGGTCTTGTAAACAAATAAGCTGACATCAAAGTCATCTGATGCTTGTCTGCTTCTTCTCACAACTAGAACAACCTGAGCACCTCACTTGGTCAAAAAGGACAGCAGATGAAAAAAGACTGGTGTGCTGCGTCTATCCAGAAGTCTAATAGCGGTCTGCTTTACTCAGCGGTGAAAACCCAAGCCTTTCCTGTGATATCTGTCAGAGAAATGATGTAGAGGCAACGATATATCCTTCTCATGGGGAAATGAGAGCCCTGAAGTGTTCAGGAGGGGGTCTTGAGCCAGCGGAGGATGGGGACTACCACTACCTGATTCAGAGTCTAGCTGGGGGAAAGGCTGCCATTTAAAAAAAAAAAAAGTATTTATTTTTTCAACCAAAGATTGCGTCCTCACCCACAAATGTGCAGGTGATTTTTTTTCAACCTGCTCTAAACCTTTACTGTGAGAGCACAGACTGGGCACAGCGTGCCTGTGGGAATAAAAAGGGAATCCAGGTGTCACTGGAAATTTTCTGACCTTATAAGAAATTAACTGGACCTAAACACCCAATGGAGCTGCTATAAAATCTGTTTAACCTGAAGCTTTCCTCAAGAGAGCTTGTTTTTTACCCCAGGCACTTTGAAATGAGAGGATTAAAGTAAAAGCTTTTGTTGCCGTGTGACACACAAAATGAAGAGTACTTTCATAACTAGTTTCACGGCACATCAGCTACTGTGGAAGAGCCATGTCGGTTTTCTTTTTTCCTAGTAATAACCCTTGATGACCTCGTCCTGGCTCCACGAAGAGCGGGTGTCTCGGCCCGGTCCCGCCGGCGTCCCCTGCCAAGCGCCTCGGGGGAGCCGTGCTCCCACCCCGCTGGGCGACCGGGGGCTCGTCTGCAAGCACAGCCCCGTGCCTCCGGTTGATCCGAAAACAGTCTTCTTTTTATATCCTCTGCTTCCACAGTCTTGATAGAGGCCTGCCAACCCCAAGAGTTTTGTTCACCTGCCAGACACCGCCCGTCGCTGCCAAGCTGCCCGCAATGAGCTTCAGAAGCTCCGCTTGCCAGCAGCTCCTTGGTCACAGTTGCAGAGGCAGCGCTGCAAAAACCTGGCAGCTTTTACAACGGGACAGCCTGGGTAGCTTCAAAACTGCTTTTTCTGTGACCTCTGGTGGTATTTTAATAACATGTCTTCTGTTCAATGTGCTCCAACGTGGTTTTTTTCTCTTGTTCTATTTTTTCTTTAAAAGCCTGGCCCGTGCGTTGGCACTCAGAGCAAACCATAAAGACGCAGAAACCCACGGATGACTGCTAACTAGGAAATGCGAAGGCTTCATGTAGACTGCTTCTGCCTATGCCTCCGTCCCCTCCCAAGTCCACCCTTCTCCCCTTCGGATCCTCGGTGGCTACTGAAGCTGCCAAAGCTGCGAGGCCCGATGCCGTGCCTAGAACTGCTTTGCACAACTCCCAAAGAACGGTATTTCCGAAAACTTCCCTGGGGAGCCTGCACTACACTTCACGGGGTTTCGCTCTGCTTATCCTCTGTCCTTCGGAGTAAAACGTGCAACTCCCCTCCCTCACTGCCAAGCCCATACTTTAAATAGCTGTGGAGTTTTACGTCTTTACTTAGCCGGGCTAGATATCTAGTGCTTTCGTTTCTCCTCATCGATCCCTGCCTACCTACCCCTCTGATCTTTCTTTGCTTATCTCTGCATTTTCCCTCCGTCTGCTAGTGTATTCCTAAAAACATGTTGCCTCCGGAGGAAGGGGTGTCATCCCGCCGTTCGCAGAGGGCCGTGCTCCCTTCCTCTTCTCCCATGCCCCGCCGCTGCGGGAGCCTCGCCAGCGGATGCGAACAAGCAGAGTTTACAGCAGTTCAAGCCCCAGCCTGGACATAACAGACTTTGTTCATCGCTTTGCCACACGGCATAAATCCGACGCACTGGTATTCACCTAAGGTCGTTTTTGTTTTTGGTTTTTTTTAATCCTCTAGGTCTTTAAAAACGTCTGACTCAAAACAGAGGTGCTTTTAGCTTGCTAAAGCCTGGATGGATTTCATTTTCTATCTGGAAATGAATTATCGGTGCAATTATAATCTCTCTTGGAAATCTGCCATTGGATTTAGCGAGGCCAGAATGCTGAGCTATATTTTAATACTGTTGAGGTATTTCAATGTACAAAACTATTTTTGTTTAGGAGGAGAGCTAACTAAATGAAACAAAACGAAGTTCACCACCACCAGAAATGCCTTATGACATTTACTGATGGCTCACTTACAGCCCTGTGGCTTTAGGCTGGTTAAGGAGAGGTACAAAAACTGTATTATTCTCTATGAAGTTTTGTATGTTTTAAGTCACTTGTGTAATGGCCTCTCGTATTTCCTAGGGTGGTGTCTGTGTGCAAGTCTCTAGATGTCTCTTGATTCTTGCTATATTCACCATAACACTTGTATTCATTTTAATGTGTTTATTTTCAGTATGTGCGCATTTCTATGAAATGAAACTTGTAACTCAAAGTATTCAATAGGAAATGTTATTATTTCCATATAGAAAATTTTTCTCTGGAAAAAACAAATGTTCTCGCTACCAAGCGGAGTCTGGGTAAGGGCTTACTGTAAAATGCTGTCTAGAAAATTTTAATACCGAACCTGTTACGTTTTGTCAAGTCAGGCATGACTATTATCCAGGTCCTGTTAATATAATGTAAAACATGTTAAAGTTCTATGCAATATGCAAAATAATTAAGAAACATATACATTATATTTCACATGTACTTTAAAATGGGAACTGATCTTGCGTGCATAAGCGGTGCATATTGGACAGCTGGTCTTTCAAATGTACTGCAGCTATAAGCTGATATCAAATGTTGTATCCTATTCTTATAAACTCAACTTCAGCCCTGGTAAACGATAACCAAAACAAAAGGTAACTGCACTTCTAAGATTAAAAAACATGTATCAGGAGAGACTTTTGCAATACTTCTTTTTTTTTTAAAAAGAATGTCAAAACTCAAAATGGAAAATCAAATGACCCTTTCAAAAACATCTCCCAATTTCTGATTCAATAGCAGCACTTTCTTGTTTTCTGGAGGAGACAATTTCCCTAGCGACTTGTTCACAAAACTCTGCATGAGTGTCTGTAACCACAGCTCCAGGCAAAGGCACAGCTTTGGCGGTGTTCCCACATAAATGACTTTTTTCAATGGATGCTGGTCTAAACAATGAAAGATGAAGACTGACCAGGTACAGGAATCTTTATATAAGTAACTGCGAAAATTCTACAAAATGTAAGAATGAGCTATTTTCCCATTACTAGAATATTTAGCAAGGTGAAGTGGAAGCCATGTGCATTTCAGGTGGCTCCCAGGACATTCCCACACTGTCACTGGAAAAAAAAATCCCGAGGCCTGCCCTGACCGCCAAAAGCAAACCCAGGGTCTGACTCCTTGGAACAACAGCAAGCTCCGGCAGCTGAGCTTCTTGCATTTAGCCATCAGCAAACAAGGCAGCGTGAAAAAAACAACCACCCCAACATTTATCAGGGTTTCTGTGTGATTCATCGTTTTAGTCTCAGGCGAGAAGTCGAGGAGCGTGTGAGCAGAGGGAGCGAGCCACCCTCATTAGCCTTGGTGGTTCCCGTTCGTCTTTGGGGAAGCTCTCGGAGCTTGCACTGAAAGGAAGGTTACACAGGTACCGCTCTCCAGTCATACGAGGGGTGTAATTTCCTAGAGCTATTCTGTCACCTTTTCCCAGCATTAAAATCGATGGAGTAGGTGTAGGTGAAGACGCCTGGAGAAATTTAGAAGGCAGGGAGGAATAAACAGGAGGGTTACATAATGTGTTTAAAGTTGCTACTTTCTGACATGAAACGTGGGGCTCAAGGAAACCATTATTTGGTATCAGGGGTTTCCCCGCTGTGCTCCTGGGCGTTTTCATCAGCGTACTGCTCAGCGAGTGGGGAACCAGGCATTAAGTCTAAACCAGCCACAAGTTATCTTCTGCGCATCCTTTCCCCAGTCTTGGACCCACACTGGCTTTCTACAAACGAGTGAATTATTCTCTCTGTTCTGCCCCAGCAGGCCACGGCTGCGCTCGGGGAGCCAGGTCACGCACCCCTTTTACTCGCCTTCGACTGCCAGGTTTTGGCTGGTTTCCTGAATAGGCTTCCTCGGGAAACGATACCTTGTCATAAGAAGCATATGTTATCTATGTGTTTCCTATGACTCCACAGCTCTTCCCTACTGTGACTCTTGTGGCTGGTAAGTCAGACACGACTGAAGCCGTCCCCGACAGGTAAAGCCCAGCGGCGGCGCGTGTCTGGCACACGCTGCCAGCCAAGGGCCTTATGGTGTGGCACGCGCCCTTTTTTAAATTACAGAACACTGAATACAACATTTAAAAACAGAGAGAAAAACATGCGGGGGGGGGGTGGGGGTGGTTGGGTTTTTTTTGGTTTTTGTCCTCACAGTGCCTAGTGATTGCTTGTCCTGGTGGTGCCCTCCTTCCAGGCCCTCTCGCTCCTCTCCGACTTCTGCAGGCATGTAGGCAGGGCTCCCGCTGCCACGTACCTAGCAAGCGCCCTTCTGAAGAGCGACGTGCTTGTCTGCATTTCCCCGTCCTCCTTCCTCGGGTGGTGCTTCACCGGTAACTTCCGAATCATCGCTTTTTCTTTCTTTTCCTTCCGTTCTTTCTTCTACCTCCTGGTGCAACTCCAGAAAGGCAGAGAGGCCCCAGGACAGGGGACCAGTCACATGCAGCAGCCACCCCTTGCCGTTCATTCCGTGGCTTGGCGACAGTGCCTTCGTAACGGACAAGACAGAGGAAAAGGAAAGGACTTTATCCTGTGGGAGAAAATAAGAGAACAAGGTAAAAAGAAGGAAAGCACAGACCGGGACTTTGGCTGTGGGGCACCTGGGAACGCGCTTTCGGAGGAAGCCTGTTTCTGAAGGGGGAAACCGCTCAGGTGTGTGGGAGTGCCTACCTGCAAAAGCATATCGTAGTACTCATTTCACTTGATAAAGCTTTTATTTTTAGGAATTTTTGGGGATGTGGAAGGGAGGAGGAGGAGGAGGTTTCTGGTGGTAACCCCACAGCCCCTGCATAGGGTATTGTGTGCGCCGATAGGATGGTTTTCAATATCTGCGCAGTATGACTTTTAACGGCTAAGGACAAGATTATGGTCATGTCATGCAAACCAGATAGTCAAAACTCAGCTTGCAGTCAGGTCTGGTCAACCACTATGAGGGGCAAATAACTGATCATCACTAAAGTAACTTTTGGGAGGCTTCTGGGATTCAGCCCGATGCCTGTGGTCAGTCTGTGGGACTTCCCCGCGCAGGGCTGGAGAAATAGGTGACATTCAAGTCAGGGTGAAGACACCGAGACACTGGAGGGGCATTACATGGACACCGCCGGGTCGTCAGCCTGCCTGGATGCAGGGAGTGACCACAAAAGATTCCTGCTACAGATGCTGGACACGTCTGCTTGCGTTCCTGGGAAAGTCAAACTGGCATTGCACGATGCAGTCCCTCAGTGACGGCCCTCCAGCCAGAGCTCCCGAACGGCGGTAACACATTGCTAAAAATCACGTGTGTTCAAGTAAAAGGTATTTTCTTGGCTCTTTGTCCTTCTGGGACATTCTCCCCCACATTTTTTTTTCATTTTTTTTCCAGATGGGTTGATTTCATAGAATCACAGAATGGTTTGGGTTGGAAGGCACATCATCTAGTTCCAACCCTGCATTTGCCATGGCTTTTCTCTGTAACAAAAGGTGAAAGCAAAAGCTGTTAGTTTGAGAGTCAGTTAACTGTACGAAAAAATTGTTTGTCCCTAATCTTTAGGAAGTTCAAAGACAATATTCACTGAACTGAGTGAGAAGGGCATTAAGTGAGGCATGTGGAGGTGATGAGTAAACGGTTTCTCACTTTTATTTCTTTTTAAATGTTAAAATGTACATGGAATACAAACATTCAGAAGGAACGTGTCAGGAGATGATCTTGGGAAATTTGAGATGGGCACAGGTACATTTAATATGTGTATGTGTGAGAGATTAAGTTGCTCTAAAACTGTGGGCAGAGGGAATATTTGCCAGAAGGAAATTTATAGAAACAAAAAGGGGGTGAGGGGGAGAATAGCTGAAGAAAATGCTGTTTCTCTGATCACAAAATACAGGCATAGCTGCTTAGTTGCAATAATTCGGACTCTCTCCACTGAGTGCCTTAGAGACATGTCCCTTTGCAAGAGATAAGAAACTGGCTCCTAATGCAAAAGATATTAAACGAAGAAGTTAAAGCCTTTGTCACTGTAGCAAGACTAAAACTACAGCAGTTGTTTTTAATTCACTGCCCCTATGTATCTGCAGTGTGTTCTACGCTTATATGAATTAACACCAGCCTAGAAACTGAAGTCTGGGAAGCCCTTGTCTGCAGGCTTAGCTCTGAGCCCAGGGGTAGTCTTGTTAGCCATTACAGGGGTGAAGGTAAGAGATGGGGGGCAACAGGGTATCTCAGGCAGTGCAGAAGAGGAAATAATTGAAAATTCATGCATTTGCTTATGCTCTTCCTTGGGAATTGTCATAGGAAGGCATCTGTAGGAATAGCTGGAATACAGAAAACATCGGTACCTTGTTGAACCGAATTAATGCATGCACGGCATAAGGCGGCATTGGCTTTCAGAATTTTATAGTTGAAGTCATCACTTCATTTCATATGTTTTGTATCCCCTGAGTCACTCTTATTTTTCAAACACACTGTGAAATCAAAAATCCTCCAAATCTGTGCAAAGCCTGCTTCAATCTGGGGAAGATGTAGGAAAGAAGGGGAATGAGAAAGGGAGACAAAAAGGCCTGGGATAACATCCAGAACTATTCAGCTACAGGATTCTCCATCTGCCAAGAGCAGAAGAATGTCTTTCTAAAATGAATAGCACACAAAATGCTGAATGAAGTGAGCATAAGAAGCTCTATCAAATCAACAACTATTTGGTGAAAGAAATACAATTTTTCTGGGCTGGTGAGCTGAAATGCTAAAAAAGCCTATTGCCAAATACTACATCTGGAGAACTGCCGCTGCATATTTTGTGGTGATCTTTAGAGGTTTTCATTCTGCTAAGGTTCCCTGGGAGAGCTGCCTCCTGGTGTGAAGACTGGGATGCTACACCCAACACTGACTAAAAAGAAGATGAACTACAATGCTCACAGTCAGGTTTTGGGAGTGCTCTGGGCACTGTAAGCAGGAGAAAAACAGTCGTTGTCCTCGTAGTCAAAACACTGTTGTTGCAATCCTTTTTATGCTCCAAGGCGTGCAGGACACGTGCTGCTGAGCAACTTGTTTTCGCAGGTCTGCAGAGTGTAGGTGTTCATGTGCACGTTTCCCACCCTAGTGAAAATGAGCCTTACCAAAAAAGTGAATATACCCTAAATCACACAGTCCCGCAGCAAGGCTCATTGCCTTCGAGTTACAGAAGTCAGTCCTAAACAAGCGAAAGTCAGACAAAGCAAAAGTTATGTTTCTTCTTGGAACCTGTTGCTGCCCCCAATCAATATCTGCTGCTTTTCTCAGGAGAACAAGGATGCTGCTCATAAAATGAAGCCGTACACCATGCTTTCATTCATAAAACTCTGTACTGTTTGCAGTTACGTTCTCGAGACACTTTCTGACTCTTGGCCTGGAGTACGGATAAAAAAGGAATTCCCACCTTTCTCAGAGGTCTCTTTTGTTGTATTTTAACAAAGAAGCTTTAAGCACTGCCTCACAGCAGCTGCCCTGGCCCCACGCACCATCCCTGGGGCTGCGCCGGGGGATTGTGCGAGGAAGTGAAGAGGGAAACGGGGAGGCAAGGAGATTCCGAGAGCAGCTGCCTTGGAATGGCTTCCCATCAGCTGCGCTTGGCAGCCTTCTGATGGGCTTAGCTGTGGACAGCAAGAGCTGGAGAGCAGGGTTCGGGGCAAAACAAAGTGGACAGGTCTTCTCCTTTGTACTGCAGGTTTTGGACAAAGCATCCTTTCTTTCAGAAAAGTACCGGTACGAAATATGCCCGCCACTAATGAGGCCAAGAAGAGCAAAAGATGCAGGATTTGTGACTCTCCATTTTGGCCAGCTTCCCTTCTTTGGGGGCTTCACTGAAATACGAAGGTCGTGGCAGAACTGTTGTCACTGGTGCACTCTTGAAAATGGAGATGCTATACATAGCCAAACAGAGCTTGAAGTGGAGGGGACGTCAGAGTTAGGGTTTTTTTACTGCTACGTGAGGTGAACAGAATACTAATTAGTCTGGGAAAAAAGACATTATTTGTTCAGATAGTTTAATAATTGCAGCACGCTGCTTTATTTTTTATTTGCCTCCCTCTAAAGTCTTTTTCTCTGTCTTTTCCCTGATTCCGTCTTTGCTGGTATGGATTAGCTGCCTAGGGTTCCAGGTGGAGGAAGGTGTCTATTTTAATTGCCTCAGTTTCATTTCCTTTTTCCCAAATGGGATGTCCCCTTGCCTTTTGCTTTGACTGCGTTCAGCACGGAAAAAGAGCTGTGTGGTGTTTGGGGCGATTTTAATGAAAAAAAAAAATAGAACTGGGAATTAATTTATAGACTGACCATGTGCTCTGTGCAGGGTCTGCATGGGAAATGACCTCACTAAGCAACAGGAGATGGTTATATTGGCATCTCAGAGATAAAGAAACGGCCCGGTAGCCCACCTCTCCCCAGGCACACAGTGAACGTGAGGTTATCCTGTCCCTCGGTGTTGGCAGCAATGACTCACCCAGGTATGAAGAAAATTTGGTTTACGCTCTCTCCACAACCACAGCATGATATAGACCTCTGAGATTTAAAAATGTATATACATTTTGTTGGGTTTTTTTTATTGGCCTCCTGATTTGTGTATCTTTAAAGGGTTATAACTTTTTTCCGGGCTTCCATCATTCATTTCAGTAAAGTGAAGCTTTGGCCGGTCCCTGGCTTCTCTCTTTTCCTCTTTTGTGTTTTGTCCTCTTCCAGGCTTTGTGGGGTCTCCCACCTGTCATTGATGGAGTCTCAAAGGTAAATGCTAATAGCCATAAGGGTGCCTCAACCAGCTCCTTTGGTGGCTCCAAAACTGCTTTGTCTTCTAGCCTGGCTTCTCTTTCCTCTGCTAGCATGTTAATTGTGTTAGCCACTTGATCACAGCTAATCTTTTTACTATTGTATTAGAGTAATACAATAAAAGGGCAAAGGAAAATCAATAAGAAAGCCTTCACAACCCATCAGTAAATCAGATAAGAGTCTCAGCAAGGCAGCAAGTAAACCATTTAACAGACTGTAAGCTGCTTCTCTGGAATTAAAAACTAATGAGAAATAATAACTGGAAGACTGTACATCAGTGGTACTCACGTCTGGCTATAAAAATGAGGATGCAAAGGAGTCTCTTTACAAGGTACTTGGGAGGGGGGTGGTTTGGGAAGGGAGGTTAAATACTTTCCTAGCATTAAGCACCCTCTCAGCGCCGGACCTGGGACATCCCCTCTCTGGTGTTGAAATTTCACCATGGAAGAGAGGGCAGCCCAAAAGCCTGGAGCAAGTGCTGCTTCTCAAGGTCTCCAGGAGGTCCCTTAGCAGATTCCTTCTGTGCTGACGGAAAGGTCCAGCTTGTCCCTTCACACCCAAAACCAGGACTGTGCTCTGGGCACCACGACTCCAGCAGAGCTCCGTGCCGGGATCCTCCCGGGGGGTGTTTTTGCTTCACGGAGGTATTTCTGCCAAGGCATGGGTGGGATGAGAAGACCTCAGCTCAGCTCCTTTATTTCTTCCCCCTCCTCCCTCTTCCTCCTCTGTCTTTTTTTAAGCTATAAAAGACAGTAATTTCACAAGCTGTGGAACTCACACAAGTGTCTGGGCCTGAAGGTGGAATCGCTTCATCACTGGAGGGCAAAAAAAGTGTTAAGGTGCCGGTTCAGCTCTTCTTCTCTCTCCATAGAAAACTGTCCTATTGCCGCCTTTTGAATTTTTTAATGGATTTTTTTGAGTCATGATACTTGCTAGCAGACTTTATCTAATATCATTAGTTTATAAAGTCACATCCTTTCATGCGTTTTCCCCCGTACCCCTCCTCACAATGAGGAATTGTTCCCAGCGAATACGTACGAATCCATTCCGTGTGCTGCGAAGTCCCTTTTGCCAGAAATGATCTTGACAACATTGACCTCCCAAGACGACTGTCAGTCATGTTTGCTGACCCTCTCTCACCCTTTCTCTGTGTATGACTATCGAGCGTCACCTGGCTGGAGACTATGGGTGCACTCAGCTGGGGGTAACGTAGCCGCACCAAGGCCAGCTCTGAGCTAGCTGGTGCTGCTCCTCTGGAGCAGAACAACCACACTCCTGTGGTCCAACCACCCTGAGCACTTGACAAGTTTCTCGGGGCCTTTTGCACCCCACGCTGAATTTGGTCAAGGCTGGCTAGCAAGCTGGATAATTTAAAGAGCGTTATACGCCTGCAATAATAGGCTGACCCATAAAAAGGCCCGCACTCTCCGCAATTTGCGATCTTCAGGGGGGAGCGGGGGGGGCTGGCATTATAATTCTGTGTTTGTACAACCCCCATCGTAGTGGGCTTCTGGCCAGTGGAAGGGTCATCGCTGCTGTTGTTACATGAAAAGTGAATAATGGTAATGCGTTAATGATGGCTTGCAGCAGGCTGACACGCAGGCGGAGATGTGACAGATGGTGCACAGAACTAGTTCCTGCTGCTGTGGTGAAAGTAATCTGTTAAAATCTGTAGGTTTTGTCATGTAAGGGTAAATAATATGGTTTTACCCTGGGGCAATGAGACCTGGCAGGATAGCAAGTGCTGTGTGATCACGTCTCTGGTGTTAAATGGGGTTCTTCGGACATTTCATCCTTTTTTTTTTTGGTGACCCAACTTCTGGGAGATTTTCTGACAGAACAAGCACTGTGACTCCTGTTTAGGATGATGACCTGTCAAACCATCAGCTCTCTGGCTCTGCTTGTGTCCCTGTCATGCAGCTGCAGGTTTTCTTAGGCTCTGCGGCTGGGAGCCCAGACATTGGGGATATATCTATACTTTGTTTTTCATTAGTAGTCCATTTTGAGGATACAGCATAAGCATTTTAAAAGCTATCCTGCTTGGTTTCTTCTTGACATGACTGATTTTGCCCAGTTTTGTGCTACTAATTAATAAGTAATAGCACAAAACTGTAACAGCTCACACTGCGGGAGCCAGGGACTGGCAGAGTGCTCTCCAGCTTTTTTTAGACATCAGTGAGCAAACATCCTGTAGCTCTCTTGATTTACTTGAAGATCTTTTCTGACCATATACAGTGCTCAATTACATCCCTGCTTGGGAAAAATAACAACACCAACAAAAAAAGATAGGGCTGAAGATGATTAATTTCATGAGGGAGACTGCAAGGAGCAGTCATGACTAAAAAAACCCAAACTTTGACAATCAAAGCCAAGAACAGATATGTGCTGGCTTTTCGATAAAAGCTGGAAGTCCAAATTTTAAATAGGTAGAGGCTAAAAATCAAAATGAGTGGACTTTTAAATGATGATATGGATGCAATGGACATACCAGAAACTCAGAAAATGAGATGAGCCACAGGACAGCATAGTTGTAGGCTGCGACTGATAAAGGAATTGCAGATTACATTGTGCTACTCTGTGTTTAAAAAGAACTTGGAGTCAAACCAGGTAAATAAGTCATCTGTGGCATACAAGTAATGGAGAACCCCCGCAGTTTGAAATACTGTGCCTAAAAGGGAAGAATACTGAACAGAGGGATGCTCTCAGCCACCTGACCAGGCTGGTGACTTTGACTGAGAAAGGGGAAGGGTAATGAGAAAGCATGAAATGGCAGAAAACAAAGGAGACTGGAGGTTTCGGTGATGTCCTGCAGCCTGGGTAGATGTTATGAGAAAGTATGAGGCAGAGATTACGTTTGCAGATGCCATAAATAACTGCTTGTTGCAGCAGCTAGGCAGACAACACAGCTGAGAAAAACGAGCGCCTGGTTTCGACCTGAGCCATGAGATGAGCATTGCGGTGGACGCAAGTATCACCCAAGCATTTTAGCACAGTGACCGCAGCACACCCAAATTCGGCAAGTCCACAGGAACAAAAAAAAACCCCAAAGACCACAGTGTAGAGCTCAGAGAGGATAAAAATGTACAAATGAGAAAACTTCTTAGAAATTAACAGCACAGTTAACAAAATAAAATGGTTGCAGAGATCATGGACACATTCAAAGACATCATATTGAAAATTCAGACTAGGGAAATATTACATGTTGAAAAAAGACTTTCAGGGTTGGCACAGGTAAAGAGCAAAGTAAAGGAAACTAGAAGAAAAGAGATATCTTGCAGAATAGAGGGGAAGTTTCAAATGAGAAAAATACAAGAGCATACAGATTCTGGGAAAGGAAATGTAAAACCATAACAAAGTAATAGGTAACAAAAAGGTTCTTGCAGCAGCATACTAAAGGCATGTAACTAATAATGAGAAAAATTTCAAACATGTCAGAAACAGGTCCCTGGCAGAAACTCAGTAAAGCTAGTAAATGATCAAAGTTTAAAAGAAAGGCAAAGCGATAGCAGGAAAGCCAAACGGATTATTTGCATTGGTGTGCGCTCCAATTTAGGAGTTCAGTGGAGCTGCCATATTGAAAACTTTAATTGGGCAAGTCTGATGAAAGGTCTCAAACTGAAGTGACATTAAAAGCCTTTTTAAAACAAACCAACACAACAGATAACAACAGATCGACAAGACCAGATGGCACTCACGCAGGAGTTTCAGAGCAGCTCTGATATGAAATTGCCAAACTATTAACTGTGGCAAATAACCCACTGCTTAAATTGGCTTTGCTTAAATTAGCCTCACGGTAGAGGAAGTGGGACACGTGATGCTCACTTCTGAAAAGGTCCCTAGAAGAACCCAAGGAACTACATACTCATAAATCAGATTTTCATTTGAGGTGTATTTTTGAGAAGCATTATAAAGAAGAGAATTAGTAGACATACGGAGAAATACAAAATAATGGAGAAAAGTTGGCACAGCTTGGAAACCGTGGCTCATAAATCTGTTGTTATTTTTTTTTTTGTGAGAATCAGCATGCACACAGATGAAGCTAATGCAGCACAGTGTATTTGGATGCCTCAGAGCTTCTGGTGAAGTCTCTTCCTGAAATAAACCAAGTTGTCATAAGGGTGAAGGTTGTCTTACAGATTAGCAACTAGTTTAAAGACAAGAAACTATGGGCAGGAATACCTGTCAGTCTGCGCAACAGGGCAAGCTCACTACTCAAGGTCATACAGGGATGTGTGGTGGCCACAGGGCAGCTCAATATACTCATGAGTGGCCTGAAAAATTACTGTCATTGGAGGTGACAAAATTTGCCTACAACATTCAGTGGCTTGGAGTAATCAAGATCAAAACTGGTTGTGAAGACTTACAGAAAGATCTCATGGTACTGAATAGCTTGAGAATAAAATAGCGGATGACAGTCGATGTTATCAAGTGCAGAGGAATAGACTTAATTTTAGTGGACGTAACTTCACGTGCACAGTGGTGGGCCCTGAAGAATTACCACTGAGGAATCTTGGTATTCAAGAAAGTTTCAGCTAAACCCACAGCAGTTGCCAAAAGGTAAATGAATAATTAAAAACCAGCAGGAAAGAAACAAGGGAATAAAGCAGGATGTTTTGCCGTTCTGTAGACCCACGGTGTGCTATCGTCTTGAAAGGTTCGTGTTGCCGTGCTCACATCATCACAGGAAAGATGTAAGAACCAGAAAAGACAGAGGAAAAAGGTTGCAAAGCTGGCGAGAGCTGTGGAGCAATCGCTGTATGAGTAGAAATTAAAAAGATGGGGAGAGTTCAGTCTGATAGAGTCTGCTAGAGAGAGAAGATATGACAGGGGTATGTAAAATCAAACACACCACGGAGGAAGTGAACACGGAGTGGTTACTTGCTCTGCCCGTATTCGGTAGCTGCCGAACCACTCGGATGCAGTCTCCTGCTGCTGGCCCTTCACAGAGACGTAAGCTGGTTACTCAGCCCTTTGCTCTGAACAAGTATGAGCAGCCACGCACGTCAGTGTGCTCAGAGAGCATCCCAGCCAAAGGGCCCTTACCCCGTCATTCCCAGCAGGACCATGAAGAAAAGGAAATGTTTTTTCTCTTCTTGTGATTCAGTGGTGTTTTAGCTGCGACTGTTGAGTTGTGCAGAGCACTGTGACTACCACAAAGTCCTGATCCACAGGGCTGGTGATGCTGTGGCTTTCAGCTGCTACCTCTCCTTTGCCTGTGTCTTTTCAGTGCAGTTTCTGCCTGGTGAGGAGAGAACACATTTTCTAAAGAGACTCTAACTGCCCCAAGTATTTCCATTTAAATACTTGCTGATGATTGTCCCCAGAATAGGATATAATTTTGGTTGTTCTGTTAAGGTTCAGTGGCTTATGACTCTTCTTAAGCAAGAACACTAATCTGAAATGATATGTAAAGCAGAGTGGCTGATGGCGTCTGTGGTCGTTAGATGCTATCTTGTGTAGTCATTAAACTACTGTTTCTTTTTTGGTGGTTTGGGGTTTTTTTCATGCTGTTTTTTTTCCACTCAGTAATATTTATGCGTGCTGCTTCAGTCTCCTGAAATCAGATGAACATTTCCATAGTTGGAAGGGATGAAGCATTGGCATGTAAACAAAACAGAGGTTTTTGAAGAGGCTGAGACACGGTCCTGTTCAAGATCACACAGTGCGACTGTGGCAGAAACAGTCAATCTGTCTGTATGTCATTTCCCACATCCCTAAATTGGGATTTTTGTGTGCAGTACAGAGACTTTTGAAATAAAATATTGACATACATGCAAATTGATCAGGAAACCTGAAGGACAGTGAGGTTGGACTGACTTGCAAGTTGGATGAGGACCAGAGCAGCAACAATCAAACCCCGTCTCGTGCCTTGGCCAGAGCCAAATGCAGTTCTGAGTCCTGAATTCAGGGCTTGAGCTCTTCCTCTTGCCACTGAACCTTTGTGAAAAATTTTGGGTCTGAACTCATGATTTTGATCCAAAGCTAAACTTTGTGCTTCTCTGACTGTGTGGATACATATAAATTCGAAACTGGGCAGAAGCAAATGGGCGAGGGGTCATATGCTGCAGAGGGAATGATACTGAGCCGGTGACGAGGATGCTTATTGGCTTTGTAACAACATTTATTCCTCACACTTTTGCTTTATTGCCTACTTAACAAAAATGTTGCTTTAAGTATTTTGGAGTGGATGTTCCAGCTTATGCTGGGGGACCTGTGTTTGCAAAGTCTGTTGCTCTGCAAGGGCTGTGTGTTGTGTGTCACTTTTCATGGATAGTTCACAGAAAGGGTCAGAGAAAGCAGAAAAGAGAGGAGAAAAATAGGTTCAGCTAGTGAGTCTTTGCTGCCCGCCGCAGAGTGATCTGATCGTAAAAAACGAGCAAAATCATCTGACAATCAGGTCCTGTGGCTAGCTGAATTTTGGGGAGGGTCCCCTTTGGAGGTGCCCAAGAAAAGCAAGGTTTTATGGCTAGGGTGGTGTCCTGCATCCTGGGTAGCAGAGGATAGTGGCTTGAACCTGTTGCAGGGGAGCAGTGGATATCCTTGACCAGGAAAAAAGTTTCACTGATCTCACAAGGCAGCATTCAATCCGTCTTTCTCATCCTGTTCCTCCAAACCCTCTTTCCATCTTGCAAGCTCCCCTGATGTACGTCTAAGAAAGCTGCCTGACCTGTGGATATTACATGGCTTTGCTACCTTGCTCTCTCCGCTGAGTTAAGCGTGTCCTGAAGCAAGGCTGGGACTGTCACCTGTGTCAGGATGGGACATCCCACCAGAGAGCCAACCCCACCACGCGGGCAGCCACGCAAGCGAGGCAGGTACCGCTCTGTGGAACTGACAAGTCACTAGGGGCTCTCCCTTAGCGGCTCGCAGGCTTATAATCTGCTGCTGGTCTTACAAGGGAAGCATTAAAACCAACACCTTTCCTTTTTCTGGAAAGAAGTCTGGTGGGGGGAAAAAAAGGCTGATTTTTGTTGTTTACATTCAGCAAGCACGCTAGCTCAGGGATTGTCTACTGCAGGAAATCTTATATTTCCTTTCAGAAAGAAGTACCTACAAGGAGAGTGATATAATTAGGGTATGTGGATAACAATTTAGCTATAGGAAAATCAGTGATGGGAGGGTATCTTCAGTATTGAGTAATATTAAAAGTATGACTGATCAAACAGTGCTGGAGGAGAAAGGCCCCCGACATCCATCCCCTCTCTGTCCTCATTTCTCTTACTCTAAAAAGTGCCTTACTTTTTCAGTACTCTCCTCATTTCAGCACAGCTCTGTGGAGGGTGAGATACTCTTCAGCTCAAGGAAAGGCAGACTTGAGCCACGCAGTACTGAAAGCATTTAGAAGTCTTTCCTGTGACACGTCCAGGTCCAAACATAAATTTTCAGGCATTGATTGGTGCTCATGCTTTCTAACAAGGCTAACCTTGGGCACATAACATGCCAGCATGATGAGAGGAGTAGAGAGCAGACAGAAACCGATGGGTTCCCAAGATACAATGTAGGTTATCATTTTAACCAAGTTTGATTCGAATTCTTAAATTTCAGTGATGCCTATCCTATTAAGAGCTCTGTGACACCAGAGCTATCCAGGGCAAAAACTGTGGGATGCCCAGAAACAAAAGTAAGTCTGACAAGGAGACTTCCCTCCAGTAACCCTGTGAGTGCTTCCAGCCACAGTGATTTTTGGGGGGGTTTTTTGGTTTTGGGGTTTTTTTTCCCCCAGAGCAGTTACGGAACTGATGTAGTTGTACTAATATGGTAAGAAATCAGCAAAGCTTGTATGCAATAAGAACTAGAGGAACTTAAATCTAGTATGCAAAACCATAAAGAATTCTCAAAGAAACGTAAAGTGAAGAGAGAAACAGTTCAGTTTCAGATGAGGTTTAAAGCCATCATTCAGAGCTTTATCTAGCCCAGAATTTTTTTTTTCCCAGCAAATACCAGCGCACCTATAACGGTACAGAAAACCTCTTTAGTATGCTCATGGGCAACAAGAATCTTTACAGCTTTGCAAAACTCACAGCTAGTAACCCCCTTTTATTCACTACAGTTCGTTACAAGAGGACTACAGACCAAAGGTGGCATTGTTTGTGCTCCTGCCACCCTAAAGTAACCTTTCTGTCCCTCTGTTCCACCTGCAGAGGCTGATTGAGAAATGAACCTTGAGCAGGCAGGACTGTTGCCAGTCTCAGAGACCCTCTGAAGATGCACCTGAAGGCCTGGCAAGGGTCTGACCTGAATCTGAAACAAATCTCCATATGTGAGGCAGGAGCTAGGGTTGCTTAAAAAAAGAACTAGGATGGTGCCGTCTATGTAGGTGCTGTGTTATCGCTTTCCAAAGAGAGCACAGGAAGATAATACACGCTCTGCAACAGGGCAGAAAGCACAGAAGTGAGAAATGATGCTATGCATGAAGCCAAGTCACCCTAGGGATGCAGGAAAGTGTCAGAATAACCTTTGGGGCTTTACTAGAGAAGACCCAAGGGATAATTATCACCAGGTTTAGACGTGGATGCAGCTAATGGTCTCTCTAGCATTGTCTGGATTAATACTTCTGAGAACTGTTGCTAACCTACCAGATTAAAGTACTTGCTGGTTATTATAGTAGGATCCATATATTCTGGGAAGTGAAAAACCAACCTATTCTTTCCCACACAGCCACTGAACAAATTAAATGTGTGCATACATTGAGGTTTTGATTTGGTAAAAAATAAGAATATTATGATGCACTGGTTTTAGAAATTAACTTTGGATCAAGTGATTTCTTCAAATTAAATGAAAGGAATAGCAGGTATATAAAAAATGCTTTCGATTTTAAAGGGCCAATCTTTGTGAAGTTGGCTGTTGTGGCATGTTTAAAAGCTTAATTGCAGAGTGGCCTTCGAAAGTTTTTGCATCTTTGATTTAATGACAATGCAGAGTTTGGATCTGAGTAAATGGGGAAAGATGTTTAGGAAATGGCTAAGGCCATCAGAGGAGAATAACAGCCACAGGACAGACGTTAAGAGTAAACAGACAGCCTACAGGAAGATTGACAGCTTGAGATTAATGAAGGGCAGGAAGAAAGTAAAAATTGCCAAGAATCAAGCTGAGACAGATGTTGCAAAGGATATTAACAGAAATAGTAAAAAAAACCAAACAAACAAAACTCGGCAAAAACAATATAAAAAACTTCAGACTTCAGGAAAGTGAAGAAGTGCAGCTGTCACGTGGTGAGGACAGGATGGAAATAAATACAGCCAGTTTGTCACCAAAATGAAATTAATATTTTGTTTTTGTTCTCAGCAAAACCAGTGAGGAATACAAATAAGGAAAAAGCAGGGTGACTACTGGGAACGGGAGCAGAAGACTATCGTTTCTCAGATGAAAGCAAATTAGAAGTTGCTCAGCATGCTTGTTTTCAAGAAATGTTGGGAACGGTGGTGTCTGAGGTGGGTGAAGAAATGGCACACAAACTCTGAACATCCTGCCTCAGGGCAAAGACAAAACAAAAAGAAAGGAGCTACGGATCTGACCTTACAGTGCACAAGACTTTAGGCGGTTTGGTTTGTTTTAACGATAAGTATGAGGGGAGACATACCAGTATTATAGCAAAGCTTAACACCCCTTTATCACGGTTACATGATAGCACACTGCCCAGACAGCCGTCTCGGGAAGATGGCTGTTTTCCCCAGCCAAGGGAAGTGCAGCAGAGCTGCCTGGAGTGCTGCAGGGTATGATGCTGCGTTAGACGGAAAAGTGCAGCTTTGGAGCTGAATGAGATTTGCCAGGGCAGCCAGTGACCAGCTGGGAGGAGGCAATGGGCTGGGGTGAAGGGGGAACCGAGATGCTTTCCTAATTCCTAGTAACTCCTAGGTGCCCATCCTAAGAATTCCTACAAATCTACCCAGCACAGATGTCTCTGTCACTCTGGTACACCCAGAAAAGAGAAAGGTGCTGTGCCTTGCAGGTGGGCGAAAGCGAGGTGGGACTGCGGAAGGTAAGTCAGTCCTGTGGTCACAGGTGACTCCCACATTTGGGCACCTAAGTCCCATTAGTATCTCTTTCACATGGTTTTGCTCTGGGATCTTAGCTGAGGGTTGGCAGGATTTCCATTGAAGGATTTTAAATCTGTCTTTCTTTCTTCCTTTCTCCCACAGAAATGATTTTAGAAGGCTAGAAGGATTTCTTTTGAGAGTCATAGGTTTTGAGGGCATTGTGCTTCAGGAATCCTTTATGCAAGAGTCTTAAAACTTCGCAGTTTCACATTTGACTTCTTTTCATCAGTTTTGAGACAGCTCTGGAGAAGAAATAGCTGTCAGAACAGGGTGCACACCACAGAGGCCACCATCTACCTGTAAGAGCACTTACAGTATGCAGTTCTATGGTTTGCATTCACATGTTGGCAAACGTGATAACAGCTTTTTCCTTTTCCAGCGAGGAAAGCCGTCCTAGCATTTCGCCCACCTGACTATATGGGACAGCAGAGCGACTGATCCTGCCGGGTCTGAAAGTTCCTGCCTGGTGTCTCTGTTGCTCGGCGTTATCCAGCTCATCAGGATCTTGAGGCCTGCAGAAATGGCTCTGGTTTTCCGTAACAGGCAGCAATACCATATATGATTTCCCTCTGCTCTCTTGTTTTTTTTTTAAATCGAAATGATAAGACTAGTCCCCCTGCCCCATGCCAAAGATGCTCATTTTCTAGGCTTTAATTAATTCCTGATGCATTTTAAAGAAGGCAAAATTATCTTTAACGGAGAAAACACTCTGAGATTATATAAAGGTCCTCTCTTAATTTTTCTTACCTGAAAACACTTATCTTCTCTACAGAGAATATAATTATACAAAGAATAGTGATTTCTCTGTGGTAGGAGAAGACGGAGGTGCCAGTTCAACTGATGACAAATGAAACTCAGCTGGTGTAAGGGAAAGTTTCCTGTGATGCTGATGACAGCTGGGGCAGCCAAGTACTCGTTTTCCTCCGAGAAGTGTGAGATACTTGCAGGGAGTCTTTCTGAGCAATATTCTAATAGTCTTAATGTCCAAACTGTGAAATGGCCCAATTGTATAACTTAGTGGTTTCAGACGAGGCCACTGGTTGGTGTCAAAATGCGTTGAGGTGGTACAAAAAATAATTGAAATGGTTTGGTTTATTTTAAGTAGAGTAAAACCTGCACACACCAATGTGCTCCAGTAAGTGGAAAAAAGAAGTGGGGGAAAGTGAAATAGGTGCATTTGAGTTTTGCTGGAAATGAAAGTCCTTGTAGTGATCCTGTCCAGGTGCTGGGGTTAGTTTTTTTTTCTTCCCAAAGAGTGAAAAAGCCTTTTAATTAGAAAACATTGAACATCACTGGTATGAGTGTCCAATGAGAGAAAACTTATTTGGGTTGCAAAGTTACGTGGGATAGCCTATTGCTCTTTGTACGACATGCAGAGGAATGAGGCAGAGCATGTACGTGTTCTGGCTCTTCTAAGTCACCGACCCTCTGCTCTATACATTTGCTGCACATCAGCTGTGATTTCTACAATAGCAAAGCTATCAACAACTCAGCTGCAGAAAAAACTCTGTCCAGACCTCTTCCATTTAGCATCCAAATGTTACTTGTCAGTTAAAAAAACAGAAACAAAAAACAACCCCTCATACATAGAAGACATGTCTCTCTTTGTATCAGCAAACCTACATCATGTCTCTAGTATTTCGAATAAGCAACTTCCTCTTGTGTGGGTTTGCTAACACACGGTGTAAAACAGTTGCAAGAAATAATATATCCATCCTATTATTCCAGAAATGTGAGTGCTGAAAAGATGATTCTGTCTTTTGTGGCTCAGAGGAGCTCTCACCTTCTGAAAGTCGTTGGAGAAGTGCAAAGTTGGTTTTTTTCCTTCTGTATAACATGAATAATATGGGAGGGAAAAAGATCTCTGTTTAGCCAGAAGTACAACAGCTACCACAGATGCCTGTGTGGTCCAGAGCAGTAATATGGATTATGAGAACTCAGTGACACTGTTGTATAGCTGAACTATTCCATAATTTACATAGGTTCAGATAACAGTAAGTAGAACTGCCTTCAACTTGTGAAGGCATTAGCTTTAATGCCTTGGCCAAGTTGAGCCCTTATTTAATAGTACTGTCCTGGTTTCAGCTGGGATAGAGCTGACTGTCTTCCTAGCAGCTGGTACAGGGCTGTGTTTTGGGTTAGTATGACAAGGATGTTGATAACACCCTGATGTTTTCAGTTGTTGCTCAGTCATGTTTAGACTCAGTCAAGGACTTTTCAGCTTCTCCTGC
>JAVKLA010000058.1:8597243-8608482 GCA_034782735.1 Sagittarius serpentarius
CTGAACTGAAAACACAGCGCTGTACCAGCTGCTAGGAAGACAATTAACTCTATCCCAGCCGAAACCAGGACACACCACAAGGCTCAGCCCCAGCAGAGGAAGAACACTACTTCTGTGGTCTCTGTGGATGCTGGTTTCCTTTTTCTTAGAGTTAACTTCCCAACAAATATCGCCTGTCTTTCTTGGGTAGGCAGGTTGCCATTCTGAAAGCAGACTTGACTATTTCATGGTTTCTGTTGAGCAGTCATCAACAATTTTATCCCATACCACTCTCCACTGTCTTAGATTAAGTGTCCCATCAGTTATTATTTGCTTCCTAATAATGACTTCTGGCTGTGCAGAATTCCCCAGACCATCTTCCCGCAGCTTGTGGGCCTCTGTTCACCCCCACCGCACAAAGTACCGCCTTGTCCCCTCGGCTGCCAAGACCACCTCCCTACCCTCCTCTCTCCATGATTAGTTCCTTTCTGCCTTGAATTTGAGAGGACAGTGGTGTTCAGAAACCACTTTTTGCCCTTCCATTTAATATGGACTTTATCTTAATTTTAACTAGTGGGTGAATTCAGGCAAGCAGCAAACAAAACTGCCATACACTGTGTGTATTTACTGTAAATATACATGCATATTTTCTGACACATTATAGAATATAACACTGCCGTGCAAAGTGCTTAGTGTATAAAATGGAGAAGAAAGAAAGCGACAAGTGGACGAGAGGGAAAATGAAGGTATTTTCTTTGGAGTAAGCTGTAATGCAGGGCTCCTTGGAGCTGCCTCCCGCACTCCCTGCACTGTGCCATGGCTGTATGCATGGCAGAGATTACAGCTGTCACTGTTTGGCACCGCCGCAAGATCTCGGTCAAATCGGAGCCATGATTTCATCAGTTTCACTTAATTCCATTTCTTGATTTAGGGGAAGAGGAAACAACATGAACATGACATTCTCTTCCTCTTTCTGACAGGGCAATTACACTGCACTAATCTTTCTTAAGACCTGTCTTAATTGTTTCTGGTTTTCTGCAGTACATCTGCCTGTGTTGCTGGGTTTGGGTTTTTTTCTGAGAGAAGCTGCCCTTAAACTCCTGACTTAATAATTTCAGACTACTTTGAATGGCAGGTTTTGTAAAACAACAGCTATAGAATTTAACACTGCTAAGGGAATACTTAGGTGTATATATATATTACGATCATAAATGCATATGACCTTCAGCCAGTGAGCATCGAAAACCTTAATTCAAGATTGCAGGTATTTCCTCTTATCTCAGTGACGCTTCAAAGCCTAACTTAACCAAAACTCCTCTCTTCTGTGTCATCCCATGCTGATGGCCAGAAACTCCCTACACAGGTACAGCACTTGATAGTCCAACGTTACTGGTGAAGCTTTGAAAACCTATGAACAACCCAAACCCAAGCAGCCCAAGCCTGCTGCACCTCCTAATCATGGTCAATGCAAATGTTCCTATTGCTTGAATAGGTGATGAATCAGGCTCACAAGGAGCAAGTTGGAGTAAAAAATACCTCCATACAGCAAGGTAAAAACCACCTCCATGCAGACTTCCACTGTGAGAAGGTGTCTGTATCCCCCCTCCCCAATAAGCAAGGGCTGTCTATATGGACCGGCGATAGGGCCAAGGCCATGGAACACTGCTTGGTGTGACAAGCCAGTTACCAGCAGCTAGAAACGCAGCAGGGAAGGGTAGGTTCAGTACAGCGAACATCCTTGAGTGAATTTAGGATTCCCTTTCCATTTGACTGGTGAGGCTGCCACACTGGAGAGGCCTGGGAGAATTTACTTAAAAGGCAATCAAATGGCTTAGGAGGGATTTTCAGGCACTGGTGTCCCACTGTACTTTACAATCAAGCAATTAATGCCCACTAAAAACTAGGAAGACCACCACAAGTTTAGAGGTAGCTAAATAAACATTGAGACGTTGATGTGCATCATCCACTAATTTAATGACTGCTATCACAGCAGAATCCAGGAGTCCTGAAGCAATTAAACCCAAGGAAAAATTACAGAAAGCAGTGTCAATTTATTTTTAAAGTCTCTAAAGAGTAACTGAAAGCATCCAATTGTTAAATATATCTTAAATTTAAAGCAAGGCAAATAATCCATACTAGTACCAGACTACCTTGGGATCTTTTTGCCTTCTTGTTTCTCCCTCTTGGCAGGATTTAAGCTGATCTCATGCCTTTTAATGAGCTGTCTCCCAGTTAGAAATGGCAACTTCTAGTGTTTTTCCCCAAAACCCATGTTCAGACTGTTTCATGAAATACTCTAATCATCAGTACTTGTTCTGTAAACTGCATGGTGGAATATATTGTAAGGCAATAATATCTTCTTGATCTAAAAAAAGGAAAATCAGGATATTAACTTCTACTCTCTACCTTCTTCATACTTTAACAGTTAGTCCTACGACTGGAAAGCTGGTCTGTACACACGTGAAACAAAAGCAGGTTGATACATGACTTTAGGACAGTGGTTTTTTTTGTTTCAGGATCAAAACCAGAAGGACTTGTTTCTCCCTTGTGTTTTATGGCCATTTAAGTAAGTTGGGAGAAGCTGATGGCATTGCAGCACTGGACCTCTAAGACGACCTTCCAACGTGCCAGGAGCCACGGCGCATAGCTCAGCTTTACTTCAAATTGCTCAGCCGGGTGGAGGGCGCAAGAGGTTGCGATCGACGGCTCATTCTGACCGGTTTCTCTCTCACTTTGTCACATCTCTTTTCCCAGATGTATGATGCAAACCCAACCAGAGTGGGCGTCTTGGGCGAGGCCGTGGCTCCCTGCAGCACACTGCAGTAGGTGCGCAGGCTGTTGTGCTACCCGCGCACCTGAGCCTTCGTTTCTGGTCCCTGGCTGGCTCCCTGGGCTCTGTTTTATAGCCTGCGGGCGAGAGGCTGCCTGGGCTGCCTGCGAGGTGGGGGATGCGGTTTGCTCATCCCCAGTCTACATATTTTTTCTGTCTCGAAGAGTAACTGGGGAGCTGCGAGCCAGGCAAAAACGTACCTGCATATATTCAGGTGTGTGTGTACTTGCCTGTGTCCTATCTTTAGCATTCCAACAGTTAGTGCTTTAACAGATCTGCTGCAAGAAATATTCCCATGTCAAATTCTGTATGAGGAAAAAAGCTCTTTTTTGTATGCAAAAGTTTTTCATGGATTGGAAACTGTGGTACCCGATAATTCTGATTTTGAATCCATAGTAATTTCAATCATGATTATCATGATTTGAGGCATAGTTGGATGTTCACTGATTTATATAATCAATCTTAAGCTTTTTTTGTCCTTCATAATTTTTCTCTTTCATTTGGATAAGTTGATTATTATTGCATTAAAAAAGAACTAATGCAAAATATTGCATTCAAATATGTCATTTTGCAATCATGTATAGTTTTACACTACTTCATACTTCTTTCTTGCAAACAGAATCTGTATATATACTTACTAAAATACTTACCTACTTCAACATACATTTGCCCAATACTTAATTTTTGCATTCTTAATGTCCTGAGTGATACGTCAGTAAAGAAGAAAATTAATTTGATGCTTATTTTTGCCAAGCACTTTTGATAAAGAATGGAACTCATTAAAAGTCAATATTTCATATTTGTGATTTATTTGCTGTAGAACCGTCACTGATAGCTGTCTACATTTACATTATTAAACAAAGGAAAGACTGCTTGCTCTTTTCCTCAAACTTAAAAACCTCAGAAGGCATTTTGCAGATGTTCTAATTCCTCAAGTAATTGGACTTCTTCACTTTTCATGAATTTGCCAAGACTTTATTCAGTCACTGGGTAAGAAAACCTTTCAACAACACTTATTCCAGTAGTGAGCAGCTGCTGATTTTAATATCTTGCCATCTATTATTTTTTTTTCCTGTTTCATGTTTTGAGGATACTGTCAATTTTAACATGGGCAAAAGTGTCTTTTTATGAAATTATGCTGAGATGGTAATGCAATAACAGCAAAGCAATGGCATGCTGCTGCTTTTACTCTTTACAGGTCATACAGTCAAAGAGGCAAGTTTGGAAGTTTCAGGTCTTGGTACCACTAAAGGCATCGAATTCTAAAGATGCTTTTTTGGAGACACCTATGTTTTCAGGCTTGGTTTAGATATGATAACCTTCTCCTTGTAATGGTTTGTTAGTAATTAATATTTTTTACGGTGACATCCTTCCATCAATAACAAACAAATGTATTTGGTGCAATAATGCTTAAACTTCAAATACTTATAATTAAGAGAAAATTTTAGTACAAGTAATTATATTCATTGTTTAAATGCACCATAAGCAAATGACATAGTATTCTCCCTTAGCGAGAGCCTGTAATGTATACTGCAAGACACTTCCATGACACAAGATGCAAAGTTCAAGCAACACTGTAATTTTTCTTCTCCTTCAAATCTCCACTGAAATTCATTAGTGCACATAGTAGACAACTGTCCATCACAAGGCTTTGGGCTGGTCTGGGCTGACACCTGGCACAGCTTGGTGCCCTTTGGTCTGTTTGCTAAGGTGTCCACGTCCATCAGTTACTATTCCATCTCATCAGCCTTTGGTTGGCTTTGGTTTGTGGTGAGCCTGTCACGCAGGGTTCACATTGCCTGCATGTCCCTCAAGGATCCAGCCAGCACTGGCTGGACCCAGCACAGCCAGTCCCATCCCAGGGACTGTCTCCAGTTTTCCATTTCCAAGCACCCATTCAAGGCATGCTGAGCGCTGGTAGCTGTTGTGTGGTAATAAGTGTCTGGAGTTAATTCCTGTCTCCTGGCTCTCCCCCCATCCGCATTTGGCAGAGGCGAGCGTCTAGCAGTGCCCAGTGGCACCAGCCACCGCACTTTGCACTGGGCATGGGAATCCCACAGTTTTGGGTGGGAAGCGCCATGACTACCCAAGCCTGCAAAAGGTCTGTGAATAGGGAGGCTCCTGATGCTGTGCTGCTTCCAGAAACACTTATGAGCTGTGTCTCATCCCCCAAAACCAAGAAAGAAGCAGCAGCTTTTCGATACTCCAGTGCAGCACAGTATTGCTGAACCCAAGGCACCGCACAAGGCTTCTGTGTCTTTAGTGATGACCTATTTGGTCCCATCATCCTGGAGAAAGCGTGAAATAGTAAGTCTGTGTGTAGCCTCCCCTGATGATTTAGGAAGCTCAGTTTCCCCTCAGTGGTCTTTGGTGAGACTGAACCAGAAGGATTCATATGTGGGACAGTGAACTTTATCACACAGCTTGTCACTAGTATCTTTTCCATTCTTCAAGTGATAATTTGATGAATCCTGACTTACAGATAGAGCTATACAAAAAAGGTCTCTGTTCTTAGACCACGTGCCTTGTGGATGTGTTACAGAAGAGAAGTATCCTTTACTTCTTGCAGTGCCTTTACTGGTCTCTCCTGGCAAACATTAAATGCCACGTCAAATCTACAACTTCCAGTTTCCCTTCTGGAGTGCTAATATGCACAGATCTTCTGGAAGATCTGCGAATATCCACTCATCCTTTTGATTAGATTCACTCTGCAATGTAGAGCTATTTCCTGGGATGGTTTCAGGAGGCCTCCTGTTCTCTTCTGCCTGTCCCATTTCTCTCAAAGTGATCCACATTTTGTTACTAGTGAAGTCAACTCTTAGCCATAACGCTACTCCACTCAAAACCTTTTGCCAGTATGTTGCTTTGGATTTGCTTAATTTGAGCTCTGAAATGTTAACTGTGTCTTTACCACCAGACTACCTATAGCAAGCAAGCAAGCAAGAAACAAGTTATCTGGATGTATTATTTTTCCTGTCTCACCAAGGATGTTTAGTAGTTCCCCAAACTCAGCCTCTGGTTTACAATGGGAAGTGCTTCTTCCATGAATCCTTTCATTACTGACTTATATATGAATTCACAGAGGTATAAGTCTTACTGTGAAGTCAGTTATAGTTCCTGCACTTGGATTAATTTTTGCATAAGGAACACTTTCTAATCTAGACTCCAGATTATCAGTCCCACACTTATTTTGCTATAATGATCTCTTCATTCTCAGTGCATATATGAGAGCAAGCACAATGATAAAAGGCTTTTGCAGCCCCAGTCTCCCTACTGAAACTTGTGAAGCACCGTTTGTCCATTTCCTTTGCAGCAGATTTTTTTACTTGGGCATTTGGTTGCTGTGCATTACACTTAACCAGCACTTCATGAATCCCTCATTCTTTCAAATATGGGGAGGGGACAGTTCATCTGACAGCAGAAACAGCCTGCTTCATATGATGATCCACTTGGATCTGCCTCAGAGACTCTTTGTCAGTAATTGCTGGTTTTCTCTTCTGACACAAATGCATCCAAACATTTCTTCCTGACTGCAGATATGCTAAAGCACCGCTGATGACACCGAATCTGCCGTACCTTACTCTCATTTCCATTTCTGGCAAATCCAGGCAGTAACATGACTGTGAAACTGGCATTTCTCAGAACTTGTGGTGTGAGTGCAGATTTTGAAGTGACGATACATCAGCCGTGGGATTTCTAAGGCTGTGTGAGTTATAAATGCCTTTCACGCTCTTGTGGGGAGAAAGGGGGATGTCCACTGGCTCTTTTCTCTTCTTTCCTTAGCTTCAGAAATGTGGTAATTACATTGAAATCTGCAATCGAAAATGGTATGTACTCTAAACTGCACAACAGTTCACCAGTATTATGTAAACCAGAGCATCAGTAACAGATGTACAGACCAAACAGATACTGTGACATTCAATTTTCATCTTGGTGATGTCTCGGAAAAATTACTCATGTGGAAAGATTGACACATACAGAAAGACTACAAAAACCATACAAACAAGCTGGTTTAATGGAAATGTTACCACAACCTTGCATACTAGTTCCCACCTGGGTTTGGGGGCTTATCTAATACCCTTAGCCTACGACATTAATTGATGCCACGAATAGGGTCTGATTTTCCTCTGGGGTGTGTTGTTGTAATGCCAGTCTGACTCTGCTAGCATCACCAAACCACACCTGGGAAACAAAGGAGTCAGGTCCATAGATCAGGGATTGTATACAATGATGACAGATAATATTGGACAATATTCTCTGGCTTCATTCATAGATTAATAAATCAATGGAGATTTATTTTATGATACATACAGCAGTACCACTAAATCCTTGTCCTTTTATAACATGTTTATTGAGTTTCAGGCTGGTGAAGCTATGGATTACTCCAGGAAAGCATTTTGAAGTATATCAAAACCATAGCGGGAAAGCATATTCCCTTCCATGTAACAGCAGCTTACTGGACTGCAAATGCTTCCAAAACCAGGAAAAAGCAACTTCTTCCACACAGAGGTAGGAAGTCAAGTTTTCATCTATATTAGGTATCTGGCACATCATTGCAGTCTTTAATCTTTCTGTGTTTTACATGTTTATACATAACAGGGCAGCCTGCCAGCAGCTCTGGCCAAAACCAGCAGCAACGGCTTAGCTCCAAGTGGGTAGGCTTTTGCTGGAGCAGTGCATGAAATAGGTACGTTCGTTTATCAACATTCATGTATAAGTACGGAGGCGCTGCCTACGGTGCTGACCAACATTAAAAACATAACAAAACTGAACGGTGTGCTAGTGCCACTAGAGCTAGAAAGCAAGGTACTGCGGCTGATGGAGAAGCTCTCCTAATGCAGTCCTGAAGCTGAGGAATCTCATTTGCATTCACATTTTGGCCCCCATCCACCATTCTGGCAATACAAAGGAAAATCAATTGACTAAGCTTCCAAAATTGCTTTGAAGACTCAAATAATGTCAAATCCATTTCCTATGTCTACAGCAATTATCAGAAAATTCAGAATTAAGAATCCCTAGTAAACTCAGCTCTATCTCCTTGATCCTATGTGTTAAGTGGGGTTTTCATTACCCCATCCTACTTCTTTGTACAGATGTGTTGTACAGATCAAGACCAGTCTTTTTCACACTTGGTCTGGGAACCATGCATGATTCACAAGCCATCAGAAGGTGGTTGATGGAACAGGCCACCAAAACTCAGCGTCAAACGTACATGCATCTTTCCATGCATGCAAGCAAGAAAATAAGCAAGTTCATGAAAGGAAACCTAGTAAAGAGATACTCAAAGATGAACCTAAGGCTTTCTCTTTGTAAATGAAAACCAGTGTGGGTGCATTACAAGATCTCTTAATTTTATCTGAGTTGCTTATGTAGCCCTTGGACCAGATAAAAGAGCACTGGGCTAAGTGATCTCCAGGGTCCCTTCCAGACCCACAGCTACACAACACAGCATGTGCTGGATTCATTTCACCTAACACCCGACATCTACAATACAGATGTTTACACCGAGCTGGACTCCCCGCGTTATCAGTGGGAAACAGGCCTTGCTAGGAGAACAAGCCTTGCTCGGGCTTTTGAGGTTGAAAAGATACTGCTGAGAGAGGGGTTAAATATATACTGCTAAGAGGGGTTAAATCAAAGTAGCGTTTATCCAGCATTTCCTCAGATTCAATTACGTATAGGACTGTGATGCTGCTTTCCTTTTACAGAAAAACTCCCTTTAACATTAATGAGTACTTCTTCCTTAAGAAGATGTACAAGATACAGCCCTTAGATTACAGGGAAAAATATGCAATTTCAGTATAAGTCAAGAGTGTCTGGTTCAGCTCCAAGTGCCTTGTGAGAAGAACAGAACTAAAATTCACCTCAGGCTATCTGAAGATAACAAATGCAATTTCAAGAGGAAGTATAGGGATCTGTAGTTACAGCAAAATGTGTATTGCGTATTTGTATTGTGCGAGGTTTTGTTCTTTGTTGAGTGACGTGACCTATTTCCCAGCATCATGTGATTTTTGTATTGGAAGACTCTAATTTTCCAGTGGCAAAGATACAAATCTGATTTTCCTTAATTCTGTCCAATAAAATAGTATAATGTTGCATTTCTTTTTATTTATTTAAACTTCACAACCCTTTTGAAAGATACGGATGTGTAAAGCATACGCATGTACTTATCTGTTGCTGGCAGTATGTAGTTTCATTAAGTTTTTATTTTAAAATGTACAAGTCATCAGGAAAATCCAAATTGAATTACACTTGGATTTAACATGATTTAAAGTCCATCTCCCACCAAACTGGCAGTTAAGCACTTAGGCATCTGAAGTGCATGAAGGGATTTTAAGCTGCCTTCCATACCTCCCAACTCACAGTGGTGCCTAAGTTTTCTGCTTCAATTTTGCTTAGCTGCCTGAAGTTTTTTCAACTATGCACATGGAGATGAAAATCTAGGATGACACTGCTGGCTAAAATGATCTGGTATTCCTAAAACAGGAATTCCTGCATCCCAGTCTCATAAGCAACCCTGTCTATCAGACCTTTTTAGTTCATTCCTAATGGAGACCAACACCAGAACTGAGAGAAGAGAGGAAAAAAAAATCAAGCTGTAATGGAGACATCTGGAAGGGAACTGTTTATACAAACTCAAGAGCTTTTGAAAAGCTGGCCCTTAGGCACTCCAAATCAGCAGTCCCTTCTGAAATGCCTGCTATACATGTATTTTTAGCCTGTGGCTTCTTTATTTCTAGCCATATTTCTTCTAACATACTGGAAATATTCATAATCATGGTGATAGGACTTTTTTAAATGCTCATATAACCCAAAAATGACCAAATGAAAGCTGACTTCACTTTCCCACAGGAAAAAAAAAATGTTCTATGCATTAAGAAATTTCAGCTCTAACAGTAATTAATTTTCAGGTAATTGTTAGAAAGCTGTGTTCATCGTATAGGTTTCTGTTCATTTTTCAGTATCAACAGCACAACACTACTGAGAACACAACAAAGCAGAGAATACTGTAGTAATGATTATAAAGGCAATGTTGAACATTTGGTAAGCTAAGTGGATATTCAGTTAGGTTGGATTTAAAGTATTAACCTCTTTGTGAGATGAATTCTGTTTTTCTGCATCTTCTGTGTCACATGCACATTAATGCAGTGTGTCGGCTTGTGCTTTTGGTTAAGAACTCGAATTGATTACAGCTTAAATTTAGGATAGGATGTGTCAACACTAGAAAATAACAGTGATGTTGCTGTGTCATGCTTTCACTTATGTGACCAATGCTGCGTATCTGCACTTGCCAGAGTGCCCCCGAATTTTCAAGTACAGATGAGACTCGATTCAGCGTCAGCTTCAAGTCTCCTTGACCTTTCAGCAGCTGATGTACTGCGGCTCGTGCACTACCTGCTGTACAAAACTACAAATGGTTGCCTGGCTTCTGCCCACTCCAGAAGTTAATCACGGCTTTGCTGCAACCTGCCTTTGGACCCAGGTGTTGAACATGACTCAGATGCAGCTCGGTATTGAAAACTAACACAGAAACGTCCTCCAGTGATTTCTAACTAACGGTTTGAGAAACCAGAATGAGATTTGGGCAGGGGGAGCTATACCAGGTGCGATGGGTACAAAAGGGATACATTTCAAAAACTATGAGAGTCTCTTCAAGTGGAGAGAAAATCTGCTTCTCCTCACTATATTCACATTTTCAGAAAAATTGACAAGGCAAGTGAAGATCAATGTAAGAGACTTTCTTCCCAGCAGACCCAGCAGACCTGTTGGGGTGATCTGAAATAACTGCTTTCCTGTCGCCCTTCAGTAGATTTCAACCAATTTGACATGTTAAGCGGTTTTTGCTCAATAGAAAAGGCTAGTGGTGCTTTATTTGAAATCTTGCATCATGCATATAGCAAACTTTGCTTCTGTGGAAGAGCTCATTTTAAGCCTGGGGATGATAATGGATAAATACCAGGACAGTTGTTCTCAGTTTCACTCCAGAGGTAATGGTCAGCACTTCACAGAACTCTCTTACCAGCTGAGAAAGAGAAGATGCTATTTGCCAGTACGATGTCAGAACACAGCTGAGCAGGAAGGTGGAAATGAATTTCTTCGCAAACTTCACAGTTGCTACCTTTTGGGTTGTTTATTTTTCATGCTGTTTCTGTATTCACCATTTTTATTCCCAAACTTTAAATGCATTTTTTCTTTCTTTCTTCATCTGTCATGCTAAAATACCCCATGAATGCACCATCCTTTCAAATTTTAGTTTTGCTCATTTGATTGGGGAGAAACTTTTCGGCAGGGCCTGTGGCGACAGGACTAGGGGAAATGGCTTTAAACTAAAAGAGGGCAGATTTAAATTGGATAGAAGGAAGAAATTTTTTACAATGAGGGTGGTGAAACACTGGCACAGGTTGCCCAGAGAGGTGGTAGAAGCCCCAT
>JAVKLA010000058.1:8611793-8633044 GCA_034782735.1 Sagittarius serpentarius
GCGCCCCTCTCGGAGGGCCCCAGCGCGCCGCCCCCCGCTGCGGCGGTGACAGGAGGAGCCGCGCTGGGCCCGGCTCGGTCCGGCGGCCGCGGTGCCGGTGCCGCCGTCGGGCGCAGCCCTTTGTGCGCCGGCGGCCGGGGCCGGCAGGGCCCGGCGGCGGGGGGTACCCGAGGCGGGGGGGGGGTGTGGGGGGGGAGATGGCGGCGGGGCGGGGAAGGGCAGGATGGTCCCGCCGGCGCGGGCGGGCCCCGGCTGAATTTCATCCCCCCCCTCCCGGGTGAGATGGACGCCGTCCCGGGGGCTGCGGAGTGAGGGAGGCGCAGGCTGGCGGCTCGCTGCGGGGAGGATGGCAGCGGGGCTCTCCGCCGAGCGTGAGGGGAAGGTGGGAGGCAGGGTGGGCGAAAAGTGGGAGAGCGGTTTAAAACAAAACAAAACAGAAAAACAGAAGGAAAGCCCGCTCCCGAAGAGCCAGGCTGTACCTGGGCGCGCGGCTTGCGAGTGCAACATGGAGAAAAGCAAACCCTATTGATCTGAGAGCGGCCACCAAATAGGATGCTGTCGTGCGTGGATTCTGTTGAGATGATGCTGTTGGATTTAATAATCCACTAACCTCATGTGTAGGCATCTAAATCAATCAGCACATTGGTTATCCCCTTATAGCTTTTAATACACCGTATTCTAAGAGAACTTTTGTGTTGAGATTGAGTGTTACCTATTTGATGCCACACTTGTGTATTCTTCCCCTGCCACGTTTTTTTCTTCTTTGAATCTTCATCCTCCCCTCCTTGATTAGGTAGAGAGCAGGTGTGGAACGGGAAAGGAAAGTGGCAGAGTTTGCAGTAATCTTGCTGCTCCTTCTTCAAAGCAATAATAATGTCATTAGCTCATCATATTATCAAGCTCATTAATTTCTGGTCCAAAATAAACTTCATGGCCTTTCTGCCTCTCCCGCCCTAAGGGAAACAGGCTAGTGTCCAAGATGGCATGTTTGCCATCAGTGAGTTGCTGATACGTACAAGCATGTTTGGGAGTAAAGTGGTAAGTTCTCCAGTTGTCTTGGCAGTGTTTCTTTCGCTGTGACTCTCTTCACTTGAGGCTCTTTGCTTGAACTGCAGGTCGTTTGGGTGAAGTTCAACATAATCACAGATAGGTATGTGTATTTTTGTTTTTTTCAAGTTTGATTCTACAAGCACTACAACCCATACAGTTTCCATTCATTTTCTTTCAAGACTGCAGCTGTATATGAGATGATGGAGTTAAACGGAGTTGTTGCTGTAACCTGCAGTGAACTTGCTTTGCTGCGGTGAGCATTGGGCTGTTACAGAGCTCCTCGTGCTGTCAACAGTTCTGGCCCTTGGATTTTAAACATAAATGTCCTGGTCTTTCCTGTAACTTTCACAGGAGCCCTTGGCTTTTGGTTCCCTTCTATGTACTCTAGTCTTCTTCCTCTTCGCATCTATTGTTACGGAACCTTGGTGACTAAAATTATGTGTATTACATTCAGTACCTTTTTTCAACCTTTTTTAAGGGCAGTCTTATGTACTCTTAAGAAAATCTCCTTACCTCTTTTTCTCTTAATTCCCACCTTCACCTTTCCACCCTTATACGCATACTTAATTGGAGAAGGCAGGATAGAGAACAGTTGGTCTCCAGATATAGCTTGAATTCAACAAGCATAGGAAAAACACCTGACCAGATTGTCCCTGCTGAGCATGATTAAAATGGCAGGACCGCTTATCAAAACTTTGTACTGCAGTTTAACAGTACATTGCAGATGGCTCAGTGAAGTGTACGTGAGCTGTACCTGACAAGGGCTGAAATCAGAATGGGCTTTAGTTGAGGTAACGTTGGACAGAAATAAGGATGCTATTTCCTCTTCCCTGTGTGATTTCTTTTATCTCTGAAGAGACACATTAACAAATAGGACAAAATTCCACTTAAAGTTACAGGGAACTCCACTAGCACAAAGTGTATGTTCTTTTCCCTGCCAGAGCCAAAGCCTTCTGCTCTGTCTTAATCTTCTTACAAAATGAAACTATTGCATAGTCCTGTGCTAGTTTTGTTTTTTTTTTCTTTCTGCTTCTGTTTGCAGAAAGATGCATTGTTTCCAAATCCTAAATGGTGTTTTGTTTACTTACAAAACTATTATGGAATAACTGGATTTGAGGCTTACATTTTGTGGGGAACCAGTGTGAATAAAGTATTGCTGTTAACTGTAATGAGTTCACCTGTACTAAATTTATGATAGCCATAAATTATGGTAGGCTGCTTCTACACTTTATGCGAATACAAAAAAACCCCAAGAAAGGTTGCATTCAGTCTTACTCTTTTGGTTTACGAGAACATAATTCTTGATAGGAATGGCCAAGATACTGACAAAAAAAAGTAATTATCATCTGTAATGGATTAAAAATGTCCTGTTCTTTCAGTGGGGTTTTTTAGTGTTAATACTGAGTGTTGGTGCATGCATATTAGTCTGTTTATAGTCAGTGCAGTAACAAAGAACAGGTGACTAGGCAATTGGTATGTTGAATATTACAAGATAAAGAACAAAAGACAAAAAGCAAAGGAAACCCAAAATTTCATTATATCTCAGACTGTTCCACTACCTTCTGGTACTGAGCCCCTGGTAATAGGATTCTTTGTCTATGCTTGTATTTCAGGCTAATACCAGGGAACTTTTGCTTGTGGGTAGCTCTTAGTAAGTAATTGATACGATACTTTTAAGTAAAACTAAAAGGAAGGGAATAGAGAGACATTAGAAGGCATTATCCAAATTTCTTGTTTACCTATGATACTAACCAATATAAAATGAGAAAAAGAAACACTAATGCCAAGGCCTCTGCTGCATGCTTGATGAAGATGCTCTTAAATTTGTTACATGAAAATCAGTTTGCCATCTGATGCGTGATCGTGTCAGGATTCCAGGAGTGGGGCAGCACCTAAATTGGGGACTGATTATTGCTAGGACACAGGCACTTGTAGGTAAAATCAGGATAATCTAGGAAGTGTTTAATTTGCTGGTGCACCAAACCAATAATCTGTGTCCTGTTTCGGTTTCTTAATTGCAGGAGTGCAGATTTCAAATGGTTAAAAAGGAAACAAACCCTTGCTTATGTTTTTTTTTTTGATGCTCCTAAAATCAATGGATACCTACGATTTACCTGTAAAATTTCCGTGTGCCTCCAAGTCTGGACATGTTTAGGAGTGTGTAAGACACGGCAGTGATGAGAAGCTGGGCACCTACAGCGGTTATACACAAGTCGTAGCAAAAATGAAAGAAGTGCTTGTCTCTTTTGTAAAGAGCAATTTACGAGTGCTACCTTTGGATCCGGCCTTTCACAACAGCATGTCCTGCTGTGCCTTTATCTGTGGCCGTCTAACCGTGCGTGGGATAGACAGCATAACTGTGCAGTTCAGTAGACAGGATGTTCATCTTGGGAAGCAGGAGGCTTGGGTTCTTGTCCTAGTCCAAATGAGTATTCAGTGTTTTAAAAAGGAACCGAGAGCCACCGGACTCTTTTCTGTCTGTAAATCCATGCAAAACCCAAACAGTTTTAGGAGGAGAGTGTGGTGACTGGCTGCGCGAGGGTACCCTGATGCATTACCAAGGAAGTGCTGGGTGGAGGTTACGATACCTTCCAGGGAAAAGGCAAGGAAGGCTGTATTGAAACGATGTACAGCTCAGACTACGTGAGGATGCTGCCCATCAGACTGATGGGCAAAGGAGACAATCGGTCTTGCCTTTCTGTTTCATCCTTGTGTTTTATGAGGCGGTTGGTTATAGTCTTGGCATCCTGAACTTTCCCCTAAAGTTGTTGATCTCTATCAGACATAAACTTGTGGAAAGCTGGGACTGATGGTACATCTCCTTGCTGTGTGCTATTGGTAAATCAGCCTAGCTGCTCATGTTGCTTTTTTGTCTCCCTGCCCGCCACCTTTGCTATTCTCGGGCATGCAACTTCCTTCATGTATTTTGTAGGGACAGCAGGCACGTAATTTTGGACTGCTGCTTCTCCTGGGAATCGGGGAACTTGGGACCTAGGCTCGGTGAGGCTTGCTCCTGCAGTGCTGCATTTTTTGTGTACCTGTAGGTGCCAGTTCCTTGGTAGAGAGCTAGGGTGAAATAAAGAAGAGAAGAAGCTTTGTCGCATCTTGGATGGGGAATGAAAGCTGGTGTACTGACTAGCCCTAATACTGTTGTTTATCTTGCAGTAGTATCAATAATGTGGTGTTTCTTTTCCAAACAAAAGATGTATCTATGTCCCAAAGAGTTAAAGATCCTGTGAAGCTTTGTGTAGTAGAAATGGTAGTTCTCTCAGCCAGATCGGTCTTCACCCTGGGTACAACCTTGTTGCCTAATTGTAGTTTGAGACTGCTCAGAAAAAAGAAAATGCTTGTCCTAGAAGTAGGTGTTGAGCTCCCTATGTTTTATGAGAATGAGAGGGCATATAGATTCCTCATACATTTGGAGTGAAATGGTCAAAATTTTCCTTATGCTCAGATCCACCTCTTCTGTATGGCAGAACATTTAGAATCCAACACCTCCTGTGTGTTTGCATATCCATGGGAAAAAAAACCCCAAACCTATTTAAAACCTTTACAGTGTTTCTGCATCAGTGTTAAGAGTTCTTTAATGGTTAGGCGTAAGCAGTATGACATTTGCCTCTTTCTATGTGTAGCACCTCTACTCCATGCAGACAGACTTTCTCATTTGCTGTAAAGGAAATGGGATTTCAGTGAAATTTTCAGTTGTGTTTTTTTTTCCCCCTGTTGTTGTTCTCATGCATTAGCATTACTTAGGTAATTATATTGTGCTTGTTAGGAGCCCTGACAGCCTAAACGGAGTTCTTTGTCAAAAATGCAATGTTTCCCTTAATTAGGAAAGACTAGAAACAGCACCTGAATCTATTAATTAAATAGTCAAAGTTGATATCTGTTTAGGATATATTAACAAGGAAACCAAAATAATTTCTGACTGACGTGTTGCCCAGAGTAAATGAGCTTCTGTGAGGCTTTTTTGTGGAGAAAAATAATCTGTTGATGCTGCAACTGTCACACATACACGGTCGTGCAAAATTCATGTGAGATCTTTCTAAATTCTATGGTACTCAGAACAATAGCCACTATTTCTTCTTCAAAGCTCTTCAGAGATGTTAAATAATCCTTGTGACAACCCTATGAAGTGAGTATTGTAGTAATTTTTGATGGATGGCAAACCCATTAATTGGCATTGTCACCAGCTGTACTGCGAAAGTGGGGTTTTCAAAGTGCCGACGGCTTGGCCTGCCGCTAAAACTTGTGGTTGTGTGAGCAAGGGATGGGTGAGCGCGTCTTTCTGCCTCTTCTTCTAGCTGTAGCTGTGTGGACAACAACATTTTGCAGACTAAGTGGTTGTCAGCATGCAGGTGCATACATCAGGCTGGACTCTACACATCCTCATAAAGGATGAATTTAGCTTGTTCTAAATTATTCTGCCCGTGTTACTGGCATCATTTTTTGGAGGAGAGATGTGCAGAGCTCTTGGCTCTGCTGGTGTCTGTAAAGTTTGACCGCATGTGAAAGCTGGGTTGCTCAGACGGACTTCAGAGCACACGTTTGCTCATGCGTGGGTTGAGGTCCTGGTCGGACCCTTCCCGCTGGGCTCTTGCCAGGCTGAGCTTGCTCAGGGTTACAAGTTGCCTTGAGGCTGGGCTCCTAACTCCCTTTGATCCAAAAAGGCTGCAGACTCAGTTGGTTCCTCTGCTATGTAAGCACCGGGCAGTATCTGCAAGCGGAAGGAGGTCTGGATAACCAGGACGTAAGCTGCTGTTTGGGTCAGACCAGCATCGCAGCTTTTCTGCGCAGCCTGGCTTCGGTTGCTGAGATGTGCGTGTCTCTTCTCCTCCACCAGCTCTGCCTCCTGCCCTTCCAGGAGTTATAAATGCCACAGCAGATGGCTTGGGGAGACAGTGCCTGTAATTACTGTGGCAAGATTTGCCTAAGCTTGACTCTGTACAAAGAACGCTTTTTTCCCCCTGGAGCTTGGAAGCTGTTGGTGCTTCAAATGCAGATTTGGTCTTTTCAGGCGAACACGATGGTGGAAATGTGTGCATTATGTGCTGGTTCAAAACCAGCCTGTTTTTCCTCTTAACATAATTCATATGATGGTTTAGTGTTACCATTTTTCAGTCTTCACCCGCTGGGTCAGCTTTCAGGTTCCTGGTAGTGATGTAGGCTAGACTGCTTACGGACCCAAATTTTGATAATGGCTGACACACCGTTAAATAACACAGGTATAATCGCTTTATTTGATAAAGGTAGGTTTTTAAACCCATTAGCCTGACTGGTAGCCTTTCATCAGGTTTCAGTGCAAATGTTGTTTCTCCTCCCAGCTGAGCAAAGATGCGCGGCTATATGGTTGACGCATGTATCTTTAAGGCCTAATGCAAGCATTCATCTCCCAGTTGCAGTTGTGATTGATTGGTCCAATGTTACGCTGCACAGTGTGTACTTTTTTTGCGGGCCCCCTTGCTCCAAATGCCTTCCTGCAGTCTTGGGGTCCCTGCCAGTGTGTCTGAGCTGAACTTCTCCTCTCGCATCCCTCTGGTGCCTGTGGGCCTGGGGTTGTTAACCACGTAGCCAGCCTCTGCTTTAAGTTTGAGTTGTGAGGGCTGAAACCAAAGGGAAAGAAAGGTTTTCATTCCTTGAGGTCAGTGAAGGTGCTGTGACCCAAACCACCCAGGCCCGCGGAGCAGTGCTGTTTTTCTTCTGGTGGTCACGGCAGAGGGTGACGCCTCTGGTTCCTCAGACAGCTTCCGGGGGTTGCTCGCCGTACAGAGGGCTGGAGCCCCTCTCTCCCTAGGGAGCATGAGGCTCTTGTCTCTATTTCAAGGATTTTTGTTGTTTGTTTTTTTTTAAGTTCGCTTTGCCTGTTAAGTACCTTTGGCTAAAACTATAAACAGCAGTGGGAATTTGGGCCAGGTTCCAGATCCTTACTGGTTCCCCTCCCCCGGCATTGCCAGTGAAATACCCTCCTCACTGGGATCACGGGACTGAGGTGGCTTTTGGTGTTTTGTGTTTTGAGGGGTTTATCTTGTCTTTCGCTTTCCGGACCAACCCATGGCAGGGGGACAGTGCCATGCCTTTTAGCAGTCTGTGCTCTTAACTAACTCTTCGGAAACTTGTAAATGTTTTTCATGTTGAATTTGTGCACGGGATCACTCTTACCTGTGGAGAGGACAACTACTTGAAAATACATGTGTTTCATATATAGCTAGCGCTGTGGCAAGGATGTTTACATGACCTCTCAAGAATTGAGATGGCTTGATCTGAAATATGATGCACTTTGAGTAATTCAGTTTGCTTTTTGTTGTTTCAAGTTGAATTGGTTTTGATGGCGGAAACTGAACTGGCTAGCTTAACTCTCCAGTTGCATTTTTCCCCAACATCTTTCTGTGATGGTACGAGACCTATCACTGCCAAATGCTGCTGGATTCCCTTCAAGCTTTCTTGCCCAAATACTCGTCAGAGAACACTCCGTGAGCCCCCTCCCTCTGCCCGCTCTGAAAGGACTGAATTTGCCTTCATTTCCTAACAACCTTACAGCAGCGTGTCTCAAGCTGAACTCCAAAGGCAGTGGCACTACTTCTGCCTTGAGAAGTGCCTTGGCTGCAAATTGCTAGACACTGGGAGGTTAGGCAGCAGCAGGGTCGCAATATGCTTGCCCTGGTCCTCTGCTCTTCCCTGGCTATTCTCTGCTGGCTACTGCCGGGGACGTGTGGTGAGATGGGGTGAACCTTGGCTCTGACCTGGTACAGACGTGCTTGTTTGCTGCCTGGGTCCTGCTCAGCCCTAGAAAAGGCATTCAGCCTTGCATTTGAAATGAAAACTTTGGTTAAAAATGGCATTGCTTCAGCTTGCTTGTTGCGGCTGTAGCTGTGGCTGTGATTGAGGACCATAATTTAATTAATGGGAAAGGTTTTTGGAGCATATAGTCTTAGAATTAAGATGTGTCCATTAAACACGTATGTATGCTTATGCTATTAGATGTATACTGCTAGCAAGCTCTCCTGAGTGCAACTGTGCCTATACCAAAGCCCTCTTGATGGTACTTTTCCTTTTTTAATTTATAAGCTTTTGCTAGCAACTTACCAATAAAATAATAAGTTTTACTGGCTGAAATGTTTCATTTTAGTCTGTGTACTATAGGTTTTTTATGGTATACTCCAGTACACTGCTGGAGTAGTATATTGGCTTTTCAGCACCAATATTATGCTGGAGAAAGAGAGCTGACTGAAGTAGTGGTGATATTAAAGGGAATTTTACAGAGTAGCTTGGAAAGCAGGCTTTGTAGCTTTCCAGAATCCAAAGGTATCGTTAGCTTTACTGGAAAAAAACAAGTTGCCTTGTTTTGCTGTTTACCTGATGAACTGGCATTCATAGCATCATCTTGGTTATATTTCACAGTAAAAACCAGATGGACAAGTGTTCATCATTGCTGAAATAACAGGACCTGCTGTATGCAACCCACTATGAACCTTACCTCATTCAGGTAACGTGCCTGTACCTTTCTCTACAGCAAAAGGAAGTGGTATAATTCTTTTCTTTCTTTTTCTCTTGCATTGTTTTGGTTTTTTTCCCTGTCAATTTTTTAATGTCCTAAACCTTAAAGATTTTCTACAGATGCAATGACCTCAGCATTTGTCAAGCATCCATATGGTAGGTCTGGTTTGAACACTGAACGTTTGGTTTTCTTTCAAGGCATTTCTGCACTAATTCTCCCAACACCAATTCAAAAGCTGTCTTGATGGATCCCAAAGGAAGCTGTGAACTACTGGGGAGGGTTATCCATGGATAACTTGGCTTGCTGGGCCTGAGAAAGGCAGAGGATGTGTTTTTGTGTCAGGGAAATAGGCAAAAGCTTTATCACACTTGGTGTTGCGTTTGAAATTAGCACTGGTTGCTCTTTACACTGCTGCTGCGAAGGAAGGCACATCCATTGAGGATTTCTAATGGTAGAGTGAAGACTTATTTTTTTAGTGAAGGAACATCCAAAAAGAATGTTTCAGATTGATTTAATGAGCATTTCCTAAGTTGATTTTAATAAAACTTTGCCTAGATGGCTTTTTTAATTGAATATTTAAGCAAGTTGAAAGCAGACATTTTACTGTCTCTCTTTAATTTGTGCTGATACATGGTTTAGCATAATTATTTTTTAATGTCCTTTTTAAAAGTGTGGTGCCCTCATCCTCTTGACCCTCCTCCTTCAAGAAAAAGTGGATTTAATTTGTTTGGAGAGAAATGTCTACTGTATTGCTGCTCTGTGACAAGGAGGCGTGTGGGAGGGTTGGGCTTTGTGAAAAAATTGCTGGCTTTTAAAGTGATGAGTTCAGGCCAAAAAGGCCTTAAGAATGGTCTGAAGCATACTGTGGCAGCGTTTGTAAGCTCCCTTTCTGAACCTCATGAATTCAGTTCTAAATATGAACTTTGCAGCATTACACAGATGCTTTGGTTTTACTGGGTGACCTAAAATAACCAATTTACAGCTTTCCTCCCTGCCGCCCCCCCCACCCCGCCCCTCCAGCAGGCCTGACCTTTTCTTATTGATGTGCATTGACTCTCCTGAGATCTGGGTCCCTAAAGCGGGAATGGAGCCATATCCTTGTTTGTTCAGGTTTCTGCCTGATCCAGCATGGGGAGTAGTGGAATAGCAGAATACTCCTGGGTGGGAGCGTTTTGTCACAGGGCAGATAAAACTGGCTGCTTACCTCCTATCGAGTTGGCTCCTTGCTCCTCCCCAATGCAATAGGAATACCATCACTGAAGAAAGGTTGGCAGCATCTTTTCTAGTGTGATTACAATTTAGTCTGGAAGGGAGGAGTCTGTTTGCTGGTACTCTTAATCCCTCACTGAGTAAGATCAACGGCAACAGCCTCTGGTTTTGGTGATATCATTGCCTACGTTCATTTGTGCCTCTGTACTTACGCTGGAGTCTTTTCTTTAATGCTATTGATTAACGCAGCTAGGTTGGCAAAACATCTAAGGGGAAAGAAAGCCCTAGGCTTGCCTGTATTCCTACCAAATACCTGTTTTGATAATAACAGAAAATGTTGTGCTTCCACTTAGCAGTCTGCAAACTTGAACGTGAGTCAGTCTTAGGTGGTTGCAAAAAAAAAAAAAACCAAACCACCACCAAATCCCAACCAACCCCAAACCCTTCCCTTCTCTCTGACCCCAAACCAAAAAAAGCAGGCACACTAGATGGGGACGCATGCACACTAGATGGGGATGCATACACACTCCTGCAAAATGGGTCTATTTGGCACGAGCTGGACTATGGCATGCAACTGAAGGCATCGCCTTTTAAGAAACACCTTTTCCTGAGGACAAGGCTGTAAGAAAAATTGAGTGAAAAAAATTCACAGGGATGTCTAGAAAACATTACAGGTTTACAGAATGAAGGTTGTTCTACCTAGAGAATACCTGAAAGCCTTCTGCAAGAGGAGGAGGGAGGCAACTCCGCGCCTGCTGTAGAAAGGACAAGAAGTTATGGATTTAAGATGCAGAAGGGAGAGCTGGAAAGCCTTGGAAAAAGCTTTCCGCTGCCAAACAGGAGTTGTGAAATCTCTGTTGCTGGAAAGAACTCAAAAAGAAAGATTCTGGCAGATGCCTGTGGGAAGGGTTGGGGTTTGGTGTTCCTGCACTGGGGGCCAGAGTGCTGGGTCCCTGGTGGGAAATGCACCCTTACAAGGTGTGGGCAAGGTGCAGGGAGGAGCCAAAGAACTAAGTTTGGGCTGTCCTTGCTCATCCCTTAATGTTGCCCTGCAAAAAATGGGTGGGAGGGGGGGTGGGGGGCAAGAAATTGTGGTCATGAAGAAGAGAAGTTAAAGGTGATGGAGAAGCTTAGCTGTCAAAGGTTGGGGACAGCTGGTTTAGGTGGTCTCTTGAAATCCCCTTCAGCTACACACACTGCAATTTTGTTTTGGTAGAGACTCGTGTTCCACGCCTGCTCCGCTCTAGGAGCCTAGCGTGCTGTGAATTCCAGCGCAGGGCAACGCTGATCAGTCTGTGTGTCAGACTGAATGACCCTGGGAAGGATACTGGTATTTTTGCTTTTCTGGCAAGGGGTCCTTTTAATTAGTGGCTGTTTCGTATCTTCCTCTTTAAGTCTGTGAAACAATTCACTTGTGGTCCGTATGTGTTCCATGCAGAAGGTGGAACAAAGCCTTGAAGATGCTGACCTTGGGGATCAGCCTCAGAACTGGAGCCTGAACTCAGCTACCGGAAAGTCCGTGGTGCCCGCTTCCTTTGGTGTGCTATTTTTTCCAGCGATTCGGCTCCCAGTGAATTTCTGCGGCACAGAATTAATTCCTGACGAACCAGCCAAAGTACCTTAGAGTCGCTCTGGCCAGAAGCGGTAACTACCAGCAATGCGTGGAGGGCACTAAACAAAAGCTGAAAGGCTGGGTAAACCTCATTCAGAAGCTAGCCGGTATGTGCCCGCAGAATTTAAATGCAAACGCTGGTTCTCTCTACAACAGAGTACTGCTTGCCTTTTTGGTATTACAGCCATTGCACAAAGCTGGTGGGTGCTACAGTAGTTTTGCAGAATGATAAGCAATGAATTAAAATCTGAGTCAAGTTCCTGGCTCCCTGTGCTGGCAAACACTTCGCTAGCAAGTATTAGAGACAAAGTACCAGAAAATTTATGGACTGTGATGGTCTGTCACTCTGTATGAACAGAAAAGAAATACCATCCAGGTTCCTGAAATGCTTTCTGTTATGCATGGTACGTCTAAAATTGTTTGGCAGGACATACGGTCTTTGCGTGTTGGTAAAACACAGGCGATCTAGGGTGCTCCACACAAGGATGATCTTGTTCTTTGAGTTCTCTCCCCAGGAATGGCCAGTGCCTAACCTCGGCAGTGCTGAGCTGTCATTGACTGTCTCTGAAAAACTCATCGACAGTGTGTTTATCTTTAAGATAAGTAAGACACAGTTTGCCTTCTTGTGACCACAAGGAACTCCAGACTTTGTGTTGCTGACTGCGGAGTGTGTGCCTAGGTAGGAGAGACAGAACTGAGATAAATTGAGCCTCTGTTGAATGACTCAATAGCTGCTGGGGGAATTTGTAATGCGCTGTTTTTTAAAATGCCGTATGCTTTTATGAGAGGGGATCCCTGCTGTGTTCCTGCCTTAGTTCCAGAGCAATGCTAAAATGGGATTCTGTACATTGGAAACATTTTGGAAGTAAATGGACACCGTATCTTGGAAGACTCCATATTTTGCAGATAACGTAGTATTTGGACTTCACAATTCTGGTGTAATCTGGGGGAATTACACCTATGAGAGAAGGTATAAACAGCAGAAAGCCAGTACCTGCACTTTGCAATACGCGTTTGCTCTGGCTAGCCAGGGAGTCCTCATTAACTATGTGCTTCTAAACCTGAAAATAATTGTTACACAAATTAGAAACCCACTGCACTGATACAGGCCCTCTCTGCAGGGGTGTCTGTCTGACAGCAGCTGTGTTTAACAAGTTCTAGCTGTGCCACGCACATACAACTTGGTTACAAAGTGAGGATTTTTTTTTCCCCACTGAGTTTTTTTGCTTGAAGCTTTAGCTTGCGGATCTTCTCTAGAAGAGGGTGGATCTGCTCAGACAGGTGAATTTGTGCGTCTCCAACTTGTCTTGATCTCTTGGTGTAATTTTCTCTTGTTCACCTCCTCCTCCCCTTCCTTATTTCATCCCACTCTACTGTGGGTTTTGTCAGGGCTCTTTTTTAAGCATTTGAGTCAGTTGCCACATTACAGTAACGAGCAGGTAAGTTTAATGCTGAGTTGCATGATAGATGAAGTAATTGTACTAGCAACGCTTAATCTTTGTGTACTTCATTTTTGTACTTCCGGTGTAATTAGATCAGGTTTTCTTTATTGTGCCCCTAGCCGTTTTCCTTCTATACTAGACACACGTGGGGAAGGGAGGGGAAGGAGAAGGAGCATGAAGGGAGTAAAAAGGGCCTTTAACTATTCCTGGGTTTTCTTGGATTTACATTTACATAAGCGTGTCTGCCTTGGGTGTGGGCTGCGGTTCTTTTCTCCTGAGTCCACCATGTAGGTAGCCAGCAGACCTGAACGTAACAGGTCTACATTTGGGTAGGTGCTGCTATTATTGCAGCTATGAACTAAGCTAGCAGGATTTTGGAAAGGGTCTGAGTGAAATAGAGGAGGGTGTGGGGGTAGATGCTGGGGTGGCTGTGCAGGATCATCTCTTCAACCCATTGCTTTGTGGGACTTGCTGTTGCCTGCCTTGCTCCAAATTCCTACAGCGCATCTCTCCTGGCCTCACTTACTGCTTCCCAGGATCTGTCTTTCTCATCTTGAATTTGCCGTTTGTCAAATTTCTTTTATTTCCTCCACCATGAACTGTTGGGGTTGTTTCTGCTGCTTCCTCCCCGCTGTACCCCACCAAGGCACTTTCCACTGCTTTGTCGGAGGGTGGGAGGCTAGGACTGCTCTCTGGAGGGCTCTCACAGGCACTTAAGAGCTGCTGCACGTTTTTTAGGATGGCAGTATCTCTTCGTTTTCTTGGTAGTCCTAGTTTCCTGCTTCAGGTCTGGATGCAATCCTAATTTATGTAGAGATCCTATCTTAAGACTTGCTTAGATGTTAACTTAGCACAGACGGCTTTGCAGTTCTTGCGATGGAAGTGATAGTTTCCGTGTGTGGAGGGAGCTGTGTAAGCTCGCGAAAGACCTTGGTTATATTGGCCAGTTCTTGACTACAGCCTTTTTAGTTGTTTGATGAGAGGTTATTTTGGGAAGAAGAATGTGATTGGGTCAAAAATCAAACTTCGATCAAAGCTGATTTATTGTGTATGGGTATGTTTTGGTTGCTGGGCATCGCTCACAATAGAAGTTGGAAGAAATAAAGTGTTCAAACTAATTTTTCCCAGGGGTCTTTCATGTTGGCAATGAGTGGCTTTCCCGACGTGGTTTCACTTCAGATTCCTGAATGCAAATTTTTTGTTTTGTATTAAATGTACTTTTGACTGTCTAACAGAAATGCTTTGCGAAAGTAGTAAAGCCCAAAGGGGAACAAAACCATTTCCTTTTGGCTTAATGTTTTTTCTGTAGGTCAGTTGTGGCTATGTCTTGTTTTGACCTATTTAATTCTTAGTATGAATTTGAAATTTTCAGTCCTGCCAGTGAGCAGAGTAAACTTAGTAAAACACTTGGGTAAGGTAAGGCAGAGTACTTGGGAGTCCTGAGCCATGCTGATATCACCTTTGTTCATGGTTATCATGGTGCTTCCCATCAGTAGTCACAGTGGCCTTGGAGAAGAGGGTTAGCAGCTCTGTGCAGGTAGAAAGCACTTTCCGAAAGTGTGTGCGTATCAGGTAGTTAATGTCTATAGTTAACATGTTTGATGCCTAAAACCCAGGGTTTTGAGTCCATGATGTATACTCTTCCATGTGGGAGACTGATTTTGCTCTTTTAATGAAAAGAGAAACCATTATGATCTGTCATAAAGCGATAGTGGGAAATAGTGTTGTAAATCACTCGACGTATTTTGAAAGCCTAGTGCTTTCAGGCTGCTATCTTCTATTGGCCCTCTGTGCAGCTCAGTTTTTAGTGTGCACTTTTCCTCTCGCAGTCACTATTCTCAAAAGTTCCTTTGGTTCTTTATTGGACCGATACCACCCAAAGTATTCCAAATATTTACTCAGTGAAAGCAACTTTCTTTTCTGCACACTGAAGTCACATGGCCATCCACCAAATGAACTGGCTGGAAGGGGATAGGATGGAGGGACCGGCCTGGTTCTAAATCTAGTTGTAATCTTCCCTGCTTTAATTAAATGCTGTAGAGGCTAGTGGGACAACTCGGGTATCTGAACACCTAAGGTCACTTTGGGCACTCTAGGGTATTTCTCCTGGCCTGGAGCCACCACTCTCAAAGGGTATTGGTTTCCCCATGGTCTGGTGTCACATATGGTAGTCCCACGTGGATGTTGTGGCTCTAGCTTGGAAACATCTAAAAATGGTACTTGGCCACCTGTGTTTAGAAACCTAGATCTCTTCCATAAGTGTTGGTAAGAATTTCAAGGAACAACTTTGTTCTGTCTGTTAACTTAGGAGCCTTCATAACTGATAGACCTTTCCTCAAACCTCAGTTGTCTTTTCACCTCCTTGCCTCAGTGTTTGTCTATGTGTTCAAAGCCAAAATCTTTAAGTGCCCATAAGTACATATACCCAGATGTCAGTGTGTGGACTCAGTGTGAGATTATTTGACTCTCATGAAGACATAATTTCATTGCTATAAGACTCTTTAATTGCTCTGAAATGAAGATCTCGGAGTAATCTATAATAACGTTTCATGGATTCAGCACTGCTAAAATGCAGGCGCGTAAGTGCATGAATAGTGTGCCTTCAAAGATAGATACTCATGGGACTACAAGTGCTGTAAACCTTAATATTTTCATTGTTGGCAGAATCAAGATTTTTATTATGCATTAAATAGTTTCTAGGCTGCTGAGAAAAGTAGCGTCTGATTGTTTGCTTTCTTCCCTGTTGCTGGCCTACAGCGTCATACCCGTTTTAATGAAATACCATGCCTCTGCTATGATGAAGGCAAAATGAGTAAGGTAGTGAATGGATGGGTATGGTGACATTTTTTTTTTTTCCTAGTTTCCCACTGTCCTTTAGAACAGTACTTCCAAACAAATAAACTGGGACACTATGCGATAGCTTTGTAATAACTCTGATGTTCTAAAGAAATAAAAGAAAACATCTCCAGAGGTTTCCAGCTTTGGAAAAATATTTGTCACGTGAAAAGCAAAGTCATTCCCTAGCAAAAAGTACTTACATCTCTATGTTTTCCAATCCTCTCTTATTCACCAAAATGCTGAGGTGTACATTTAAGTCCTCCTGATTTCAAGATTCCCATGTTTCCTGAATGAAGCTGCTTTATTATTATCATCATCATTCATAAAGAGTATTTTGAACTTTGATAAAGGGGCCATAGTTGCAAAAATAGGACAACCATCTTGAGCTGCGGAAAGAATGATTAGTGTGGCTATTAAGAAAAAGTGCAGCCTCTGAAAAGTAGTTGCATCAATGGTGCAAATCCAGGTAAAGATTCACAGAGTCTCTGAACGTTGTTGATCTTGGTATCTGAATGCCTATCTGAAACGACGGTGATGCAAGTTACTTGGTCAGTAAGCATTGAGCTTTTATTAAAACTCCTTATATGTATGTGCATATAAATGGTCTACATAGATTCAGTTGTTTATTATTTTGAGTAAGCATTTAATGTTTTAAATACCCTTCCAGGAGGGAAGGCATATGATGGAAGGAGAGAAGAGTTTTTCTAAGTATATATTCCTTTTCTCTTAGTTTCTTCCACGTCCAAGAGAAAGACAGGAGCATAGTTGGCTGGTTTTAAGAATCAAGCAACAGACAGAGCTTTAAGCCTAGAAATAAATAATTAGAAGCCTTCTGTCCAGCTCAGTAACTCATGCCCATCTGTAGTAACCAGCACTCAAATGATGTTTAATCCAGGTTATTGCACTGCGGAAAAGCAAACATCCTTTCCTTTGGAGTGCATCAAATGCTGGTTGCAGTTGTAGTTAATGTGTCTGATTTCAGAAGGCATTAACTGTGTGCTTACTTTTACCTATTTTTCTTTGTCTAAAAATCAGCCAGTACTTTGTATATGGGTCAAAATATATTCTATTCACCAGTATGTACATTGAAAAGCAAAAAGTCTTACGACAGCGTGTTATAACATTATAATGAACTGGGTAAATACTACTATAATTTGTGCTTTCCAAATAGTTCAAATTGTGTTTGCTGCTTTGCGGTGTGACAAACCGCTGGCCGTGGGGCTGAGTATGTTTCCAGGGGCTGGATGTAGCTTGGGTAGGAGGCGGCAGCGGAGCCCGCAGCACTGTGGTCGGGGCTGGGCAGCGGGGCAGGACACTGGGTTGGAAAACCAAGCCTGGCACCTGGCGAAATGCAGGTGTGAGAAATCATAACCGTTCCTTGTGACCTGTAGAGCACTCAAAAAGAGAAATCGGCTCAAACTGACTTGCGCCAGTCAGTAAAACTTTTGGAAGTCTATGACGGTATTTCTCAAATTCACCTGCTTGCATATGAGCGATGCCAGGGTTGGCCTCAGAGATCCAGAGGGCACTTGTATGTTTGCTTTACCTGTGCACTTTACCCTGATTAGGTGACTTTTCCAAATGGTATTTATATTTTAAGCAACATGAGATCGCAGCTGGATCTTTGAAGGATGTGAGCGGTGGTATACATGTAAGAGTCCGTACCTGCTTGCGGTTTCTCTCTGGACGTGCTCCGCCTCAGCACGGGCTGATGCCAGCCGTTTTAGCAATGCCTTCCTAATCTTTTGACACACTAGCAGCGCGTGCGGCTGGACGCATCTGGCAGGGTGTGCCAACACGCAGGCGTCTGACCAGCTGTCTCTTGCGCTGGCGATACTGTGGGGCACTTCATCTGCAGAAGAGCCCTGGGTTAAGGAGAGGGCACGAACGCGGAGTCGGCCGTCCCTTCGGGGCACTGAGCCTAAGCGGTGCGAGGTGAGGTCTCGCGAGCCGTGTGAGGTGCAGGCGTAGGTGAAGTCGGGGAGGCTGCTCCCCTGGCTGAGCCTGGAGGCCCTGGCCCCGTCGGGGCAGCGTGTGGTTCCCCTGCTCCTGCAGCAGCGGCCCCTGCGGCGCGTCAGCCCGCAGCGCTGCTTCTCGTGGGCCGCTCTGCAGGCCCACGCCCGGTCTTTGGTGCTCGCAGGATTACCTGTTATCGAGCAAGAGTGGTGCAACCTCGTTTCTCAGTTTGCTAAAAGTGGATTGGGATTTGATATCTGACGGTGCTGATCGTGCTGGGGGGGCGAGCTGAAGCTGGGGTCTCTTAAAAGACAAGCTGTAATGTCCCTAGATGTCCCCTCTGAAGTGTGTATTTACCGCTGAATACGCTATACTTAGGATGCTCTGTCAACGTGGAATTTTATTTTTCACGTGCTAATAAGTATTTTAACCTTTAATTATTCATATTGTTTTATGGGTTCTGTATTCCTGAAACAGCAATCCTTTTTTAAATCTCTCATCCTCTTAGGAGAAGTTGTCCTTACACGTGAATTTCTGTTTTCCGTGAGGATAATAAGACAGCTTTTGCCTCCCATCATATATGGAAATAAATGAATGTGATGGATGTAGAGAGGCATCTCACTTCCTTTTTTTTTTCTTTTTTTTTTTTTTAAATCTTTTAGTTTCTTAGTAGGGTGGGAAGTGGCTCTACTGTTCCATTTTAGCCTCTTGTGGCATCTGGGAAATGAGAAAGAGGGGAAACCTAACCCCTGTGCTCAGGCTGACAACGAGGTGTGAAAACAGGCTTCTGATATGTAGATGCCGTGCCTCTCTTTTGTGGAGCTTGAAGGCAGACAGTCTTACTGCAGCACCCAAATCTGTCACATTGAAATTTAAAAAAAAAAAAAAAAAAAAGCCTGGTTCCTCAATATTTGGCTATTCAGTTCACTTTTTCCTTTGCCCTTCTTTGTGTTTAAAAAAAATTAATTTTATTATTTTCTTTCTCCGTATGAAAAACTGGCTTATTTGGACAGTGTTATTTTCGTACAGTCAAATGTTATCTTTTTTTCTTTGATTTTAAAATTTTAAAAAACATGCTGTGAAAGTAATCTGAAAAGCGGTAGGTAGATTAAAAAGGAATGCTCTTTTTAACACAAGTAATGGAGGTCCCAGGAGCAGAGCGTCTGGAAGCAGGGAGAAACATGTACGTGAGAAGGAATAAATCTCTTTATGACTATGCTGTTTAACATTTTAAGGCCTTTTTGCATGGGGCGTGAGTAAACTGCCAGCTGTCTTTAGTGTTCAGGAAGAATTACTCCCTTTTCCTTCAGTCATTCTGGAGTCATTCGAGTATATCTTTACATTAGCAAGGTTTTTTCTGTCTCTCCTCCTGATACCTCCAGAGCGAACACTGCTTAGGACCACTTCGTGCACTGTGGGGATCACTGAGCTGATCCAGAGTAGTATTACACGAGTTGTAAAGATTCTATTTGGGATTGGGAGGCGGGGAACGTGTTTTTGAATGTCTGTGGTTATTGTGGGTTTTTTGTCTTTGTTTTTTTGTTTTGTTTTTTAAATCTCGAGTGGTAGAAGCTGTGTGGATGAAACATAAATGTAGGTGGAAGCAAAAAGGGATGTACTAAAACCCAATTTTTACTTCCCTAAGGCTTTCGGGAGGCTTATTTTGCCCATGACTTTTTGTGTACACATATGATGCTGTGTGTATTTTCTGCCTTTTTCTGCCTATGCTTAGTGCTCCGTTGTAGAAAGTATAAGCTTTTCTGCAGTGTTTATCCACTTAGAAGTTTCTGTTTGTGTGTGTTTTGCTGGATGTGATTTTTGGAGCAAAGCTAGGAGTAAACTCGGATCTGATGAAGGAATTGATCCCTCTCTCTGCCTCCCCTGGCAAGTTACCACCCCATGCCTGGCAGAGGTGAGAGAAGCATGCTGTGCTGCCCTAAATAAACTTTCTTGTGTTCAGAGAGGCTGATTGCTTTCATTGATAGAACTGTAAGACAAACCAGCCTGCTTTAAAGCGTCTGTGGCTAATGAACCAGTCAGTATGTTTTGATCCATCCTATATAGTTTACCACCTCAGCTACTCTTGACTATAAAGATCTGAGCTTACACCATTATGTGGCAAACACTTTTAATTTGGTTATTGGTATCTGATCCTGTAGTTGTTGCTTAAAGAAGCCAACAGAAGGAGCCCAGCTAGGTAGTCCCTTGCTTCCTGTGCTTTTGTGTATCTGTACCTGGTGTCCTGGTGTCTCCTTTCCTTTCGCATAGATCACAATGCCTGCACACATCTGATCCCCCATAGAGCTGGTGTCCAGGTAAAGTTTCGCTGCTGTACCTTGTCATGGAGCTCAAAACAATGAAGTAAATAAACAATGGCTGTATTGATCGAGGCAGCATGCAAAGGAATACAGTGACTATAAAAGAGCATCTGCTTTCACGTTTCACTTGGACAGGGGATCACTAAGTGTAAGGATTTGTCACCTGGAAGAATCAGGCCATGTGTGAGTGTGACTGGGGGGCATGGTTTAGGTTAGCATTTTCTGGCTTATTGTTACGTGGCATTGTGTACTGCCTACACAATGCAAGGCTGGTCGGCGTAACTCATGGCAAGCTGGACCCGGGTTTTCTGGTACGGGGCATTTTGCACTTGGACAACTTACCTTTGAAATATTCAGTGATCTGAGGAAACAAACAAAAAAGTTGTTTTTTCCCTCATGGCCCCTCCTTGCCCCTTCTCTAGCCCCAGTTTCCTGCACAGAATTGGTTTATCTTGTTCCATTTCTTGTCTTCCTCCCATGCATCTTCAACTAAAAGAAATAAAATGATTATGTAAGTCCTTTTGCTTTCTCTTTTTAGGCTGCTTTTACTCATTCTGCTTCATTATCAGTATGCTTTCTTTGTTTCCCTCTATCTTTTTCTGCACTTTATCTTACTTTCTTTTCCTGCTCCTTTTTCATTCCCCAGCTCCTTCACACACCCACCCCTTGGGTTCTTGGGTCACAAGCCAAAGGTAGAGGGTGTAGGAATTATCCCAGGGTTAACCCTGTGTCTCTGTATGCAAACTGTATCTTGCCTCCAAGAAAAACTTCCAGACTTCATTTAAGAAATGGTTAGTCATGAAGACTATCCTGGCCCTTGGTAAGTTGTTCCAGTGGCTGGTGATCTTTACTGAAGTACATGCCTTGTGGCCTGAATTTTTTTTAGTTTCATCCAGAAGCTGATGGCTCTTGTTTACCAGCTTTAGTTCCAGCAGCTGAGGTTTAATCTGCTGTAAAACTTGTTTCCATCCGGGGACTTAGACTGTGATCAAGTTTGTGGTTTTCTTCTTCACCATTTCCCCAGGACCTAATTTTTATACCTTTGGGTAGAGGGGGTGACTGTTTGGAAAGCCACAGAGCAAATACTGGAAGACTGTCAGTACGGTTCTGCTCTTCAGGCTGGCTTTGGAGGAGGCAATGATCCCAAGTTACGAGGCTTACCAGGCTCGGGAATGAGGTATGTACGTAGAGCCCTCCCTTTGTTTTCAGTGGCTCAGTATTTCAGATTAAACAAGCTATCTCTGCTTTTCCAGGTGCCTGTCAAGGTGTTTGTGGGGAAAGTAGTCTTTTTGGTCACTTGGAAGAAAAACGGGGGGGGGGGGGGGGGGGGG
>JAVKLA010000058.1:8633054-8643135 GCA_034782735.1 Sagittarius serpentarius
CCCCCCCCCCCCCCCCCCCCCCCCCCCCCCTCCCCCCCCCCCCCCCCCCCCCCCCCCCCCCCCAACAACAGGGCTCACACACAGGACTCAGTATTATTAAAATCTTAATAGGCTGAGTGTAATAGTTTTATTTGTACTACAACAGTAAGGCTCCATTTGCTTTAAGCCTTATAATTTGCAAGTCTTGAAATACGTCTTGGAGGCTGTTGATTTCTCAGTTCACAAAGGTAGCACTGGAAGATGTTTGAGGAGAGCGAGTGGGTTTTTTTCCACCCTTCAAGTTGACAGTCAGACTAAGCCTGTTCTGGGGAAAACTGTTTCTTGCCTTGGAAAGGTCATTCCTGTATTCAAATAACAGCACGCAAGAACAGAGAACTCTTTCAGAGCAGGTGTCCAGAGATGAAATAGAAGATACCTGCTTGTCTCTTATTATGCCTGTCATCATGGAAATCTGGTGAATGAGTCTCCAGTTGCCAGCAAGGAGAAAGAAGTTACAGTGAACAATAAATAAGAGGCCCATGGGGAGCACCCGAGGCATTATCTTTCACACAGACTGAAAGCTCTTTTCTGCTGTGCAGAAAAAGAACAAATAAGTAAAACTTTAGTATGCCACTGATGGGACACATGTGAAGCATTAGGAAAAATTAAAAGGTCAGGTTACTTGCAGTTCTTGCTGAAGTTAGATACTTATCTCTGTGCTAACAGTATTGAGAGCTGGTTTTATTTACTTTTCAAAGAAAGGAGAGGATCTGCCAGTCTGGCATAGGAATACAAATCCACTTTTGTTCCTCAAAGTCTAAAACTGCTTGGTGAAATAGATTGTATTATGTGAAAAGCCCTTGGGGCACATGTACGTTTGCGGTTGTAATTTTTCATTACGTAGTTCTTTGCCTTTGCATGGAGAGTACATCAGTCCTGGAGGTGGGATATTACCAGTCATTGAAAATGTTGCAGATGGGAAGACTGTAGTAGTCCAGCAGTAAGCTAGTGTTTCCTTGAACAAAAATGTGAAGTGCAGTTTTGTTCCGTAAGATTTCTCTGTACCGTTAAGGCAACTTGGAAATAAAGGTCATCAAAGCTGAAGCTGGCTTATACCTTTTGTTATGGGTCTAATGTAACTGATCTGTGACCTGGCTGGAGGGGCAGGAGGATCAGATCTTTGTAACTGAAAAAAGCCAGTTAGAGAACAGTGCTTTTTTATCAAACTTCTTTTTACAGGCAAGAGTACCTGGGAGCTTTATCGTGTGTGATGAGTAAAAAATTCAGCTTGTGCAGGTTGTTTTTTAATGGTGGTGGTAGATTTTCATATGAAGTACTGATCATACATTTTAGATAAGGGCTTGTTCCACATAAATACTCCTATGCAGGCATGTATTTGCATAAAATTTGTCATAAAAGTGAAATAATCCAGAACATGTCCACCTGATGGCTTTGACCTACCTGTCTTTGAATCAATAGACTTGTGTGGCAGCTTGGTTTTGCAAGATGAGCAAGCTGTGGGCTCTTCACTTACCTGCTGTTTGGTCTCTGTGCTCTGGCATTCACTTTCCAGTGTGTTGTAGGAAGCTTTTCTAAGGACACCAGATTTTCAAAAAATGTGAGCTTAAATACAGATTCCTGTGATTCTTCTATCCTTTCCACTTCTGTTTTTGGGTCGCTGTCAGACAGCAAGGTGGAACCATCGCTTGGTGGCATGATCCCGACAATCATTAAGGTACTTAAGCTGCAGCATGCATGTGTGTGATTGCGCAGCCTAGTTTCTCAGGCTGTTCAGCTGCTGTAGCTGCTCGGCTGATCTGGGTGGAGGAAAAAATTGACTTGCTGCTTTTGGATGCCCTTACCTGCAGCATCCTCTCCTGGAGATGTTTTTGCATATGTTTTTGCATGGCCTGATTGGTAGAGATAGCTGCCCAGGACAAGGGCAGCTGCCGGTGGGAGTACAGCCTCTGCTTGCTGAAGATCAGCTTGGCAGTGCTGGTGCTGGCCCAGGGGATGTGATCATTCCCTTCTGCCAGGCTCTCTATGCGGCCATCACCGCCTGGGAAATTGCTGTGTATCACTGCTCCTGACCCGTTGCCTTAAACTCTTTCCAGCATCTTTGTCAACGAGAAGAGAAATACTTCTGTAGAAAGACATTTTTCCTATGGTTGCTCTGGGCAATAGCTTGCTTGCCATTCCTGTGACTTCAGTGTTTCCCAAGCAGTGTTTTTCTAAGGCGGATGGCAGCCTGGAGGATTGCAGGGAGAACATTCATGGCATGGCTTGGTGCTGCAGTCTTGAGGGATGCTTTTCGGGTGCTTGAGCTTTTCTGTGAGGGGAGTGGGAAAGGGGAAAGGTGGAAGCCTCATTTAGCAGAAGAGGTGCAGTAACCTCTGCAACACACTGAAGGGGCAGGAAGACTGCTTCTGCAAATTGCAGCAAGTCCGTTGGCCTGCATAGTGGCCCTAACTGGGGCTTTGCACTCCTGTTTTAGTCTGAGGGCTTTTTAAGGTTTTTATAAAATAATTTTATAGAAAACACTTGAAGTTCATTTTGCATTTAATCTTGTGAAAGGTTACTGAGTGAAGTTAACAGTGCAGACCTTAAGCCAGTGGACCTGAAACTGCTGCAAAAACTGTCCTCAAACTAGAACGGGTTTCATGAAATACTGATGTAGATACGTCACAAGCTCATTGCTTTTGGATGCACGATTGATACTATCCTTGAAAGGACTGCACTGGTACAGGTTTCCCTTGATCTTTGCCATGCGATAGTGTTTTCTGTCTTGCTGTTACTTGCATGTACAGTAGCAAAAGCCTTGGGTTTTGCTGTTCCAGCATTTTGGAATTGGAAATCCTGTGGATTTCCTAAGGGAATGTGCTTGTTCCTTACGTGCTGTAGGATGTGCTTGGCTGAGGATAATGGTTTTGGCCAAGAACACTGCACCAAAATGTTCTGCACACCACGGACTGCTCCTGCATCAAACTCAGCAGCTGTTTCCTCATATTGCTATCTTCTGCAGCGCTGTCCTCTGCCAATTCTCTCTTCTCTCCCTAAGGAGAATGCACACTGGTGAGCTCATTCATCAGCCCAGTGATTAGCTATGCTCAAATTAGTCCCTCCCCCAGGCTTCAGAGTATTGTCCAAACATGAACAGGAATGAATGGTACTAAGGTATTAGTGTATGGCTCTGATCAGGATTTATCCTCGGTGTTTCTGAGGTTTCTGTTACCCCATTTGGAGGTGGAGCCATTTCTGTCCCCTTTTGCAGGCAGCTGCCAGATCTGCTTAGTCTGTTCCCTACATTGTCCTTTTTGATTCCTCTCATCCCTGCCCCCCAATTTGGCTGTTCCCTGTTGTCTGCTACTCGAACCTCTATAAGAGAACTGAACTGCCTGATAAAGAGATTTTTTCCTTTTGTTCTGCAGCTGTTTCTTCCCTCTTTGGGGAGCGAACACTGAGGTCCACCAGAGGATTTATATCTAGGTGGTGACAATGTGAGTGTGTATGTGATCTGGTATCTCTCAGATTTGAGTGGCTGATAAATGCTCTTGGTTGGGAGGATAGGTCAGCATGCATATCTAGTGCAGGAGCTGGGAAAGCACAGAAATAGAACAAGATGTTACTGAAAAATTATTCTAGTCTCTAGAAATAATGATAAAGATTTGGGGTTTCTTCCCCCCTCCGTTAAAATATTGCTTCTCACCTCCCTCGGTTATAAGGGTTCTCCAAAACTTCCTTATGTCAAGGTGAGCCTGGATGTGAGCAAACATTCCCTCCATCCCTTGATATCTCCTTTATATAGGACCTAGGTACCCATCCAGAATTGTGGAGGACAGGAAGGGTCAGGGCAGTACACGTCTGTGCATGTCTGTAGCGGAGTCCTTGTGTGGGACACTGGTGATGGTTCACCACAAGGCAGAAAGGGACCACACCTGGAAAGTAGTGGGTCGATCAGCAAAGCACTTGGTGGTGTTACTTGCTGGAGTGCTCTACCTGCTGTGGGACCCAAGAGGACAATTCTGTTAAAAAGGTCCAAAAAATGATCATAAGGACTGGAGCCCTTGTCACCCATCCTGCTTAGCTGTTGGCTTGCCCCCTGACTTGTTTCAGACCAAGCTTGGCCTTCTGGCCTTTCTTTTGGCAGCATCAGTTTAGCTGTAGAGTAGTGCCTCAAGTAGCAGTGGCTGCATTGCCTGGCAGAGCGCGTGCCAAAATGGAGCCCTACCCTTGCCTTAAACTCTGCATGTAGCTTGTGAATCAGCACAAAGTCCACTGAAGAAGAAATAGGCTTCTACAGCAATTTGCCCTGAGCCCATGGGATTCAGATCCTCAGAGGCTGATAAATACTAGCTCTGTGTTTGATAACCTGTGGGTTTTTGAATGTCATGTTTGGAGGAGGAAGGGGGAAGATACACCCATGTGAAATGTTCAGATTCAGGATATTGCTCAAACTGGAAATCAAAGGACTACACAGTATGTTTTTCTGTCCTTATCAGTTGTTCAAATAAATGTGCTAATTCCTGTTTTTTCTAGTAGTTATGATTATAACCACAATAACAAAGGTCCATATCGTAGGGAAGGGAAGATTGAGAAGGCATCTATCCATCAGATACCTGAAGCAAAAGTTTATTAAGACAAACAAACCCCAAGCAACAGAACTGTACCACAGTATGGCACGTAATACTCACAGTGCTTTTTAGCAGAAGTATCTCTTCCCCACAGTGCCAGTGCTGGGTTTTGGCTGGGATTTTGGAGCTGCACTCTGTGGATTCTTCTGTACAGGGGAGAGAATCTGTTTACCAGGAGAGTTGTGGCTGGCCGTGTCTGTGTTAACCGCGTGTGCAGTGCAGTAGGAGCAGGCCAGGAGATGTGATTTCAGTTTTACTTGCTTTCCCCACTTAACATTCTTTGAATTTGAGTTAGCCTACTCCCTTAGACTGACGGTCCTCCCTCTGCGTGTGCTGCAGAGCTCTCTGAAGGAAAGCTGTCCCACTAACCTCTGCTCTTTGGACTGTTGCTCCAGGAAGTGTCAAATTGTCCTCTTCCCTGTTTCGCAGGGATGAAGCTAGCATGTCATTGACAGGGGTCAGTAGCGTCTGTATGAGCCTCTTGTGGGAACAAACTAGTTCTCTTCCTGCTTGCTTGAGTGACCTATGCAACCTGCTGCCTGGATCCCCTCTTGACTCTTGAGGTAAGTGATGTTAGGGGAGATGGGTGTTTTTCACCATCAGCTGCTCCAGGAGCACACCCGAAAGACCAGACTCTAACCTTCCTGGACATCCTGTTGTTTGGGGAAGAAGGCAGAAGTAAGAGCTTTCTCTGAAGGTTTACAGTTGCTTTTTCTCTGGCCCTGGTGGAGAAGGTTGGTCCAGTAGGATGCCGTTGCTCTCGAGATGTGAAATGACCAGCAGCGGGCACAAAGCTTTTGTGTGTGAAGAGGCACGGTCAAGGCTTGCTGCCATCAGATGGTACAGCGTCTCTGCTGTCACCAAATGAAATTTTAGCAGCCCAGACCTTGCGCAAAAGAGTGACTGTCATCTGTAAAGTCTCGTGACCCTCACTTCCTACCACTAGTGGTGAGCCGATGTGGGGTGAGCAAGTCTGATCTGGGTGTAGTTATGATCAAGGTTTCCAAGGCTATCTTCCAAACCTTTTACCTTTGTGTAGTGGGAGTTATCAATAAGATAACCTGGGCCTTTGCCCTCTGTGGATCCCCAGGCAGTGTGAGCAGTATTGATTCCAGCCTGGTGCCTGGCCCAGGACCGGTGTTTAGTAAACAGTGGGGGCAGCCCTTTGTTAGTTCTGCCAGCTTCGGACCATGACAGGGTATTTCCAGGCTGTGGCCTCATATCTTGCCTTACTGAGGTGGAAAGTGCTGCCTTGTGCTGCCTCATTCTGCTTCCACAAAAGGTGAGACATGGATATACCTGGTGCCCTCTGAGTCACAGGTGGCTGCTGTGGACACGGCATGTGGGTGAACCTTTTCTGAGGTTCTGTAATTTCAGCTTCCCACGTCTGCTTCAGAAAGCTGGAGCACCCAGCATGGGACTCATCTAGGACACTTACCGCAGAGGAAAACCACTATGATCAGTGGCTGGGAGCAGACAGAGTGGAATTGGGGAAGGAAACTACGTGCCATGACTTATTAGTGTGTGAACATGTCGGTGCTAAATGAAAAGCATTCTGTGCACTCTGTTCCTGGTGGCACCTAAATCAGCCACCCCTTTTTGTCCCTTTTGCTTAGTCTTGACAGCACTTTTGCTGTGCCTCCGACCCTTTGGGGCTTCTTCGTGTCCAGGTTTGCCTGTGACTGCGATCACATTCCTTTGAGGAGACCTTGTGGGACAGAGTGATTTGCCATTCAGAGGAAGGGGAGTGGGCTTGAGGGGCAGTGTCTCTCTGCTTTTCTGGGGTGAGGAAGGGAAGACAAGTTGGGTAAGATCTGTATTAGCTGCTGCCATCTCAAGGGAAGAGGTTAGTGAGGGAAGGCAGTGGCGCCTAGAGTTTTTAGGATGAGAATAGCCAAGGAATATAACAAACCACACAGGTGTCCCATATCCCAAGTGTACCTTTGGGGGATTAGGCCAGGATTACTTTTATTAACATTAACTAGAAGGGCAGAGACCTCTTCTTCTGTTATCACAACTCTAGTCTTGTCAGCCATCGGTATATGGAGCCTGTTGTTACCCCGTGTCTTCTTGGCCCACCTTAAATACTTCGGTAGAAGCTGTGTGGATTGGGGGGGATGTGTCACCTGTCACTTCGGCTGACAGCCTTCCCCTCACTCCTGCACTGCTGTACCTGCTGGTGTCTGTGATCATGAGGTAGGGACTCTGGATGCAGATAAAGGACTTTGCAGGAGCTGCCACCTCACATGGCTCTCTGCCCATCTGGCACTGAGCTGAACCAAAACCCTTTGTTGGGCCCGCTTTGAGTCCCTGTGCCAGCCCAGGGTCTCCCTCCTCTCTTCTCTCCTCCTCCCCTCTTAAATACCCCCTCAGACTAGAGGTACTACACTGTGTTGGCCTGCTACTGCATACATTGCCCCCCTGCCTGCAGAAGCTTCAGGGTAAGATGCCTGGGGTTGGTGAATAGGGGCTGTCTTTGCCTTTGAGGCCTCTTCTACGTCAGAGGATCTTATGGAGGAGAGAAAAACAAAACTGTTTGGTCCTTGCTGTATGGGTATAATGCAGGGCTCTGACTAGTTTGCCTAGGTTTGTAAAGACAGATTTCTGCAGCGTAGTGGGAGCAGCAGAAGGAGGTGCAAGGCAGTATAAACTGATAAGACACATTTTTGCTGCTCCTGGAAGGGACAGGTGAAGTTGAGCTCTGAATAGCATATCCTACCATGCATGATAATTACCTCTTTGCTATGGCCAGTGCTGTAGTGCAGGAATCTGACCTGCCACCTGCTCAAATTTGCAGCAGGGGAAGGCAGGGAAGTACAAGGGGAGCTGGGGGAAGGGGAGAGGCAGAGAGCAAAAAGGAAGAAAAAGAGCTCCCCAAAAAATGTTGATCCCTTGGGACTTTTTGGTGGGTTTTTGTTTTTTTTTTAATTTCTGCTGGCTTGCGTTGAAGGGAGAACTAGTTGGGAATATCTGGTGGCCTTTGAGGGCATCCCATCAGTAACTGTTGTGAATCTGCTCTATGCCACGTGACAGCCTACCTGGATCAAGGGGTCACCTAGGCTTGTGTGCTTTTGGGTTGTGCTGCTGCGCTGGGGAGGGAGGGGGACATAGTTGGGGCCTTTGTGGCTGCCTTAGCAGGATATGCTGTGTGCCGGTGTGCCTGGTCAGCAGGACCGAGCAAGGCTCTTGTACAGGGCAAGGAGTGGAGAGATGCTTCTCTAGTTTAGCTGCTTGCCGTGCTATGAGCACCAGCAATCTTCTGCCCTTGTGGAATTGCTTTTAAAGGCATTACAGCCTTCCTAGTCAGGCTGCTCTTTTGTCTGTTCGTTTGTCTCTCTGCAGACAGACCCAAGATCAGTGCGCTGTAATTCAGCTTGAAGATTCATGTGCACACATCCTTTTTTCCCTAGCAACGGGTATAGAAAAGCAACGCACTTACCTGGGTTGGAATCAGAGTTGTTAATGCGGGAGGTTGCTGGTTGGATGCGTCCTTGTGAGTTTTGTGTTCGTGGCCCATGTTAAGGAACCAGCTCACATCTGCAGGATGTCTGCATGGGTCTGCTCAGAGAAGCACATCAGACAGCTCCGGTGCCGAGAAGGGTAAGTGAGCAACTCTGTGTCTGTAATTGCAAATGGGTTATACCTGGCTGCGTATTGGTCTTTCAGTGCACAGATTATATGTGTTCAGTTTGATACCCAAGTACTAACAAAAACAATAAAACAGCTTAATTTAGGCATTAAGTAATATAGCAGAAGGGAAGGTTGCCAGAGGTAAAACCCATTTCATTGACAGTGCATGTTTCTGGACAAACTTTTCTTGACATGCTTATTCTGGAATTTAATCCATTTTGAGAAAGGGATTATCCAATTCACAAAAGGTAGACAAATTGTCTAAAAAAGAATTGTCATGTGAACTCAAATGGCTTTTAATCTAGGAAATAAGAATAAATTGGATAGCCTGTCCCTTCTCCCACAGGCGTACTTCTCTTAAGCAAACCCTAACTTTATTTTGATTAGCGTGTGTATTTTTTGTTTTTAATAACCAGAGAGGGTATACAGCATTTGATTTCTCTCTTTCTAAGGTTTTGGATGCTTCTGTTGCCTTGCTTTGGGGTACTTTACCAAAAATAGTTTCTTTATCATTGTACTAGAGGAGGATCTGGCAACAGTGAGAGAATTTCCTTTTTTTGTTAATTTTATGTGGCTATGAGGAGAGGATTCTTGAATTCAAACTAGCTATTTCCTTGTCTTTAGTTTTCTACAGAAGACTAAAATGAAATCATAGCTGCATGGGAAACATTTTAATCGGTAGGGAAAAAAATACTTCAAAACTGGATAGAAGAGTTAGGTGGGTTTGCGCAGTTAAAAGCCTTCAGAGCAGCTTGTTCTAATATTGGATAAAATTATCCTGAAGTCTTGCTGGCTTCCATAGTGCAATAGTGATGCAGTGCAAGGTCTTCAAAGACAAATATACAAGGGTCAGTCTGAGATTGAGGTGGTTCAGGCACATATATTTGTAACTTGGAAAGTCTATAATTTTTTGAAAATCCATACTTTTACCTTGTGGCAAGTTGCAGGCTCGGGTGATTTGCACTGTATGAAAGTAATAACGACCTGCCACTGACCGAACTTCCTTACCTGATATCAGTGTGTGTGCTGAGATGTTTCTGGTATAGTTTCATACTCTGGAGTCCCTCAGCTGTCTGTTGCTTACCCTGGGATTGGAGAGCTGTCAATGTGTAGGTAATGCCAGTTGGAAGAATACCTGGAGGGATGGCTGAGTGATGAGACATGTCTGTCTTGTACGTAGGGAATACCTGGAAGGAAGACTTGAGTCCTTCAAGGTCAGAGGAGAGAGAAGTTTCAAGTTTATATGCAAAGGTTCCTGTTATCTTTCCCCACCCCTACCCCAACTTTTGCTCTTTTGATGAGTATGTCAAGAGATCTAGCATAATGCAAAAAATCTAAAATAACTGTGTGTAGATAACAGGCATCTTTCTAGAGCAGGAGACTGAAATATGGTTAGCTTCAAAATACAAGTTTTCTTCCCGATTTTGTGGATATAAGACCCTGTCTTAAACAACTTTTTCATTTTTAATGAAAGTTTACTACAACTAGGAGAAGCTTCCTTGACACAGCTCTGTTTTTCCTGTCTATCATCTGATGTATCTCTTCCCACACAGATAACCCACACCTTTGATAATCTGTATCCTCTTTTTGAAAATAAGTCTTCAGGTAATTTGCATAAGGTCAGAGGCACAGGGTTATTGGGACAGAGTAAATACATTGGAGCTAATGGGGCAGGAGTGTTCAGGACAAGAACGTGACAGCTATAAGGAAAGAGAATAAAGAAGAGATAAGTAGTCTTTTATTGCCTGAATATTTGTATGACCTGAGCTGCTGCTGTTGCTGCTGACTTGAGGTTTTGTTGAAGTATGGTGTGTCCTGGAGTTGGAGGTGGTGGGTTTGTT
>JAVKLA010000058.1:8643167-8666554 GCA_034782735.1 Sagittarius serpentarius
AGGGGTTAGACAATTAGAAATACTTAAAGGTGGCAGTTTTTAAGCATGAGTCTGAAGTGCTGCATCTAAGCAGAATGACAGAAAGATTATGCTAAGGATTTTGCTTTCTGGGTTGGTTGGTTTCTTTGGGTTTTGGTTTGGTTTTGGGTTTTTTTAAGCACCTCTGAAACTGAGGAAACATTCTTCTGTGTACACTCGTAACCCTTAGACTTGTATGGTTGAATGGGTGGCGTGATGTACTTGTTGCAGTGCTCATGTAGCTAGGATTCATAAAGCAGACTTTCCAGTAGAATGTATTTTCTGGTAATGCTTCATCAGAGATCATGGGGTTTTTTAGATAGACATAAAGGAATAAATATAGAATAACTCAAGTGCTAAAAATAACCACTTGCATTGACGTCTACTATTTCTTTTTTTCTTTCAAAGAGACCTTTTGGATATTTAGCAAGATGCTTTATATCTACTCAGAATACTTGGCTGCACTGATTTTGAGGGAGAGACAAGTCAGCTGATCTTAGAAAATAGCTTATCTTGGTTTGATTTAAGAGTGCAGTGTGGGAATAGAGCAAATGCTGAGGAAGAGACTTGATGTGGGTAATGGAATGAAAAGTTCATTTAATTACTGCAGCTGTAGAAGCTGGGCATTTACAATCTCACGGATTAGAAAACTGCTCAGCTCTTGTGTTTATGGGGGGAAAAAAAAGATACTAAATGCCTCAATCAAACCCTAAGATATATAATGGATCTCACTGAAAAGATGGTCTCTTGATAGGAAAGCTGCTTGCACTGAATGGCTTCAGTTACAGTCCATGATATAGTAATTCTGGCATCCTTTTAAGTGTGAGATGAGGGAATGAATAATCTTCCAAAAGATCTTTAATCTTAAAAGCTGAGATTTTTGTAGTGGGAGAATGATATACTTGAAATGGATTTTGAAGTAATTCTCAATTTGCAGATGATCTGCTGTGGACACGATTGCTTGCGCATAGTTAGCCACTTGATTATGTTCCAAATAGTCCTTTGAGATCTGTGGTATGAGAGTGCACTGGTGAATCAATTAACACGTTTAAATCAGTTTAAGATTAGACTATTACTTCAGTGCCTTGTCACGTAGAACTTAAAAATGTATTAATTCAGTGCCACACTCCTTTATTTACAAACTGTGCGCACGTTTCAGTATCCAGAAATGTTGAGATCAGCAAGTGCGTGCTACCCACAGTCTGATGCTGTCAGAAGTGGGTTGCGTGATGCATGGGGAGGAAGGGGTCAGGGCTTCTTGGCATCTCACAGGTTGTGCAGCATCAGGCAGCCGCTGGTTTATGGCAGTTGGAGCAGACCACTCCTGCAGCCCACTGGGCGTTTCAGGGCCGTGACCACATGCCCCCTCACAGCCATAGCCTCCCCTTCTCCATCGATGAGCCAGGAGCGCATCGCTTTGCCTTCCCAGTGGCGTTGCTGCGGCTGTTTCTCCCTTTGAACTTAATTTAACAGGTCAGATGTAAATTGCGGTTTAGATATAAAAATAGCTGGCACCTGCTTCAGTCATGCTGGGCTGGGGTGAGCTGGGGCCCTGGTGCTGCCCGTGCCATCCCCGGGGCTGGGATGAGCGAGAGCGGTCTGGTGAGTCTTTCTCTGCCTGTTACAGGTAGAGCAGCCCCAGCCGCAGGGAGGAGCGTGGAGAACCCCTTGGCAGGGTCATTGGCTGGACTCCTTCAAGACTGATAAAACACCCATGCTGTATCACCCTTTGATTGCAAGTATTTTCTGTCTCCTCAGCAGTGTACTCTTCTATTTGATTTGGGTATTTTTCTCTGCTTTTAACCTCTGATGTAGCAGTTACTCTCTTGCTGTGTTTGGCCAAGACCGAGCTAGGACCATGTAAAGATAATGCATCCCCTTAGGAATTACATTGTTATTTTAGACTGTAATTAGCTCAAGCTCCATCGAGCTTCTGGAAATCTATTATTTATGTATATTTCTGATTAATTAAAAATGCTGTTAAGATGGTGTTAAAAAAGTTTCCTTGTGTAAACAAGGGAAAAAAGGCACTGGTTCAAAGTTCAGTGGACAGGTTCTCCTGGAGAAGATAAGCTAGGCCTTCTCTGCCTCAGCAGTTAGCTCTGAAGATTGGGGTTTGTTGGGGTGTTTTATTATTTTTTTTTACTGTTGGCCGCTGTTGCTTGGAAAGGAGTATGTGGAACACCTGTAATTTTTTCGAGATCTTGAAGAGCTGATGCATCCAAAATTATAACCTTGTTCACTGTGAAATGGCTTCACCTATAATGAAGAAGAATATTTTTTTTCTCAGGATGTAGGTGTCTTTAACTGTTCTTTCCTTATTTGTGCTAGTAAATGAGATATGATAGCACATGCAGCTAGTTTCACTGTTGCCTGTTCAGATACTACCTGCAGCGGTTCAGAATTTTAAAGCTTTCCTTAGAAGGCTTTTACTTTCTTAATGCAGAATTATAAGGGGTTTGGGCAGGGAGTAAACTTTTGATTAGTTCAAGTGCTGTATAATAGACTTTATTTCTAAAATGCTATTCACGTTCATTAAAGTTCTTACCCAGATTGCTGTTCTAGATCCTTTTAATTTCACTTGTATTTGAATGATGAATAGTGAATAAACAGAAATACCTGTAGTTAGTTTAGTCTAACCAGGGGAGTAAAATTACTGAGGAGGAGGATCCCTCAGCTACAAATAGCTGCCATGCAGGTTTGTGCCCCTTGCTAAGAGGTTGCTGTCTCCTGGAGTTTGCTGGTGCTAGCACTGGTAGCAGTAGGTGCCTTGCAAACAACTTGGAAGCTTGAAGGATATTCAGCATCAAGGTAAAGGATGAGGTGGACAACAGTGAGGCAGATGAGGCAGACGGTGTTGGAGAATATTTTTAGCCAAGCCTGCTTGACTCATGACCCTGGTGACAGTCTCTTGCTAAAAGGGACTTAGTGTGGACAGGGAAGGGGTGTGTGTGGGTGAGCTCAAGGAGATGACGCGAGTCTGGCGTGCTGGGCACATACAGGGTGCTGGGCGTTTTAATCCTGATGTGACTAATGCTTCACCTACTAGTTTTCGTTTTGGAGCCTCACAGATTCAAGGCAGGTAAAGGAAGGGTATTTCTGCCAAAGACTTGCTGCAGTTGTCAAATCCCACAAGGTAACTCCTTCCTATTAACTTTGTGAATTCCTAAGAAAATTATTAATTTGGAGTATCTGGAAAGTCTGCCTGTGGAAGATCAGAGCATGAAAGTTAATGATCAATTGCTTCTTGTTAGTGGGTAATTATGAAGAATTGCGTTATGGGATTTTTTTTTTCTCCTGATTGAAGGCCATTGAAAGATCTACAGCTCTAAAAGCTATCTGTAAATCTATTGCACACCAAAGAAAATGTCAGAGCAATGGGAGAAAAACTTGCGCAGCCCCAGCTGTTCAATGGGGGCTTCCCCCGGAGTGCAGTGCGGGGACCCTCAGCCTCAGGGTTTGGGGCAGGGCACAAAATGAAGGTGGCGGAGAACCACTGTTGTGAAAGGAACGTGCTGTTAGGGAGGTCAGGCAGAGGAAATCAGTGGAGGGTGTTTGCGACTGTTTTGGGTTTTTTTTAAGACTTGGAAAGTGAAAGGAGGGAAATCAGAAAATTAAGCTTATCCCTTACTCTGCAGATCATTCCTGTGCATGTTTTCCATGCTTACTCCACAGCAGGTCTCTCTCTATAGTATTTAGGTGCTGAATACAGCACCTAGCTATCCTTGTTTCTGTGAAGGCAGCCCTTTACGTAGCTATGTGTCAGGCAGAGCTGTGTTCCACTGTTGCCATAAACGTTTTCTATAATGGGCATATTCTAAGCAAAAGAATATTCCAGTGTTTAAAAGGAAAAAAAAAATCTATCACTGGAATTACTCTGAACATGACAGACTTATGTTATATTGCAGGAAGAAAAAAATTGTTTACAATTAATAGCCATTTAGAAAAATAATTTAGGTCCTTTTTCAGAGCCTTCTTCTTCCCAGAAGCCAGTTTAGGCAGTTCTTTTGTAGAGCACGGATGAGCTTGCATCAACATCCAAGACTTATTCACAATTTAAATTTCATTAATAAACCCAACTAAAACCCAAGCACTCCCAAACACAAGGAAGTATGGAAACCGTGCCTGATCCTACTCAAATTCCCCTCTTACACTTATGCTTTTATGCTGTTTTTTATTTAGGTCTTTAATCAAGGGTAAGTCATGGCAAAATCTGAGAGGTAACTAGTCTCTAAGAAATTGCAGATGCATTATTAGATTTCTTGGGAGTAAACCTGTCTGGACTGTAATTTGGGTAACATTTCCCAGGACAGGGCACACTTGCCTTGGTTCAAAGATGTTCTGCCCGGTTGTTTAGGGCAGCTGTGGATTTCCCAGCTTACATAATTTGGTATGGCCATGGTTTCCTTTGCTGTATGTCATGCTTGAGGACAGGAGCGAGATGAAAGCTTTCCAACTAAGCACTATAGTGCTATACAGACATCTGAGTTAACTTACTGAGGACTTATCCTGTTTCTCTGGTCTCAAGTATCAGAAGAATTATAGCCACTTTAACCAAGAATAATTCAACCTCTTCAACTTGGATCAGGATTGTCTAGCAATTGTTGCTGCAGTGATCTCAGACACTGCTTGCTCTTCCGTGTGTTACCAACCATTGGCACTGCAGAAGGGACCATGTGCTTCAGCCCCAGCAGTTCACAGCTGGAAAATTCTGGTAGAGTTTACTGTCTTTAAAAAAAAAAAAAAAAGTCATGGCAAGAACCCACCTTTATCAGGGGTTTAAAGTAACACATTGAGTTGTGAATTGGAGCAACTAAGGTGCAGGCTATGAAGGTGTTCTGGCTATGAAGCAGTGATCCCTAGCAGATGGCTGAGATGGACAAGAGGGGGCAGTCATGTTTTAGGCTGCCACAGCTGAACCTGCCGGAGGGTGTTTATCCATCAGAGCCCTGGCTCCACAGAAGGCTGTGGACAGGGTTAGAGGTAACTGGTCTTCTGCTGCTGCTCAGGCTCTCTCTCAATGAGTGAACAGAGACCTTTGCGGAGTTGCGAGGTCACATGTACATTCTTCCACTTCATTCTTGCTTATCTGTTCCCCATCTTACAGAAAGAAGCTCAAAACTGGAGGGTTTGGTTGCAAGTTGCAATGGAAAGTTAAATGCTTTGCTGCAGAAGTCTGATTTCAGTCTTGAAAACAGAGAGAGTCTGTCATTGGTCCATCTAGGTCAGTAGTCTGGCTTATAATGGATGCCTTACAAAAGGATATACAGTCAACACAATGACTGGTATTTGCTCTGTTGTATCCTCCTAATTTCCATTTCATTAATAATTACAGTTCCTCTCTTTTCAGTCTACTTATGCCACCTCTAACAGCCATGGCAAGAAGGTTCACAGTTCAGTTATGCATTATGGGGGGGGGAAAACCAATTCTGTTTGTTGTAAACCCTTTGTAATTTATTGTCATTCTCTTAGTTTTTCCTGGTATGAGTGAAGTCTTTTTTTTCTGAAAGCACTTTCAGAGTCAATCATTTCCAATTATCATTAGGGAAGCATTTAGTTTTTAGGGGCTCTCCTTCTAGGAGAAGATGGTCGCAGTAGTAGGATGGTGGCAGGAAGTAATTTCCTGAAGCTGTTCTGTTAATATCTGTATGATTCCATAAGATATTGAGAGAGGTTTGCCATGAAACCAGTTTTACCATCTAGGGAGAGAGTTAACTTGTGATTAAAAACACATTATCAAGCTTTTTTTTTTTCTTTTTTTTTCTTTTTTTTTTTTTTTTTCCCCTGGCTGCCACTCCTCTGTCAACATGGGATATTATCATATGGAAGATGGTCTTTAGGGAACGGACTGAGCTGTGGGTCAAGCAAATAATCAGAAGATTCAAAGATACTGATACTTCCTATGGTGAGGAAGAAAACTGACCAGAAAATGGTTTCAGTAGTTTTAATAAATTATTAAAATAAAAAAGAAGAGAGAAACAAAACAAAAAAAAGGAGAAAAAGGAATTAAATGTTCCCCTTGTGAGATGAGCTGAAAACAGAGCAGAGTTGTGTGTGTCCACTTTTGAGTCTTGTATGTACTAAATGTTAGAGTGCTGGGAATATTTTCAAAGCTGTGGTATCAAAGTAGCTAATGGAAACATGGTTTTGGAGGTTATCATATTGAATTCAATGCAAGTTACTATGCAAGAGAGAAACTGCATAAGTGTTTGTGTGCACATGCATTTATATTTAATTGAGGGACTTTTTTTGAAATGGAAAAAAATGTATGTACTTAAATGCAACTTTTATCCTCAATGTACTACCTAAATCTGTTTCTTCAATCTCAGAAGACATCAGAAAAGCAATTTGATACAACTTGCAGTTTCCAGTTCATGTTTGTTTGTTTGTTTGTTTATTTTTAAAAGTGGGGAAGATGAAGATCCTAGATGGGAAGAGCTTCTCTCTCTTTCTTTGGGGCTCAAGAACCTCTTATGCAGGCACCAGTACAATAAACAGTGTCAGAGCAAAACTTGCTTTCAAATCCTGTTCTCTTGCATAACACTGCTGTGCTTCAGTATTGCCCCAGAAATTATTCTCCTGCAAATTGCAGTGTTTCATTCTGGGAACTTTGACCTCAGTTTTATCAGTTTTAGTAAAATGTCTGCATGGGAGACACTATACACAAGCAGTGAAAAGCAAAGATCTCTTTGATAGGCCATGGAGGCAGTGTTCAAGACCAGAGAACGTGCTTGCTCCAAGGAGCAGCTTGGCTTGAGTGCTGCAGTTTGTTGAACTGTGGCATGCTCTGTTGCATCAGTTCTACAGATCTCTTTCTTGCGGGATATTGGGAAGTAGGATGAGATACTGTTCATGGCTTGCTGAGCTTTTTAAATGAACACTTTTTTTGCCGTAGTTGCATGTGAGGATTTTAACGTAAACAAAATGGCTAAGGTTATTATTTTAAATTAGGAGATATTTGTTTGCCTTTTGGGTATGCAGGAAGATTACGGTAACTATTTACACTTTCCCCTATAGATCAGCTCTCCCCCTCCCCCTTGTGACTCAGACACCATGTACCCCCTTCCTCCACCAGCACCGAGAATTGAACCAGCTGCTTTTGGTGATGGTTTTATAGACCCTTCAATGAATGTTTAGATGGGACAGCTACAAAAATGGTTGGAGCTATAGAAAGCAGGTAATGTGTCGTAGTGTCCTTCTCATAACAAGGGCCTCCTGAAGCACATAGGTTTGTCACCAAAAGCTTCTCCCAGATCTTTGCTGTTCCGATAGGCTCCAGCCTAAACTTACTCCTGGCTAGTTGATACCTGTTTGTTCTGGTATCAGCAGCCTTTTTTAGCTCAAATGGTTTATTTCCCTTCCCAGTGGTTCTCTACCGTCTTACAGGGAGCAATTGCATCCCCTGTAAATCCCCCTGCATCCCTCTGCTGTGTGTGCCAGTGTCCGTGCATGCTGTCAGTGCTGGAAATCCTCCTTCAGCCTCCCATGTTTCTAGTGCCTCGTTTTTGAACATGAGCAGCCTCTCTTGTGCAGTATTCCAGATGGGATTTTAGCAGTGCCTCTTACGTACTTCCCTGTACTTTCTTTCTCTCTTAGAAATGTTTCTCTGGATACATCCCAGGATTGCATGTGCGTTTTTCACAGCTGCATCTCAGCGGTGACTCACAGCCATTTTGTACTAGCATGGGCTAGTGCACCCAAGCCCTTCTGCTCCAGGCACTGATCATCCTCCAGTGTGTAGCTGGGGTTTGTTTATTCTATGTATGTGATTGTGCATTGTATATTAGTGACTTTCACCCCACTCTTATGGCTCCAGTCTTTAAGGCCATGGTGCCTGTTGTATAACAGCTCAATACACCTTCATGTTCAAATTGCTTCCCAACTGCCATAACTACTTTTATTGTATGCAAGCCATCAGTCAGTTAAAAATGAAGCAGAAGACAGGTTGTTGGGGTTTGTTTAGTGTTTTCATTACTAACTTCCAAGGTGTCTGCAGCTTTTTCTTCCCATGCTGTCTGTCACCGTCTCTTTTGGGCAGGATCTTTACTGCTGTCACAGTTCCTCTGCCGGTCTCCAACTTTGCATGTTTAAGGTGATACCACATGGAGAAGTATTAAATAATGTTTGTTGAAAATCCAGATAGCTGAGAATTACTTATATTTATTTTGAGTAAACTCTCTACAGCAAACCTGTTGTGTCCTAATCTCTTTGTAGCTTCGCAGCCTTATTCTTCTTTGTCAGTCTTTGCTGAAATCTTACGTGCTGTTCATGAGTAGCCTTTCTTCTATGCAGCAAGTCAAACTGCATCATAAAAGTACTGGCACTAAAGTTTTGAGTCTACACCTTCCACATTTATAGAGGTAGTTTTCTATTGGTTTGAACATAGTTGACTTTTAATTGAGTGTTGAGCAATTGAGTGTGGTTTTATTGGACAATTTTAAAGGCAAAGAGTTGCAAGAAGTGGAGTATGTTTTCAAAATGCTTGCCAGGTCATCTGTTTTCCTTCTTTGTAATGGCAGCGGTGGAAGATGATGCCCTTTGTTCCAAAAAGCAGCAAATGTGTTTTGACATAAAACTGGCCTTGGGCAATGTGCCAGCCCAGATGGACTGGCAGCTAGTGGTGCCATTAACGGTATACAGACCTAAAGCTGAGCTAGATGGGTAGTAGCTAGCTGAAATGGCTAACTGGCATTTCCTGGTATGGTTTGGTTTCAACAACATGTTTACACGAATTTGCCTGAAGTAGGTTGGGATGGAGCAGTTTTTGAATGGTATGATATCCAGGGTAAATATATACGGTATGAACCTACATACTTGGTCTTTGTTTCTGTTCCTCTGATAACAGCATCGCAGAAGTCTTTGTCAAGTGTCTGAATGATTCAGTACTGGTTACATCCTGCGGCAGATACCTGCTGGGCATCCTAATAGACACATACATTTTCCCGTAGACCTTACATCCTGGTAAAATAAGTTGTAAATGAAGTGGTTTGTGTGAGAAGAGCATTTTTTGTTCTTAGGGCTTTAAACTTTGCTAAAGGTAGTGGTGGGTTAAAGGAATGCTTTATATTAGCTTTTGTGATACATCTGACTTGGGCAGAAGTTTGAAGAATAATTTTTTCTTCAGTTTTTTATTTTTAAGGAAAAACAGGTTTGTGGTCTGGTAAATCTGAGTTTATTTGGGGGTTTTCTTTTTTTTTTTGAAGTTTGGTTTATAGATTTCTGAATGAAACTTTCATGGCATAAGGCTTGTGAAATTAGATAACATGCTTCAAACAAGCCACCTCTGGGTAAAGTATATCTCTAATTACTGAGAGTAAATTATGTGGAAAGTGAGCTTGTGTCTGAAGTAAATCTCCAGTTCAGTAATCTAAAATTAAATAATGATTAACTTAATTGCTTCAGGATCATAAAAACTGCTCTTAATAAAATATAGGGATTAAGTGTGTGTTATGAGAGTGGATAATTGCTTCTGCTTCATCTTCAATAACTTCTATCAAGACAAGATTTATAGGTAAAATAAATACCTTTTGTTATGCTGATTAGCAAAGCTAGGAAAAGTAGACTGGTTCTTGAGTATGCAAGCCCTTTCTCCATTCTGAATAGAAGCTGCAATTTCACTACTAAATATAAGTTGAGAACACTTGCTTTTAATTTCATAGATATGTGCCAGTTAGACCCTCTGAAAGCAGAAGTAGTTGGTACCTGTGGAGCTAAGTGTAGTATTAGTACATGGGAAGAAGGATTAAGTGAGTTTTTTCCGCAAAGAAAAGAGAAAGATGAGTAATTTTAACAAGAAGAGTTTAAGAATTTGTGACCTGCGTTAGTAGCTGCATGGTTTTTGCATTGTATTTTGCTTCTAAACAAAATATTTTTACCTTCATTCATTGAAGACTTTTTTGCTTATAGGCAAATGAGAAAGCAAATCTCTTGAAACATAAACAGTGGTCCTTCCCTGTAGGGAGGAGATGGGGTATTCTCCTGTTGCTCTGAGTGTTGCCAGGTGCTGGAAGTGGTCCCCAGTGGTGGTGGTAGGAAAGAAATCTTCCCCCACGTTTCTGTATTTGCGTTTTGTCTGTAGCAATAAGGTGCTTTTAGAAAAAAATGGGGTTGCAAATCCTGTTGTTCTTACAGAGCTGTATGAATTGCTGGGAGGGGCGTCAAAAGTCTCCCACTCCGAGAATTTTAATTTAGGGACTAAACCAGTGCTTCAGCTTGTTGCTTGCTGTAATGTTTGCTCCTGCTCTCACGTATGCTGTATCTGTTGGTAATCATTGCAGCAAAGACTTAACCAGAAATAAACCTCCAGAGGACTCTAGAAACACTTAATTATTGCCTCCCCTGCCCCGCCCTTAAATGTAGAAGGGGAACTGTGGCCTTGCAGTGCTTTGAGGACCTCCTTTACAGATTTCTTAGAAATCTCTTGAGGGCTGACTCTGGGGTCATCTTAGGCTGCCTTTAATCCAAACATCCTTAAATTTTGTCCAGTAACAAGATATGGAAATGTTAAGTTATAGCAGCAAACTTCCTTCTTTTTGCCCTTTTTTGTGATGTCTCCTACAAAAGGTACAGCAAAAGTGGAAGGCTGATGAGACCCCACTGACACAGCAATAGGACAGGGTTTTTCCAGGACAGGATCTTAAAACCCCAGAGTGGTTAGTGTCAGATGTTGACATTTTAATGATGACCTCTGATACCCTGCCCCTTCATGGGCTATTAGTAGCTTTTTTATAGGAAAGTAATTTAATCTTGGTGATTTTGCAAAGACCCAGAGTGTTGCTTTAGTGTTCTGTAACCTTTCAAGTTCTGTTATAGGACAAGTAGTCTCCCAAGAAACTCATTTCTGCAAGATACTTCTCAAAGCTCTGATTCACAGAGCAGTACATACTGGGTCAGCCACAGTCTGTGTTCAGGGCATGTATTCCGACCCCATGCAAAGTTACATCCCTTTTGAAGATGTACATTTTCCTGCTATAGAGAAAGGTAAAGCATTTATCACATATCATATTAGGTGGGCAAATAACTGATTTCTGTGAGCCCCAAATATTCTTGGATCAAAATTGTACCCTCAAAAATTAGTTTCTGCAGCTGAATCTGGTTAATACTGACCATCTGCAGCTTTGGTGGGTGGAGGGAGACCCTGTAGGCTGATTCATGAAAGTAGCATTGTTAGTGTCATGGTGACCAGCTACTTTCAAAACCGGGTCTGCAAAATGCTTTTGCCCGGGCTCATTGCCATCAGCGTAAGAGTAATGCCCCAGAAATAAACGAAAGCCTGTTTTTATGCATTTGCTGTTTTGTAGCATATTTTTCAGCTTGCATGGCTTCAACTTTTGCTTTTCTTCTTTGTACGTAAGGCCTGAAAAGGCCATCAGTGTGAGTGTTACTGAGAAGCTAAAATATGCTTGAGGGGCAGGATTTTATGAATTGTGCACAGCTCTGGAATTTTCAAGCTGTGCTTCTGTTTGGAGAAGAGAGAACTTGAGCTTCTCCTACCCAGCCTTGCAGGCTGCCAAGCCTGGTGCCTTTGCCTCTTGTGTACTGTGGGCCTGGGTGTCTTATCTCAGGTTGCTAGAACCTGCAAGGAGGAATAATCTGGGAATTAAATGTTCTGAGTGAAGTGGATGGCCATGCTGGAAGCTCCATGTGTTGAATAATCCCATGAATAATTTCTTCAGCCTTCAGCTTCTTGATTGTTCAAATAAATCCTGAGCAGGTTGACAGATATTGGTAAGGATTAGAGAAATTTTACTGAGAGCTTTTCAGTATCCCAGTGGATACTTCTTCTGCTGAACAAATCTCCATCTCATGAAGCAAAGGGCAACTGGTACCAACAGGCACACAGTCAAGGAGGTAAGGGACTGAATTATGAGGAGGCCAAATTATGATGGTATTTGCCGTAGCAGCCATCCCATCCTGTTGGGGTTTATGCATAGGCAGAGGCCCTATAGGTATCACCTGCTGCTATTGTCCTTACTGTGTGCCTTCTTGAGGGGATTTCTCTTTCTCCAACTTGCCAGTGTTACACTTTGTAACAGTTGTTGGAAGATTCAGTTTTCGTATAAGCTTACTTGGGGGCCACAGAGAGGAAAAAAAAAAATAAATCTTTTTAAAGCCCTTGCGGACATAAAGATCCAGGAGGCTAGGCCAAAAAGCAGCTCACAAAAGCAGTCGTGGCAGTTACAATTTCAGGAGTTTTCCATAGTTCAAGCAAGGAGAAATGTAAAGTACATCAAAAAAACAGTTACATTCTCTGCTTTCATATTTAATTTACCAATGTGGAGGCTGTAGTAACGGGCTATTTCAAAGCCCATAAGACAGAGGCCTCTTCACTGGCGGACTGCTGTTCTGAAAAGCTGCTACCAGAGGTACGAGCTCTGCCGTTAGCCTGGTGCAGTGTGGTTTTTAAGCTAAGAGTCAATTTTGCACAACACGGAGAAGTAATGTTCTCTCCTATCTGTTTTTAGTAGATAGCACTCTGAGTCAGGACACTATGAAAATGAGAAAGGACTAGTTTTCCTTGGTAGTCTAGAAACACTGGAGAAGGTTTTGGTGTGTGAGGTGCCATATATCATGGAACACTCTTCTGCAAGGCGGAAAGTGTTGCTCTGAACTCTTTCAGGATGGGGCGAATATTGTTTCCACGTCCTTCACTTCAGAATGTCTCCTTGAACTACGGAGCCTGCATATAAGAGGCGGGCACCAGAAGATCAGCTTTCCTTGTTGTGACTTTTATTTGGAAGAAGCGAGCGTGACAACTGTGTTTTGTGAAGCACTCTGTCCTCTTGATCTTTGAAAACACTTGGACTGTGCCCCACTAAGCTTTGCTCCCCAGAAAGCTTAGGGAAAGAGCAGCTTTGTTGAATGATACTGGCTGTGCTTGTGCTCGGGACCTAGCGCTGTTCAGCTGTGCCAGGGTGATCACTGCTCTGGGCTGGCACAGGGACCACGTCTAGCTGGGGGAATCAGCTAGTGGGGACCAAGGACCTGTAAACTGGATCTCCTAGGGATGTTTATTTTGAGAAGAAAAAATAATCCAAATTAAAAGTGCTTTATAAGAAGCTATAATGGCATTTACTCTTACTCTTTTATAATTGTTTTGAAAATGTCAGTGTTGCCATGGGAGCAGTTGCTTTCACGTTTTTTTAAGTTGTGAAGGCCACACATTCAGGACCTTTGACAGTATTTTCCAAAGCAGCAGAAAGTACAGATGAGAATACAAAGGCTGTCACAGCATGTGTTTCAGGACAGTATTATTATGCCTTACCAGCAAGGACAGTTTTATATCAAGGGTTCATTTGCCCAATCTCTGCACCTGTGTTTCCCTGTTAAGAGAGCCTCCCTTTCTGCCTTGGTTGTGGCGTTCCAGTTTAACGGGACAAGTAGCCTGATGCATAAGAGTGGCTTGGCCTGAGACTGAGGAGTTGGAGATCGTGCAGCCAAATACGTTTGTGATTGAAAACGGCTGGCAAACAAAGGACATCCCTCTAAAAACGGAACAAGCGCTCACTCCTGCTGCGATGTAGGGAAAAGAACAGAGAGAAGGAAGCTCAGTGCAGCGTGAGCTGGTGATGCAGCTGCTGGGCTGTGGCGGCAACTGCCGGTGCCGTACCGTGGCGGAGAATGGGTGTACGTGTCGGAGCTGGCCAGGTGAACAGCAGCTGGCCACAAGCGTGGGCTGCTCACCCACACCGCAGGACCTGGCTGGTGGCTCATTTTGCAGTTCCCTTCGGGATGGCTGTCAGGGCAGATACTCCTTGCCCCGGGTTTGTGAGCTTTTGCTTTGTTCAGGAAGAAATCATCTGGGTACTTTGGATCTCTATTGCAAAATGGGAGCAGGAGACCTAAGCACCTCCTTGTGTGGTTCTTTTTCCTGTACTGAAGGTATAGCAATGCCACTTGTTTTGTGTGCCCCGGAAGGAAAACATCTTCACTGTGTATGACTGTGGGCCAGTGTAGTGCTAGGACATTTGGTAACATAAACTTACAGCCCAGTTGCACGTGCTGCTGTGTTAAGGCTGTTCGTCCCTCTGTGCCTACCACTGCCAGTTTCACAGCTTTACTAGGTTAACTGTTCCCTAATGTCTACCAAAATTATCTATTTGCTAAAAAATTCTAAACAAAAGTTAAAAAAACCCCAACAACCAAACCCCACCAAAACCCCAACAGTTTAGCTTAAGATCTAACTTGTTGGTACAGACCTAGGATGAGTAATAACTGTAAAAGCAGTTATACAAGCAAACCTCAGGACATGCTGACCTTAAGTATGAGTTAAGAGTGAGCCTCTAGCAGTGTCTGGGAGCAGGGACTCGTGAACAGTCACTCAAACCCCAGGCATAGGATAAGCTCTCAGTCACTTGGAAGTAGTGAACTTAGTTACAGAAGAATACTTCTTACTAATGCAGTGAAGTTTCAATTACTACAGGTATTTCCAAAATCCGACTTATTAGAGTAAAGGTAAGAGGAATTTAAATAGAATGAATCAAAAGAAGTAATTAATGTTTAATGAGCTTGAAACTGAACAGCACAGAATGAAGACTCAAGAAGCAATTATACATTGCTGAGTAAATAGCATGAAGGTTCTTGTTATATGTCTTGACTGGAGAAATATTGATTCTTTTAGATTAGACTTTGGTAATTAGACCAGTCTGCTTGTTTGTTTATTTTAAATGAAGCTCGTCTGCTTTGCTAGACTCATTGTCTTTAACTGTGTTCTATATTAACACATTGCATTGAACTGCAGGCAGTCTCTAATATCCTTGAATACCTGATTTTTTTGGCATATAATTGTAGGTGAGCTAAGGGTTATTCTGGCAGATAAAAATTAATCGTAAGAGCAGAAATGCTGCTTCTCAAACCATTACTCTGCCTGACTGAGGAGCTTTTAAAGAGCAGTGCCAAGCTAGCAGCGGTGACATCCAGAATTTGAGTATGGCACACAGGCTCTTTTGAATATGAAGCTTTGGTACAATAAACACCTCTGTTTACTAATTAGCTTCTAATTTTTCAAATGATGGGGAGCAATTTTTGACTTGACACTCAAACTGTTCTGAAATGCTGCAAGCTCCAAGAGAAATGGGTGCTCACTTTTACTCTAGTAATTTCACATTTCGCATTTCTTTCAGTGCTTTATAACTGTGCCAGGTAACAGAAAACAACCTCTGCTCCCGTGATCTTGTGCGTCTCTGACAGAAGTGGAAACGATACAGTAGAATGTACAGAGATGTAGAGATTTCCATGCAGGCAGCTGCCCACCTCGCTTGGGTTATAATCACTGAGAAATCTCCTGTGGTCAGATTAGTGTCAGTACTGTGACACCTGTAGGACTGAGAGAGTACTCACAGCATCAGAATTTTTTAATGTCCTTTTGTGTAGATCAGTCAGAGCTAGTTTACATGAGACAATGATAAAAATTGCAGAGAGCATCTGAGAAAACTCTTGTGCTTTTGCTGTCAGTTGTGGAGCAGCCCTCCTGCAAAGTAGCTGTCTGAATTTTGCTGGTGCAAGGCAGGCATGCATTTCTAGTGGGCTAGTCATTTCAAGGATCCCTACAGCCTTCAGTAGAAGGATATTTAGGTCACCTCCCTCTCAAACATTGCGTTAAAAGGCTACTGTTCAGAAGAAGCTGAACAAGTGAAACGGAATTGCGACAACGCTAACCAGTCCTGGATTTCTGATCTTTGTTGGCAGCATCTTTCAAAGACTCTGTGTGTTACCATAGAAGGGTCCCCTGCACTGGAGAATTCATAACTGTTTGAATTAACTATATACGCTGCAAGAGGCCTGTTTAGCAATAGGATGGAAGATCTTAAGAAATGAGAAGAGCTGTAGATGTTTCTTTTCAGGTCTTTCTCTCACATGGGTTTTAAAATAGATGGGCTGTTTGCAGAGTGGCTGCCATTCAGTTTCCCAGCTGAATGGCCAACAACAGCCTGAACGTTAACAATGTACAGACTTCTCACTTTAAAGTTAATTTTTTTGAATGAGCTGGTATACTGTATTTGTAAAGTGTTCTGGTTGTAATTTATAAAGATTTCACCATGTGCAAAAGTGCACGTTCATGCATATGCAGTTCAGCTTTATGTTCAAAATGTGGTCTTCAAAGTTGTGTACGAAAAGGGTTTTTTCTTTTTGTGGTGGTTTGTTTTGGGGCTTTGGGTTTTTTTTTTATTGTTGTTCTGGGGAGTGGGGGAGGAGGGAGTTCCATTTACACTGAAAAGATTGTGTGATGTGTGGCTGCTGCCAGTACTGGTATTCAGGCCAGAAGGGGCTGGTGTAATCTTGTCTGAAAATGTAGAACTAAAAACTTTGCCCGGTATGTATTTGTTTTTGCTATCAGTCTACTTGATAATGTGCTCTGTCTTTTTAAAGAGATACCTGCTTTTGTGTGTATGCAAAAAGAGATCTGACCACAAGGATAATGATGAATTCAGACTGATAACAGCCTTGTGAAATATTTGTCAGTGAAATAATCCAAAAGAAGTATAGCCATTGTGTTCGGGTAGGAACATGGCAGCTGAAGTGACAGGAAAGAGAGTAAAAGTTGGATCCCGTACAAGGAAAGAGTGGGGTGATGTGGCCCCCTGCCCTGCTGTACAGCTCTACCTTGCTTGGTTTCTTACCCTTTGGGTTGTGAATAGCAGACTGCACACAGCACTGTACGAAGCAGCATTGCACTGAACATCCTCCTCTGTAGGATCAGGCTCCCCAGTGCAATTCAGCTCACGTGAACGGATTGAGGAACTGTTTGGGTTGTGTACTTGTTGGTTTTCCAAGCCACATTTTTCACCTATTATTCCTTCCTGACTGCAGAACAACAGGGTTTTATCTTAAGCTGCCTCGGTGACAGTCAGTCACCCAGCAGAACACCTACCGCTTCTGGTTTTAGTATTTTTACTTCTCTCCCTGTCTCCCTTGTGATCGCGATCTTCCAAACCCAGATCCTTCAGAATGGTGGCATTCGTCTTCCCTCCCCCTCCATGTGGCCCCCACCTCCTTCCTGGGTCGAATGCTGGAAAATTTGCTGGTGGAAGCGTAGACTTCCTATAAAGAAATACCTAGAGGAGGTATCCTTGTCCATGTGACAAATGTCAGTCTGGTGACAGTAGGCTGGTTGGTCTTTCTTGCTTGTCACAGATCCATCAAGAAGACTGAGGACCGTAAAGTTACAGTTGAGTGGCATATATTCTGCTTCTCAGCTATCTTTTAGAGCAGCCTTTCTCCATTGCTGCTAAGCTGTGAGGAGTTAGCAGATTAGAGGTACAATTGTAGGGTGAAATACTGTGAATGCTCTTCTGGGGTATTTCTGGATTTAGTGTAGCAGAGTCCTTGCAGGGGAAAACTTCCCTGCTGTCTCTTCTCGGTTTTGCAGCTGTGATTCTTACAGCATGTGGATAGCTCTGGTGTTATCTGGGGCCTTTGCTTTGCTGTGTTAGTCGTTTACTTATTAAATAATAATCATCATAATAAATAATTGTATTTATTTAAGCTTTTCCATTCTGGCAGTACAGATTGCGGCAGAAGCATGAAGCGTAAGCGAGCGAAGCCAATGTGCTGAGTCTTGCGTCTGTCTCCTAGGCTGCTCTCAGGAGAGGGTAGGAGGGAGGTGGTGGGTTTGCTACGGGACAGCCCCGAGGGCCTGCGTGCTCCTGCCAGTTCGCTTGCACTGGTGACCGTACGTTACTGTGGATGCAATCATAGAATAAATCATATTGCTCCCCTTTTGCAGAAGGTAGTGTTTTATACCTAAAATTTAAAGCAGCTCAGCAATTCTTGAAAGACAGACTTTCAGTTTCTTTTCAATTAGTATGCAGTACTTCAAAGAAAAGCTTTGAACTTGGGTAGGGGCTTGTAGGCACACATACGGTGTTTGCTGAGAGTTCATTTAGCAGCAGTCAGAAGCTGCTCCTTGTTCAGCCACAGCATATTTGCATGTTGACAGGTATCTCCTGGTTGGCTCTCTCTGTTTCTTATGTTTGAGGGTTGATTTTTTGCATAATTTTCCATCCAGAAAGCAAAGTATATCATTCTTCTTATAACACTTATCTCAGATGATTTCAGATGAGACTTTTTTGTTTATCCTTTGTTTTACATCTCTGTTTTAACAAATAAGGAAACTGCCACAAAGCATTTTCCAGATTCACACTATCTAGAAGGAGATGGGTCCCTAGGTTTCACAGCTTGGTGCGCAGATGTACTTATGCTTCTGAAATTTCTTTTGTAGTTTATTTTTATCTGGATACAAAGGATGAATTCCCACTTGCCTTGAAAATTTAACCACTCGGAGTGAAGAGGAGCATTTTGTGTAGTCTTAATGATGAGCAGACAGTGCTGGGGTTTTTCTTAATCATCAGAGACTAAGACTGGCAACGTTCTATAATTACATAACATTGATATGTTTTATACAAGATGCCTATTACTCCAGTCGTTTTGTACTAATACGACTTCTGTTAGATAACTCCTTTTCTGTTTGTTGCATAAGGGCTGGTATTATAGAATCACTGTTTGAACACCAGCGCTATGATTTTAGAATTGCTTTTATAATAGAAATGCCAAGTAAGCCTTGCTCCAAATGTACGCAATTATTGCAATATCCTAATTATTTTTTTTTTTCAAATGAGGCCTCTTAATAATTGCTACTTTGGTTTTGGTTTTTACTTACAAAATCTTGAGACTGTCCTGTACCCAGTCATATTCTATTATATGCATTTTCTGTAATGAACATTGCGTCCTGGAAAAGTATTGATCAGCAGTCCTGGAAACTGGTGATTCAGCTTCACCTATGAAAACATTGCAAGTGCCAGTTTACAGACTGCATGTCTGGAACCCTCCTGTCGTCTTTGAACTACGTGTGTGTTTGTCTCTCAGGTTTTGGGGTTTATTTTAATATAATTGAATATAATTTTATTTCTGTAATTGAGAACAGGAACACTGTGAGCAGTCCCAAAATGAGGTTGGGAAACACAGAAACTGATTATTCCCAAGCAAGGAATGTAGTTGCAAGCTATCTCCTTCACTGACAAAGATGTAGATAGTAGTAAGACTTTTATCTGTGTAGTCAGTTGAGAAATGTGGTTGAGCTATAGGTGAGGTTGGAAAATGTTTTACAATACAGCTGGACTTTGCGCAGGCTATAAGCGGGCAGAAGAACCTATTGATAAGGTGTACAGAGAGCACCCCAAATTTTCCTTTAATTCATGAATGCTGTGATGCTTCTGTCCTGGTTGAGAAGTTGATTTCCACTGAAACCTATTCACCACACTTTCTGGTGTGTGTCATATTCATTTTGTGTGTGCTTTTAAACTCAGAGGCAGCTTCTTATATTCTTTTTCCACCTAGCTCTGCAAACGTTGCACCAGATAGAATCTCCTATTTGGCTGTGATTTTTAAATTCACAGCCTCTTTGTTTTCCTTTCTGGCCAGATAGTTCCAAGTATTGTCTGTATCTTTGATTGTAAAAACTTTCTATTTACTGTATCTGAAGTGTTTTTGTACTGTCTCTTTCCACTTTATTGAAATCTGCTAAAATCTCTGTGACTCCACTTACAGGGCAGCCAAGGGTTTAAGAGGATCTAACAGCATGCCATAGCTTTCTGTAGTGCTGATGCTAAAGTTTGGTCAGAAAATGGGAATGTTGGGGGCTGTAACTACCACTTTAATTTTTCTTTGGCTTTTAAGCTAGATTTTGTTAGAGGCCGAATTCTTACCAGGTGAGGATCAGTTACGCCAGTGAAACCTGTATCTGCACGAAGGGCTGTGTTGATGTAATGGTAGGTGAATGGGAATCACACTCTTCAGTCTGACTGTTGTGTCCCTGTGTGGATGTGGCCTCAAGTCTCTATTTGGACTGTCCAGCTTATGGTGCAGAACAGCCAGATGGGCCCCTGAGCCTTAATCATACCAATGGCACCGTGTTCCTGCCGCCTGGGTAGGGTGTAACTGCTGCCACCTTGTTTCTTTCCTCTGTAGGCTCTGGTATCTCATTTTTGTTAACCAAGCAGCTGGAGCGTGCCTGCTGCGGCTCAGGCCTCCTGAAAGCCCTGAATTTGGACTGGGGAGAGGGGAGAGAAAATACCGTCATCTTTAGTTGGGTAGAGCTCTCCTCCGAGACCCACAGAGAAAGGGTAAGGGCAGTGGAGTCCCAAGTCCCCCTCCAAGCAAAGCACCCAGGAGCGTGCTCCCTGGCTGGCTGCAAAGTCCCTTTCTTTAGTCTGTGCAGTTCAAAGATGTCCCTTCATTGCGCCGTGAAGGCGAGCAGTCCTTCTGCCCTGCAAGGACTGCACTCTGGATGCAGACCAAACCCTTTCTCTGCCATGATGTACTCTCAAGCCTTGTGTTTGCTCTTCATGGAGAAGAGAGAGGCTTTAGTGGGGCAGGAGGCTCCTTTCTGTTAAAATCTTTTTCTTTTTTTTTTCTTTTTTTTTTCTTTTTTTTAAGAGCTGACAAAAGTGTCAAGCAGCAGTGCTGAACATACGTACCTCACCACACGAACGAATCCAGTTGATTGTAGCCTGGTAATTTGCTGTAAGAAGATTATTGGATTAGAGCAAAAGCTTGGTTTGTCAGCAACACCACCTGACAGTAATATTTCTTGAGAAGTATTACCTATTTTAAATATTAGTCCTCTTACACCCCAATCATACCTTCATTCTTGAGGTAAGAGGGGCTTTTTTAGTTTGGTGTTTTATGAAATCGTGTAACGGAGAGGACACCCAGCTTCTTTTTTCCTGCTGCTGAGCGGTCAGTTGTAGTAGCTGCAGTGCTTCCAGATTTACCTCGATGTGCTTTTGTCATCATAATCCCTCCTCCATGTCAAGACTGATTTGCTTTCCTAGTCAAGACTCGCATCGTCCGTTTTTGCCGTTCCATTTCTCCTCCTCCTTTTTTGATTCTGTTGATCGATAACAAATTGGGAAGATGTTGGTGAGCCAGTCGGGTATATGCTTGCTAGCTGGAATCTGTGCTACGCTCATCACCCTGGCTTTAGCCTATTACTTGTATTGGTAAGTTGGATTTTGTGCTGCGACTGCAGTGGTGCCTTGTCCTTTAAAATGCTTTCTCGGGGTGGGCTGGAGCGCGGTGGTCCTTTTGAAGTGCTCTCAAAGGCTGATGTGTGGCTGGGGTAGATACCTTCCCTGATTTGTGCTGGTGCCCTCTTTGTTTGTCATGGGACTCGGTTTTGCCGTTGTTCGAGTTTTTATGTTTTTATTCAGCTGAGAGCAAAGTGGCTAAGGATGCCATAGCACGCATTGGGTGAGATAGCGATTGTGTTTTTCCAGTTAGTTGTGAGAGCCTTTTAAAACTTCTTTTGCTCTTATTTTGTGCTCTTGCTTAGCATTCACGTGGCTGTCTCTCTTGGCACGCGACTTGGAAATTGGGCTGCAATAGGCTCACAATGCATTAGGGCGTTTGTGGGATACCCGTGTCCTCGGCACTTCAAAAGAAATGCTTCAGGCAGGTGCAAATTAAGGACTGCCATAGTTTTTCCTCCCACCAGGAGCTCAGCAGGTTGCTTCTCCTTGGGGGTGAGCTGGCGCCCAGGAGGGTGGTGGCATGGAGCAGTGGAGCAGTGGGGCTGGGAGCCTGGGCGTACCTGGGCTTTTCGCCGTGCTGGAGGAACACACAGCAATGGGCCTGCATGGATTTGGGAAAGGTAAGAGCAGTGCAGGGCCGCCCTAGATTTCTAGGCTGGCTTCATTTCTCCACGTCTCTACATATGTCCAAGACTTTCAGCCAAAAGAAATCTTGGAACTTTTTAGAACCGCGTCTGGAGCAAATAGCAACTTGTAGAAACCCGGGTGCAATCTGCTGACGAGTTTTAGTGGAAAAATTACATGTCACTTCAACTGTAAAAGGAAAAGCCTGCTGGAATTGTAATTAATATGGCTACAACTGGAAAGCTTTCCAAGGGGTGTGATGTTGCTGAGGTCAAGTCTCCAGCATAACATGTGTGTTCTTTTGTCTGTTTTATAAGGTGATGGAGAGACAAATAAATGAAAATCTGTGGGGTGATCTTCTTGGCTTTATTTTTGCGAAGTACTTCCTCCAGGCAGTTATGCCTGTGCTATTTACAAGCCTACAGTCCTCTGTGTGTGTACACACACACTTCTAATATTAATGAGTTTACATTTAAGCTTTACAGTGAATCTCTGCAGATATGTAAGCTTTCAGCTATACAGGGTGGCAGCTCAAATTAAGATGTGTGCGATTACTAGCCTCTTGAGTCCTCAAAATGTTGAAGAAAATGGAACATATGTAAGTGACTTTATAATTTTAATGTTTAAAAAACAGGAAATGTAGAGCTTAAGGTTGTTAACAGCTGTCCTGCTAAATGTTTTTTTTACAAAAGAAAGTACGTGTGGTAGGTGTATACATAACACAGTGTAGTTTTTAATTAATTCTGCATGTCTTGACTCAGATTTGGGGTGTAGTATATGCATCTGATATCAGTTATGCTTTTATATTGATACAAATATAAATTTGTGTGCATGTTATACATAGGCGTAGCATGTACATCTCTTGTAAATCTCTCCCCCCCCCCCATTTTTTTCACTCTGAAAATTCTTGACTTGAATCCAGGTCAGATTGGGTTTGCAGGAGAGATTACAATTCTGCACACAGCAGGAATTAACTGGTATTAGGTCAGATCCTCTTCTTCAACAACCTCAAGGTTCAGGAGAAAATTAATGACATCATCTATTTGTTTGCGAAAAGAAAGCTCATTCAAACCTCTGTGATTAGATAGGGATGAGACCTAACACGAATACCTCAGAGTGCTTTTTTGGCTTTGTTGGTTTGGTTTTTTTTTTTAATTTGTTGATGCTTGAAGAAAGCTGACTTTGATAAATATTTTAGTTTATTAATTTTTTAACATAAGTCTGCTCTGTAGGAAGTAACTAGAAAGACTAATTATTTTTTTTTTCTTCTTCTTAAATGTGTTAGTTTGGCCACTGCAGTTCCCTTAGAATATCATCAGACAGAGCTGGGGTGATTAAGATCAGAGATAACCAGTTCAGCAGGGAATCAACTTTGCATATTGAGAGATTAACCTGTTTTTTCTGTAATTCCATCTGTGATCTTTTGCTTCTCCTGGACTGGAACACCCTTATTAGCTTGCTGGACAGGATGTATTTTGGCCACATTCTGGGCTAAATTTAGTTTGTACTCTCGAAGGAATTCGTCTAAGGAAGCGAAGGGTCTTTGTTCTTCTGGGATTTATGTGGCACCCTGCAGGCCTGGGGCTGGCTCTCTTGCCGTGTGTCTGATGCAAGAACACCACCAATCTCAGAAACAACCTAGGAAATCCAGCATACCCACTCCCCCCCACCCCCCCGAAAAAAACCAACACCACCACCCCCCCAAGAAAACCCAGA